>VZQC01006864.1:1883069-2112276 GCA_009823505.1 Rhizomys pruinosus
TGTGCTGGATAGCTTTAGTGTCAACTTGACACACCTGGGTTGAGGGAGCCTCAATTGGGGAATTGGCTCCATTGGATTGGCCTGTGGCCACATCTGTGGAGTATTGTCTTGATGGTCGAGCAGTGTGGGAGGGCCCAGCCCACAATGAGTGGTGCCACCCTGGGCAGGTTGTTGTGTACCGTATAAGAAGGCAGGCTGGGCATGAGCCAGGGGAGCAAGCCAGTGGACAGCATTCCTCCATGGCCTGTGCTTCAGCTCCTGCCTCCAGGTTCCTGCCCTGAGTTCCTGCCTTGGGCTCCCTGAGTGATGAACTGTGACCCAGGAGATGTGAGCTGAATAAACCCTTTCCTCCCCAAGTTGGTGTCGGTCAGAGTGTTTTGTCACAGCAATTGAAGAGAAACTAGAACATCCATCTAGACTTAATGAAGTGTTAAATAATAAAACCTAGCCAGATAGTTGTTATGTGTATATTATAAATATACACATCCTACACCTTCTTCATAGGACATGGCTTTTTTGATAAGTGATTGGTATGTAGGAATCATGTTTTTAAAATGGGATATGGATGATTTTGATTTGGGGCAGGGCCCTTTAGTCCCAGCATAGCCATGTTTTCAGTGTCCTTCAGAATGGTAATGCTGACTTGACATGTTGACTGACTGGAACTTTCCAGAGGCAGACTTTGCAAATGAGCATTCCTAAAGAACCGAAAGTGTTTTCCTAAAGAACAAGAAGTGTGCTGGGGCATGGTGGTACAGGCCTTTAATCATAGCACTTGGAAGGCAGAGGCAGAGGCAGAGGCAGGCGCATCTCTGTGAGTTCATGGCCAGCCTGGTCTACATAGTGAGTTCTAGAACAACCAGAGCTACAGGGAGACACTGTCTCAAATAAAGACCCCCCCCCCAAAAAAGAAAAAAAGAAAACAAACAAACAACAACAAAAATCAGGAAGTCTTTGAAACTCACTACAAAACTACCATAACAAAACAGAGGGTCAACAATGTGTGACCACTTTTAATTAATCTAAGATTAACTCCTGATTTAGACTGATTGTCGGCACCACATGTGTTTAACTAGTTTAGTAAGTTTGAACATGTGGAAAACAAAAACCTATCACTTAGTAACAATTCCCAATATGAACTGAAAAATTTATTTTGAGTGGATGTGGTTTGAGACAGGGTCTCCCTGTAGCCCCAGCTGGCCTGGAACTCATCATGTTCAAGATCAGGCTGGCCTCATTGTCACAGACCTGCCTCTGCCTCCTGAGTGCTGGAATTAAGGGCATGCACCTCCATACCTGGCCCATGTTCCTGAAAATACAATGAAAACAAGTTTTATAGCTAGTAATTGAAAATACTAATTGAATTGCCACAAGATTTGCAAATGTTTTCTATATAACAAATGAGAATACTTGAGATACCAGCAGTCACCACTCCATTCACATTGCTTGGACAGGTCATGCAACTTCATTAGCTAAAGCTCAGAAATAAAATTCTGTCTCTGGATCCTAGAGTGTTTGCCATGGAAATTCACATCCTTTAAAAGTTTTCCTTGGGGCTGGAGAGATGGCCTAGCAGTTAAGAGTGCCGACTGCTCTTGCAGAGGACCCGGGTTTGATCCCCATCACCCACATGGCAACTGAGAACCATCCTTAACTCCAGTTCCAGGGGAATCTGATGCCCTCTTCTGACCTCCGCAACATTGCACTACACGTGTGCACAAACCGACATACAGTACATTCATACACATAAAAAATAAAAAAAAAGTTTTCCTCTACATTGTAGCAGAACTAAAGGGCATAAGGAGGTACTGATAAGACAACTAAACAGATCTTTTCAGTTACAGTCCCATTCCCTGAAAAGATTTTGACTCAAGTGTTGGCTTATACATCTGGATAGTGGATTTTTGCTTCCTTTTGTTCAACATTGTAACTTTGGCTGGATTGCCTCAGTTTCAAAGGAAGTAAGTATTGGCAGAGGCTAGGAAGACTGGGTGTTACCAGAAGCGGTATTATTAGGGTGTTCAAATCTAAACAGTAGCATAGACACTGCCAGAAACAAAAGACATTTCCTTCTCCACTGAAAATATGTTCTGCTCTATTTTCAGACTGTTGAGAATTTATGGTGGGTGTGGATCAGCTCATCACAAGGTCCTTAGGTTTTATTGCAGGAATGAAAATTACCAGGATGGCCCAACATTTTTCCTAAGTCGCCTTCATTATCCTGTGTTCTATATATACTGTAACTCAACAGAGCTGTGAATGTTGAGGGCCTGTGGTGTCTATGAATTGATTTTCCTAGACGTACTGTGGGCAAAAGAAAAATCAGTGATATGTTTTTAGCTGAAGAATCACTACTCTGTTTTTGGTGACTTTTCTCTTCAAGTGACACAGTTATTTAAAATCTGCTTCCCCTCGATAGCTACCTCCTAAGTGAAGCTTGAGTCATCTTGAATTAGTCCCTGCCTCTTCTACATGTTCACTCAGTTGTCCATGCTATATTTTGTTCATAGCTCAGTGATTGCATATGAGCAAAATCTGCATTGGGGATCTCAATCATCACATCATCTTCATTTTTCTCTTAACTGTCCGATGATTAGCAGTGTCTACATTGATCTGAATCTATGTCAAGCCTACTCAAAATTGGCTACAAAAGAGTGTAGTACAAGGAACCAGCTTGTTAGTAGCAATACCTCAGCCTTATGGATATTTTACAAAAGAGACTAGTACTAGTGTAAGCATTGCTGCAATCGGATATTCCTATTCACTTTTGATCTCCTGTAGTACAAATTTCAGTAGTGTTACCATGTATGTGCTCAGGGCCTGGTGTTGTATCTGACCTACAGGAAGCTCTGTTGCTTTCTTTTTTTCCTTTCCTTTATTTGTTTATTTTTTAAGGGATTCTACAATATAAGAGCACAGTTGTTTTCAGATAACATTGATGTTGCTCAGTGTGCCATACAATTAGGTAATTGGTGCATTTTTTTTTGAAGTGAGCCAAATTATTAAGCATAAGCAATGAATGCAAGTAACATTCATGTAAAACCAATTTGCAAGTATCTATGTCCAAATTTTGAACAACCCAAGGTTCACATAGTCCAGTTGGAGAAGCTTGTATGCACAAGCATGTAGTACAAGGAACCAGCTTGTTAGTAGCAATACCTCAGCCTTATGGATATTTTACAAAAGAGACTAGTACTAGTGTAAGTATTGCTGCAATCGGATATTCCTATTCGCTTTTGATCTCCTGCAGTACAAATTTCAGGATGTTACCATGCATGCGCTCAGGGCCTGGTGTTGTATCTGACCTACAGGAAGCTCTGTGGCTTTCTAAGCTGCCTTTGTGTGTAAGAGTGAAACTGTGCAGATGAGCAGAGCTGGGGCTAGTGCAGATTTTGTTTGCCACATCATAGAGGCCCAATGAGAAGTGTCCCCTATAGGCTCCTGTATTTGCCCTCAGTTGGTGGCACTGTTTGGGGGAGATTGTGGAACTTTGATTGCTGGAGCCTTGCTGCAGGAATTATGTCACTAGAAACAGGCTTTATGAATGTATAGCCTCCCTTTGCTTCCAGTTACTCTCCTTTGTGCAGTTGAGATGTGATCTCTCTCTTGCCTTCTATTCTTGTTGCCATGCCTCCCTGCAATTTTAGATATCTAGCCTCTAGAACCATCTTTCTTTTTTTATTTTTATTTTATTTTTTATTTTTATTTATGTGTATGAATGTACTGTCTGCATGTAGGTTTGTGCATCCATGTCGTGCAATGCCACGGAGGTCAGAAGAGGGCGTCGGATTCCCCTGGAACTGGAGTTCTCCTGGAATTGGAGTTACAGACGGTTGTCAGCTGCCATGTGGGTGCTGGGGATCGAACCCGGGTCCTCTGCAAGAGCGGTCGGCACTCTTAACCGCTAGGCCATCTCTCCAGCCCCTAGAACCATCTTTCTTAAGTTGCCTTTGGTCATAAGCATTTTATCATATCAACAGAAAAGTAACTAGTACAAATGTCAGTTATTCTAAAATAGGGCAGAAGGAAGGGGAGATGTTCTAAAATCTAATTTCTATCTCTAGAGCAGCTTGCTTTTACATAGTAAGCACAGTATTTTATTCACACATGAATATGATCTGCTTAGTATTGCTGTTACACAGGATGTGGTTGAAAATGCTGATACATGTTTTGACATTCTGTATTCACTGCAACATGGAGCTTGTCCTCTGGTTAATGACAGTGACCATGATTGGTAGCGTCTGGCTCAGATTACTGGCTACAACTTTGGCTTTGTGAGAGGCCTGACAGCTTTTGTTCAAATAAGTTTGCCTGTCTCTTAGTTGCTGAATATTTTTTGTTGTTGTTGTTGTTTTGAGACAGGGTCTCCCTTTATTCCCAGCTGGCCTGGAGCTTGCTATGTAGACCAGGCTGGCCTAGAACTCACAGAGATCCTCCTGCCTCTGCCTCCCAAATGCTGGGATTAAAGGCATGTGCCACCACACCTTGCCTAAAATGGTTCTTAGCCACCACGTGGGTGCTGGGATTCAAACCCGGGTCCTCTGCAAGAGCAGTCAGTGCTCTTAACCACTGAGCCATCTCTCCAGCTCCTGCATACTTATTCAGCTGTGATATGTGTGGTGTGTGTGTGTGTGTGTGTGTGTGTGTGTGTGTGTGAATCAAACTTTAAATTATAACCATTTTTTTAGGTTTACCATAGAGTTTAGTGGTTTTAAGTATAGCTATACTTTTTAATAACCATAACTACTAGATAGCTCCACAACCTTTTTACTTTCCTAAAGTGAAACTTTGCCTTTGTTAAACAATAAATCCCCACCGTCCCTCCTGGGGTCCCTAGCAACCACTATTCATTTTTTGTGTCTGACTTCTGACTGCTCTAGATATCTTAATGTAACTTGAACTATGCAGTAACTGTCTTATATCACTTAGCATATCTTTGAAGTTTATCACGTTGTAAGATATGTCAGTTTTCTTTCCTTTTTAAGGCTAAATAACATTCTAAGGCTAATATAACATTGTTATATAAGTACTTGTTTGTATCCCTGCTTTCATTTCTCTTGGATATATTTCCATAAGTGAAATTCTTGGGTCATAAGGTAATCATGTTTTTAATTCTTTAGGAAGGACCACATTGTTTTCCATGTGACGTTACCATTTTACAATCTTATTAGCAATGCAAAAGGCTTCTAGTTTCTCTGAAGTTACAACTCTTATTACTTTTAAAACAAAAAGCCTAATGATTTTGAAGTGATAGTCATTGTAGTTTTTATCTGATTTCTCTAATATACACTTTGGTATTATTTTTGCTTGTAAGAAGTGGCTTAAAGTAATCTATCTGCAAATGTGTGTTATCTAGCAGAATGTTGGCTCTTTTACATACTTTTTTTTTCTTACATACTTAAAAAAAAAGTATTACTTCAAGAGTAAGTGAAACTAGACCTACCTAAACTCCCCTTCAAACTTCAATTACCTTGTTGAGACTTCTGTAAGATTCAGCATGACTAAATCATATATTGTCTTCCTCTCTGGATTTTCTCTATCTGTTAATTGTAGATCTTTGATTCTTCCTGGATTGTATCTTTTTCCCTGTTTCCTATATACATCTTTTTCTCTATCCCATAGGACATTCCCTCCATGCACATGTCTGCTGCCTTTAGACCAGTTCAGACTCCTCCTCTCTGGTCTTTATCTTCAGGATACCCCCAGCTTCATTAGTAACCAGTACCCATTTTACTTCTATATATCTTTGGTGGTTTTCTAAGTGCCATACTGATCTTCTTGGTCTTTTGCTTACAGTCCTGTCTAGAGAATAAAAACCTACTTTCATTGTATCCCTGTTTCCCATTCTTCCCTTAGTGGATACTTGTGAAGGTCACTGAGCTGTTTGTGTTCCTGCTAAAAACACCTGTTAAAAAGACCTAAAAGCAAAGGTCTCTAATTTCCATTATGTGCATAGATGCCAGAGCCCAATATAACACACACTTGATACATGTGCTGAATGAAGGTTCCATGCTTCCTTTAGATGCCTAACAGTTTGTGTCTCAACGGGCTATTACATCCTGCTTGGTAGTGTCTTAACTGTCTTCCTCGTCCCCCTGCTCCAGTGGCTTAATTTCTCACCTTTAATGGCACACCTTCCCTACTATTACTTCAGTTGAGCCTTTTTCAAACCCCTGAAGTTTCCTTACTCATGCTGGTGACTTTCCTACTTTTGTAGATTTTGGTTATTAGGGTACCTATGTCTTCCACAGAGTGTTATTTCTCAACCTATAGGCCACGGTATGTTTGGTTATCCTGCCAAATCTGATAATCATAGTATCATGGAGCCATACAGCTATAGACATGGTATAACCCATGACAGTTTTTTATTTAAAAGGCTTCTTTAGACTTCAGGCTATAGGCTCTATGGTGTAGAGTGGAATCAAGAGCATATCTTTTTTTTTTTTTTAACTTTTTATTTATTTTATTTTATCTTATTTTTAAGAGCATATCTTACTCATCCTTCTGGCCATGGCTGTACAGTTCCTTACCTAAAGCAGGTTCTGCATAAATGTTGGCTGGCTAACTTTAGGATTGGAGCACTTTATAGCTGATGGGAAGATACCTTTAGGAAACCATGGACTATACTTCCAGCCCTTTCCTGGTGCAGAAATTCTGAAACACTGCTGTTTTTCAATACAAGTTTTACATTTAAATGTAAGTGAAGCCTCATTCAAGAGTGAAAGTACATCAGCTCAATTGTGCTTAAATTTCTTAGAACTTAAGATGGTAAGTCTTAGCATGTGATTGTTAATTAACTGTTAAAGGCAATTATAACAGAAAATATCTGTGTTCAAAAACTTTTGATATTACAGCTCTGTATTAAGTTTTGTCTCTTATTTTCTGAATAAATTATCTAAATACTAGCACTATCTTCAAATGAATTTTTCCTAGATGTGTTATGTATACTTTCCCAGACTGATTCTTTTTAGTATTAAATTTAAAGTGGTTAGACAATTACTGTTGAGCTCTGAGACCCCATGAAGGAGGAGGAGAGACACTTACAAAAGTAGATACTGGGAAGTGTGAAGAAACCTCAAGTCTGCATTCCTGTGTCTAAATCCTGGGTAACCATTGCTTTCATTAACTTATCTCATCTCTTTGGCCTCAGTTTTTTATGCATCTAATAAAGGAAGACACATATCTTGGAGGCTCTACTTAAAATTAATCTTCACAGTTGGTAAGGATAACAGATTCAAAGATTATTCAGGTACGCCTCCATCATGAACCACACACTTACTACTCAGTGGGAAACCCATAGAATGAAAGATAGAATTTTATTTTAAAGAAGCTTACACACTTTTGAGAAGATAAAATTCATAAATCCATTGTAGTTCTCTTTTTTTTTAATTTTTTTATTAATTTTTTATTTATTTATGTGTATGAATGTACTGTCTGCATGCAAGTTTGTGCACCCGTGTCGTGCAATGCCGCGGAGGTCAGAAGAGGGTCTCGCATTCCCCTGGAACTGGAGTTCTCCTGGAATTGGAGTTTCGGACGGTTCTCGGCTGCCATGTGGGTGCTGGGGATCGAACCCGGGTCCTCTGTAAGAGCGGTCGGTGCTCTTAACCGCTAGGCCATCTCTCCAGCCCCATTGTAGTTCTCTTACAAGGATATGCTACCCCTAGCAAAGAGCTGAACAGAGACTTCACAAGTGAGGAATTAGAGATGGCTGAGAAACACCTTAAGAAGTGTTCAACATCACTAATCATTAAGGAAATGCAAATCAAAACCACTTTAAAATATCATCTTACTCCAATAAGACTGGCTAGGATCAAGAAAACAAATGATACCAAGTGCTGGAGAGGTTGTGGGGAAAGGGGAACACTCATCCACTGCTGGTGGGAATGTAAACTCGTACAGCCACTATGGAAAGCAGTGTGGAGAACCCTTGGAAGACTTGGAATGAACTTGCCACCCGACCCAGCCATACCACTCCTAGGCATGTACCCTCAAGACTCACCCCACCGCAGAGATACATGCACGGCCATGTTTATTTCAGCTCTCTTCACAATAGCAAGGAGCTGGAACCAACCCAAATGCCCCTCAACTGATGAGTGGATAGAGAAAATGTGGTACATCTACACAATGGAGTTCTATGCAGCAGTAAAGAAAGATGACATCATGAGCTTTGCAGGAAAATGGCTGGAGCTAGAGGACATCATGCTGAGTGAAGTAACACAGTCCCAGAAAAACAAACGACGAATGGTATCCCTCATCTGTGGATGCTAGTGCCAATTACCTAGTTGTAAGTATTTCTTGTGCATGGCCCCTTGAGCTTTTGTCCAAAGCAGTTGGGAGTGATGCATATTGGAAACAACAACAACAACAACAACAACAACAACAACAACAGAAAGGACTGCATCAAAGAACTGACTGAAACAGTGAACTTCTGCTCAAAACAGTCAACTTCCACATGGAGAATATTGAGAAAGACTGAGAAAGAGATGAAAAGCATGTTTGGCAGAATGCATGAGCTCTGGTGGGGGGGGATAGGGTGGGGGACACAGGTCTAGATTTGATAAAAAAATATAAATAAATTTTTTAAAAAAGGTAAAAGATGTTAAGGTATTTTTAGTAATAATTTATGTAAAGATGATAAAAAGTCTGAGGAGGTTTGTTGTGACAGGTAAAAAGGACACTAAAAAAAAACCAAAAAAAAACAAAAAAGAAAACAAAACAAAAAACAAGGATATGCTTCTCCATATCACCAAGGCTTACCAAATCTGTCTCCTCCTCTGTAGCATGGGGATGATGAGGCAGGGTATAGCTCAGAAGTGTAGTGCTTGCCTAGTATGTGTGAGGCCCAAGGTTTGAGCCCTAGCACAACAATAATTTAAAAAGGACAATGATATAATACTGAGATATTTTGTGTTGCCGTTTTTAATTTTTATTCTTCTATGTTTGTGTGTTTTGCCTACATGTATCTTAAGTACACTAATGTCATAAAGCCCACAGAGGCAACAAGAGGGCATTGGATCACCCTGGAACTGGAGTTATGGGTGTATGTTAGCCAGTGCTCTTAATGCTGAGCTATCTTTCCACCCTACCCCCCCCCCTTTTTTTCGAATCAGGATCTCACTATATAGCCCTGGCTGGCTGGAACTCACAGAGATCCCCTTGCTTTTTCTGGGAGTGTACACCACCATGCCTAACATGTCTAAAATTTGTTTAATAATTGATGCTAATTATTGAGAAGTGTGATAGTTCTAAGATTTTAAAGTTGTAAACTAAGAAGTTAATTTGCATCCTGATAAGACTGATAAACACTCTTTGTTGGAAAGACAGTTTAAAAGGAAGAGAGTCACCAGACCTGCAGGCATTCCAGAAGTCCTTGGAAGATTTTTTTTTTTCCTAATATGCCCTCATCACATGGTGTATTCATTTAAAGAGATTTTATTTCACTTGAATTTTGTTCTCATTGTTTAATATATTGTTGTGAAGTAAGAAATTTACTTTGGGTACCATACAAGTGCCTAAAATGACAGAAGTATAGAGAGTTTAGTAGATGCCTTTGTATTCAAGGTAAAGGATATATCTTTTGTACATTTGCCATGGAATAACAACGGTGATAATGAAAAGCATGAAATAATACACGGAATGTTAGAGTTTGCTAAAATGTTGGCTAAAAAAATGGTTGTGGCTCATGGAGAGGGAAGAGCAATATAATTCAGGGAGGTTCATTTCCAATGTTCTTCACTGTGGTAGTAGAGATTCCTTTAAGCTTTTTGTATTTCTGTTAATTATCTAAATTTCTTTGAGTGTGCATCCTATCTCTTCCTGTTACAGGAATGAAAGGAGTAAGAAGGTTTTATCTTTCTGACTTCAGAATACAATTTTACATTGAAATATGATAGTTCTGGTCTTTTGGTTTTTGCTGCTAGCAGGGAACTTTTCTTACAGTAGATAGATTTTAGTGCACTTCAAGTAAGATGTAGTTTAAAAATCAGAAAATTCCCTAAGTGTATTCTTGGGTTGTCGAGTTTTTTTGTTTTAGTTTAGTTAAAAATTTTTTTGTTTTTAATTTTTTTTATTTATTTTTGTATGTGTATGAGTATACTGTCTGCATGTAGGTTTGTGCACCTGTGTCATGCAATGCCGTGGAGGTCAGAAGAGGGTCTCAGATTCCCCTGGAACTAGAGTTCTCCTGGAATTGGAGTTACAGACAGTTCTTAGCTGCCATGTGGGTGCTGGGGATCGAACCCGGGTCCTCTGCAAGAGCAGTCAGTGCTCTTAACCACTAGGGTATCTGTCCAGCCCCTAGTTTTAAATTTTTATTTAATGAATAATTTCTTTTACTTTATGTGCCTGAATATTTCGTCTGCATGCATGTAAGTGCATCATGTGTGTGCAGTGTTTACAGAGGCCAGAAGAGGGCATTGGATCCCCTGGAACTGGTTGCTAGCTGCCGTGTGGGTGTTGGGAACCCTGGGACCTCTTCAAGAAGTGCTCTTAACCATTGAGAATTAAGAGAGCTCTTAGCCAGGCAAGGTGGCGCACACCTTTAATCCCAGCACTTGGGAGGCAGGGGTAGGCGGATATCTGTGAGTTCAAGGCCAGCCTGGTCTACATAGAGAGTTCCAGGACAGCCAGAGCTACAGGGAAACCCTGTCTCAAAAATGCCAAAAAAAGGGGGAGGGGGCTCTTAACTGTCCAGCCCTAGTTGGTTTTAATTTTTATTTTATTTTTTATTTAAAAATTTTTTATTTATTTATTTTATGTGTATGAATGTACTGTCTGCATGTAGGTTTGTGCACCCATGTCGTGCAATGCCGTGAAGGTCAGAAGAGGGCGTCGGATTCCCCTGGAACTGGAGTTCTCCTGGAATTGGAGTTACAGACGGTTCTCAGCCACCATGTGGGTACTGGGGATTGAACCTGGGTCCTCTGCAAGAGCAGTCGACGCTCTTAACCGCTGGGCCATCCCTCCAGCCCACTTTTAATTTTTAAAGAAAGTCTGTTGGGTTAGAAGAGATGGCTCAGTGGTTAAGAACACATGCTACTTACTCTTGGAGAGGACCCAAGTATACTTTCCATTACCCACATTGGGCCACTCATAACTCTGTAACTCTAGCTCTGGGGGATCTGATACCTCTGATCTACACACACATACACAATTTAAAAATAAAAGGGCTAGAGAGATGGCTCAGGAGTTAAGAGCACTGGCTGTTCTTGCAGAAGACCTGGGTTCAGTTTCTAACTCCCACACGACAGCTAACAGCCATTCATTCATCCATAACTCCAGTTCTAGGGGATCCAGCACCCTCTTCTGACCTCCATGACCATTGCACAGCATGAGTGCACTTATATACATTCAGGCAATACACTCAAACATGTAAAATTGTTTTAATATATTTAAAAATAAATCTTTAAAAAAAAAAAAGCTGGGTGTCGTGGCGCACGCCTTTAATCCTAGCACTTGGGAAGCAGAGGCAGGTAGATCTCTGTGAGTTCAAGGCCAACCTGGTCTACAAAGCTAGTTCCAGGCCAGTTGGGGCCGCAGGGAGACCCTGTCTCAAAAAAGGAAAGGAAAGGAAAAGAAAGGAAAGGAGGGAACGAGAGGGGAGGGGAGGAAAAAGGAAAGGAAAAAGGAGAAGATGGGAGGGGAGAGGAGAAAGGGGAGAAGGGGAAAGGGAAGAAGAAAAGAAAAGCTGTTGTTTCTTGTTCTTTTAGAAACAAGTTCCTAAAAGATGTAGTTTGAGTTTTGTAAAGTCCTGACTTTGTGGTTACTTTTGATTGTACACACTCAAATTGTTTTTTGGAGCAAATATTCTGTATAATCCCAGGGAAGCTTCCGAACATTACCTTCCATTTCAAATTTGTAGCATCTTTTTGCCACATTCCTCTGCTACTGCTTCTTTCTGTAGTAACGAATAACAGAAATAAACAAATGGTGTTTTGTTTCACATGGGTTTAAATTTGCACAGTTGCTCACAAGTGATTATTCACAAGTAACTTAGTTCACTTTTTTCTTTTTTTCTTTTTTTTTAAATTTTTATTTATTTTTGTATGTGTATGAATGTATTGTCTGCATGCAGGTTTGTGCACCCGTGTCGTGGAACAGGGTGTCGGATTATCCTGGAACTGGAGTTCTCCTGGAATTGGAGTTTCAGATGGTTCTCAGCCGCCATGTGGGTGCTGGGGATTGAACCCGGGTCCTCTGTAAGAGCAGTCGGTGCTCTTAACTGCTAGGCCATCTCTCCAGCCCCACTTTTTTCTATTGCCAAATGGGAAGAGAAAGTGTTCATTCCACTTGGTATATGTTTAAAGAAAACTTTATTTTTATCAGCACAGTAGTTATCTTTTCATCAGAGGTCACAGATCTAGTGGGTATATATTTTATTCTAAAGGTCATTAAATAAAAATCATAGCTTCTAATTTTTGACTATAATTATTCAACTGTTTGATTTGTTTAGGTCATTTAATTTAGAATTTCAGTTTAATTTCAATGAAATTAGAAGGCTGTAATATTAAAGTACTTAGAAAAACTGAAGTTTTTGTGGT
Organism: Rhizomys pruinosus; assembly: GCA_009823505.1. Classification (NCBI taxonomy): domain Eukaryota; kingdom Metazoa; phylum Chordata; class Mammalia; order Rodentia; family Spalacidae; genus Rhizomys; species Rhizomys pruinosus. The sequence goes on from VZQC01006864.1 coordinate 1,895,612, forward strand.
CTAATTTATATGTAAAACATTCACTGGCCTAGGATATAGCTCAGTAGTAGATCACTGCCCTGTGATTTACAAAGTTTTTGGTTTGATCCTCAGCAGGAAAATAGATAATCAAATTTACCTTTGCATTTTGATGGGCTTTAGTAAATATTAAGTTGCATGATCAGTACCCCATCATAAAGGAATATATTGAAAGTTACCCTACCCATTTATTTAGATTGTGTCTCCTCATCCTTGTTAATTACTGATATGATTTCTGTCACTGAGGTTTTATCTTTTCTAAAATGTCATGGTGCTCCATAGCTTTAGTTGTCAAATTGACACATATGGGTTGAGGGAGCCTCAGTTGGGGAATTGCCTTCATTAGACTGGCCTGTGGCTTTGTCTGTGGGGCATTTTCTTGATTGTTGAGTCATGTAGGAGGGCCCAGCCCACTGTGGGTGGTGCCACCCCTAAGCAGGTGATCCTGTATTGTATAAGAAGGCAGATTGAGCACACGCTCTAGGGACCAAGCCAGTAAGCAGCATTCCTCCATGGCCCGTGCTTCAGCTCTTGCCTCCAGGTTCCTGCCCTGGAACACAGAGGGCTTCCTCTGTGATGAACTGTGATCTGAGAGATGTAAGCCAAATAAACTGTTTCCTCTCCAAATTGCTATTGGTCAGAATATTTTTGTCACAGCAATAAAGAAGCTGACTAGTACAGTCATGTAGATTAAAACATATAGTAGGGAAAAAAACATATAGTAGGTAGGCTTTTGTGTCGAGCCTTTGTATTCTCCCTTTTCTTAGCATAATACTGTTGAGACTGGTCCATTTGTTGTTTAAATGAGATCATACCTTCTTTTGAATGTTGTGTTGGATGGATATATCATAGTTTTTTTTGTCAGTTGGGTTCATCATGGTTTAAGTTGCTATGAAAATGCCATTCTAAATCTGTATGAAAATACATTTGTGGCTGGCAAGTCAGCACAGTGTGCAGTGATGCTTGCCATCATGTCTAATGACCCAAGTTCAGTGCTTGGGATGGTGGCAGAAGACCAGTTTCCTCATTTGTCCTTTGACCTCCATACATACCCATGGGATGAGCACACCAACATGTACAAAATTAAAATTAAAATGTGTTATGGTTTTGCTTCAATAAATAGCTGGAGTTGGGTGCCAGGTTGAATATGTTTGTAAATATGTTTGACATAGCAGGACTGCTAAGCTGGTTTTCCAAATCACTGCACCATTTTGTTTCCTATGCTTCCCATCTTGGCCAACTCTTAGTACTGGTTGGTCCAGTAATTTTTGATATTTTAGTGGACATGTATTTCTTCGTAGTTTCTTTTTAAAGTTTCTTTTATGATTTATTCTTTATTTGTGTGTATGCCACCCATGTGCAGATGCCTATGGAGGCAAGAAGAGGATATCATATTCCCTGGAGCTGGAGATAGAGGCAGTTTTAAGAAGCCACATGTGGGTGCTGGGGACTGAACTTTGGTCCTCTGGAAGATCACTATGTACTCTTAATCATGGACTCATTTCTCCAACCCTTTTCACACTGGTTTGATTAGTGTACCTTTCACAGTGTGTCTTTTTTTTTTGGTCTTTTTGAGTCAGGGTCTCCCTGTAGCCCCAGCTGTCCTAGAACTCACTCTGTAGACTAGGCTGGCCTTGAACTCAATCAAGATCTGCCTGCCTCTGCCTCCCAAGTTTCAGAGTGTCTTAATCATATTTATGACATTAGGGAGAACTAGAGTTTTCTGATTTATAACCATGATAGCTCTGTGTTTATGTAAGCCTTCTTTAATTTCAGTCAGTGAGGTTTTTAATAGTTTATTTTTTGAGAATTTCATACATGAGTATTGTATTTGTTTTATTTCTATTCCTGCCAGCTCCCATGCCCCTCCCACTCCCTCTCAATATCTTGTCCTCTTTCTTGGTCATTATTATATACATATAATAGATATATTATATATAAATGTATATACCTGCATATATAATATGCACTGAGTCCATTCTTTGGTATTCATGTGTACCTATGTTTAGGGCTGTGATTAGATAACCTCTCAGGGAGCTTGTCCCTAGAGAAAACTGTTTGTCCCTCTCTCAGCATCCAGTGATTGCCTGTAGCTAGCTCTTCATCTTGTGGTGGGACTCTGTGAAATTTTCTCTATCCACCTTGGCATGCCAACTGGTTTTGTCATGCAAATCTTGTTAGATTGCCATACTGTAGAGAATTTATTGGTACAGTTTCCCTAGCATGTTTAGAATGTATTAACTAGCATGAGGTGTCCCTCTGGCTCTTAAATTCTTTCTGCTCTGTCTTCATCATGTTTCCTGAGATCTAATGGTATAGAAGTCGCATTGTAGATGTGTCACTTAGGGCTGGGCACCTCACAATCAATTGTTCTCTGAGTTTGGCCAGTTGTAGAACTTGTAGTTCTTATAATGCTCAACTTTTAAATTTTTCTCTAATTACAGTTCTTGGCACCACTGTGAATAGTATAGCTTTTACTTTAGTTTTAGTTTTAATTACCCATGGCCTGTCTAGAACTAATATTGATTTGGGAATGGAGGAGAATATTCACTTATCTCACAACCTTGCAAATTAACTTATTGTGGTGGCATTTTTTGTTGCTTGGGATTTTCTGCATAGCTTATTATATGATCTCTAAATAGTTCACATCTTTCCATTTGTATATATTTCATTTCTTGTATGATTTAGTACACTAACTAAACCTCATGAGTAATATTGAACAGAAGTGATGAGGGTGACCGACCATATTTGTGTAGTCCTTGATTTCAGATGAAAGCATTTAGTCTATCATTAGGTATGTTAACTGCCTTTATTGTTGTTTTCTTTTTCTTAAGGATGCCTCTAGGGATGAGGAATCCCTAGTGTTATAAGAATCTTTTTAGGAGTAGAGGTCACAGTTTACCAAAATATTTTTTTTAATGTATTGATAAAATCATCCATTTGTAAGTTTGTTGATTTAGGGGGATAGGGTAAGGGAATACTACAGTGAACCTTTCTTTTTGGAGCTAATCCATTTGGCTTTGATATACTTATCTTTCACATATATTGCCTGAGTCAGTTTATCTGTGATGTTTTTCATCAATGTTCTAAGTAAGATTAATATTTTTCTTATGCCTTTGATGTCAGAGTAATGCTGGTCTTGAGAACTAAACTGTAAGCTTTTGCTTACTTGTTTGTATTCTGACAGAGTTTGTATAAAATTTGTACTATTTCTTCCTTATACATTTGATGGAATTCATGACTAATGCCATCTGGGCCTAGAGTTTCCCTTAAAGGAAATTTTTAAACTAATTTTAAGCTAATAGTTAAAATTAATAGACTAAGACCATTAAAGTTATGTTGTCTTGGGGAAATTTTGATGATTTTTATGATTATTTCATCAAACTCAATAAATTTTTACACATAAATTGTTCATATTATTCCTTTATCATTCTTTTAGTATCTAGAGATCTGTAATTTCCCTCCCAAATTCACAGTACTGGTAGTAACTATTTCTTTTCCTTAGGCCAGTTAGGATTTTATTGATACTACTGACCTTTTCATAGAACCAACTCATCTTATTGACTGTGTTGTTTTCCTGCTTTCCACTTCATTGGCTTATGTATGTCCTTTGTATTTTTTTTTTTAACCTTACTGGTTTTGAATTAGTGCGATGTTTATTTTTTTCACTGATTGAAGAGCTTTTTTAGTAAAGACTTTTTTTTAACAACAACAACAACAACAAAAGACTTTTCTTTTGGTTGTTTTGAGACAGGGTCTCCCTATAGCCGCAGCTGGTCTAGAACTCACTATGTAGACCAGGCTGGCTATAAATTCATGGAGATCTGCCTCTGCCTCCAGCCTCTCCACCTGTCTGCCTCTACCCCCTGCCCTCCTATCCCCCAACCCCCTGCAAGCATTGAATTCTTACCGTATAAAGTTATCCTTAATTAGGAATTATTTTATATTTTGTATTGTTTAGTTTTTGTAAGGTATTGTTATTGGCAGTCTTTTCACAGATTTTGACTGAGTGTAGATTGCCTTGATTATAGAGATGTAGAGTTTTCTTTCTTGGCATAATTTTATGGATCTTGCAATAAAACACTTTTAAAAATAGGAGGATACAGACATTATATAAACTTTGTTGAACTATAAAATTATGTCCTGTTACTTCACTGTCTGAAACAAATTGCTTTTCTTTTCCAGATAAACCGAGAAAGTTGGTGTGCCATAGATCCATGCCCTGATACAGCATCTCTTTTGGCTTCCAAACAGGGATCAGGTAGGCAGAGCTTTTTGGTCTTCCCATTTGAATGAATAACTGCACCCAAAATGTTCATAGTCCCACTCTAATAAGAAATAATTGGATACTGAGATTTGCCATGCCCTACAGTAAATCAGAGGAAAATATATGTATGGTTTAGGTTTGTAAACCTCTGGTTTCACAATACAAATACAAGCATAATAGTTTCCTTAATTTTATTTTAGTAATTTTAGTGATTATTATTAATAATTTTTTGGCTTTATGGTTGTTAATAATTTGTAAAGGTATCTAGTGCTGTAAAATTGTAAAGATGTTATTTGGGACCAAACCTAAGGGTTCTTAATTTTGGCTGCATGCTGCAGTCATACAAGCCAGAGCACTTTGAAACTACATGGTGCTCTGGTCCTGCCCTTAGAGATTGAAACTACATGGTACTCTGCTCCTGCCCTTAGAGATTGTATTTATTGAGTTCTGATGTGGCCTGGACATTTACCAGAATGTTTTTAGGCTCCTTCTGTTATCTTTCTGGGTAGTCAAAATGGAGAGTACTTCTATTTTAGAAGACTTGTTAGGAGTCTTTCTTTCCATGCTATGAAGTATTAGCCACAACACATGGAAGTATAAAATGTTCTTAAAATTCGGCCTGCTGATGATACTAGTTAGGAGACCTATCTTTAACCCAGGTTCAAACAACTCTGACCTAAGATACATTCTGTGATATCTGTGTTCCATTGACTCCCATCTGTAAACTATACTAGGTTGCCTCATAGGGGAGTCCCACAGATGATAGTGGTAAGTAGCTATCTCTGAACATACCCCTGTGCTGTCTCTGACAGCTGCTAAGTAAGCAATAGCAATTTATATTTTATTTCTATTGTCTATTTCTCCCCAATGAAGCCTGTGTATAACTGTCCAGTTTTTACTGATCTAGTTTTAAAAAACTAAGTCCTTCTCATTTGCTGGCCTTTTTGGGTACAGTTTAGCTATAGGTGACTTGCAGTAGTATTTAAGGTGAAAAATCTGTATCCTACCAGTTTCCTGACTTGATTACAAAGGAAGTATTGAAAACAAATATAGGAAGTATGCTCTTGTTTTTGTCACACTTTTTGAGAATGTGGTTAAAGGCTGTTACATTATAGTTATGTTTAGGGTCTTCACATTCTATGTAAAAGTCTAGTGCCTCCTATATTTTGGTTCCTTTATCTGTTAGGGACTTTTCTGAAAGTGTAATCACCCACCCAAGGAATGACATTTCTGCCATGTAAGTGTTAAATGAGGTCTTGAAATTTGAGTATTCCTAGTACAGAAGCACCCCCAGCCATAGTAGTTTAATTTATTCCTTTAAAAAATGATTTTGGGTTGCAGTGTCTTTCTCAGATATAATCATGAATTGTTAAATTGCTCTCTTACATTTTAACTCATAGAATAGGCTATTCAATTTTCTTATAGTGATTATTGTCATACTTCATAACAAAATATAAGATCTAGATTATGCTTCTTAAATTCATACTTTATTTTTAGGCATAGTTTATTTGGATTTTTTTTTTATAGAATCCCAGGTCTTGCTATCATCTTTTGCTTTATTACATTTCCTCATGACAATCACTTGGTATACGCTTGAGTACTAGATAAATACAAGATAGAATTATGATTAGTTTGATTTAATAAAACCTATTAGATATTGCTGGTATGTTTTCCTACTCTTTCCAATAGAAATTTGTTAGTATATTTAACATAATGTGTTACATAAGCTCAAGGATACATGTTTTTTATATCAGGTAATTTCACCTTTGTGTATACGTAAAGCAAACCTAAACAGCATAGCCTGCTGCACACCTAGATTAAGTGATATATACATTACTTTCTATATTCTGTCATTGACAGAAATGTCATCATGTGCTATATGACTGTTATTTATATTCAAATGACTGCATGGCATCTTTAAAAGTATATATTCTGCTACCTTAAAAAATCTACTGGATCAGTACACAAAAATTATAGACAGATTTCTATATGGCTAATGAAATAGGACTTGCCTCCATTATGTGTTTGTCATCCACATATTTTTAAAAAGTGCACATTAAGGATTAATGAAGCCTGAATTTTATTAGGCATGTGTACCACACACCTACAGTATGCTGCATCCAGATGTCTGGTTACTACATTTATAGGTTGTTTCTGGCTTTACTACAACTCCTTGGGGATGTACTGTGCATCCAGTTTTCACTGGCCTGCCTTTATATTTTGAGTGAGGTACTCTTACCAACAGCTGAATCTGGATCTTCCTGTGAATTTTCCATTAGAATGTCTTAAGCAGGTTAATTTTCCAGTTTGGAATTTAGACATAGTATTTTAAGACTGCCAACTGGATAGCTAGTAGCTCAGCATTGTTGCTGTGATGGCCCTTTATTTTCCTCTCACTCACATTCTGGAGTTTTGGGGGTTTTCCAAGTGGCAAAAGAGCCATGCATAGAAAGATCATAAACCCATCAACTCTAGTAAGTTACTGTATAGTGTACGCTATGGGGAAGCCTTCAGAATGCCTATAATTTGCTGTCTTTTGAAGATGCTATACTGTTCCCATTGAACTCACATTCTGAAATTGTCTGCTAAGTTAATTATAACAAAGATTTTCAGGTGCTTCTTCATTTGCTCTGTTATCATTTATATAATTCTGTGATGCAATTACCTCTTAATATGTTCACTTCTTCCATAAGACTGCAAATAGCCCATTCCGTAAGCACATCTTTTTATTTGGCTACCCCCAGGACTTAGCCAAGCACCTATCCAATAGGAAAAAAAATAAATAACTGTATCAGGCTGACATGTCTGAAAGTTTCTATGTCTTTTCTGACTTTGCAGTATCTAAAATGAAGGAATAACAGGTGGGTGGGAACAATGGAGTAGGTGAATAGAAGAGTAAAAGACTGTTAGTGTGAAAACGAGGGTGAATTTTGGGGGCTTGAGAGACTGCTCAGCGATTAAAAACAGCGGTTGTTTTTGCAGAAGACCCAGGTTCAGTTTCAGACACCCACATGGTAGTTAACAATCATCTGTAATTTCACTTCCAGGGGATCTGATGCCCTCTTCTGACCTCTGTGGGCATTGCACAGCACGGGTACACTTACATAGGTGCAGGCGATATACTCGTACACATAAAATAAAAATGTAATACAGCTGGGCATGGTGGCGCACACCTTTAATCCTAGCACTCGGGAGGCAGAGGCAGGCAGATCTTTGTGAGTTCAAGGCCTGCCTGGTCTTCAGAGCGAGTTCCAGGATAGCTGGGGCTACAGGGATACCCTGTCTCAAAAAGACCAAAATATAAATAAATAAATAAATAAATAAATAAATAAATAAATAAATAAATAAATAAATCATAAAAAATTTTTTTTTTTGCTTTTTCAAGACAGGGTCTCCCTGTAGCCCCAGCTGTCCTGGAATTCACTCTGTAGACCACGCTGGCCTTGATCTCACAAAGATCTGCCTGCCTCTGCCTCCTGAGTGCTAGGATTAAAGGCATGCGCCACCACGCCTGGCAATACATAAAATATTTTTTTAAAAATAAAGTGAATATTTTCCAAGTATTGAATACATTTTCCTTTTCAGAATGTGAGAACTTCTTAGATCCTGGACTGGGTACAGAGTGTGCTTCAAAACAGAGTGTTCTTCAGAGAGAATCTGGGAATGATTGTAACCTCTTTCATTCACCCAGTAATGAAATGGACAACATCATCTTCCCAAAGGTATTGGCTGACCTTTCTGTTCATTTTCACCAGCAGTTCTTCTGTTGCCATTTGGCTTCTTCTTCCTGTGCTTGATTCATCCTATGGCTTATTGTTTCCTTTAACATGTGACTCTTGCTAGTAAGATGGGATCCAGCTTATATATGTTTTACTCGCAGAGGAATGCATATATTCTCTTTTGAAAAAAAAGTCCCTGGCCAGAATTATTTTCTACAAAGTCACACCTAGTTGCATGATCGTTTTCAAGCTTGCACTGAGGTATAAAGGCATGAGAGTTCCTTTAAAATGTACTAAGTCAGATGGCACTGAACACCCTTCAGTGGGCAGGAAGGGACCACAGCTCAGACTATATGATGTCATCTGTATAAACGAGCCATAGAGTCATTTCTGATTAATGTGTTGAAGCCTGAAGCTTACTACTGAGAATGGTGATTTCATCCCTTGTCATACAACCTGCTTAATTGGAACTTCCTAGACCTATGCTAGAGAACTTGAATTTTTTCTGTAATGAAGAGGCTAAGGAAGTAGGGGCAAGGAACTTTATATTTCTTTTGCTTGTGTTTGTGTTTCTCTTCAGCAAGTTCTGTTGTGTCCTTTAAGAACATAGGTCTTTCCCACAGCAGATGGGGCAGATCACACTGTACTCAGTTATTTGCTACAATTAGTGGTTTTCCTAATAGTAAAGGCTGAAGGGGCAAAAACATTGTGGCATCTGTGAAGAAGTCTTTCTTCTGGTTTTATGAGAACTTTGAAGAAGTGTTGAGAGCAGTTTTGTGAGTGGGTGATTAAACCATCCAGGATACTATGTTTCTCCTTTGTTCAAGAGCTGAGGTGTAGGAATGATGTCGTGAAGTTCTAAAATTCTGGTCTAGAGCATACTGAAACCTCTGGATATACACCAGTACCTTCCATTTCATTGTTCTCTAGCAAAACTCCTCTTCCATTTGGCCTTCACCAATTCTTTCCACTCTTCCTTTCATTGTCTCCTCAAGCTTATTGGAAACACTTACGATATGAACTTTTGTTACTTGCTGGCCAGGTGTGGTGGTGCACGTCTGTGTGTCTATAATCCCCGCAGTCAGGAGGCTGAGGTAGAAGGACTGTGAGCATGACACTGTAGTTTAGCTCTGTCTCAGGGGAAAGAAGGAAGAACTACCTTTGTTTGAAGATATTTAGGAAGAGGAAAACCAGTGTTTTTTGTTTGGAGGCTTTTGTCTTGTTTTTCCTTCCCTGCCCTCCCTCCCTTTTCTTTCTTCCTTAACAAGAAATGTCGTTTTTATTATAGTTTGTTATTTTTATGTGTGGGTGGGTGTGCCTCAGCAATCATGTAGATGTCAGCATAAATATTCTAGCTTTAAATTGGGCTCATATGCTGAATATAGTGGCATACATTTTGATCACAGCACTTGGGAAGCAGAGGCAAGTGGATCTCTTTGAGATCTAGGCCAGTCTGGTCTACATAAGGCCATCTGGGGCTACAGGGACACTGCCTTTAAAAAATTTACAATTAATACAGTGATAAAAAAGAAAAAAAGAAAGTGAAATTTTTAAAATAAATAAATAAATAAATAAAATGGGCTTATAATACTTGAAGCAGGGTAATGTGCTTATAAATCCTACTACTGGAGTGCACAGAGCTTAGATCAGGGACTTCCCAGGACCACCTGAAGCACAGAGTACCAGGGCGGACTAAGCCAGGTATATCCCCCACACATACCTACCAATTGGAATTGCCAAGGGAGTGTCCAAGTGGATTTTTTGGAGAACCTTCAGAACAGAAAGGGAAGAGTGAGTTAGACTTCCAATATATAAACAAAATTGAAAGCCTGAAACCTAGACAAGTCACTCCATAAACAAGGAGAGAAAAAAAGGCATATGAAGGAGGGAAGCAAAGCAAGCCTTCAACACAGTGAAGAGAATTTGTGATTTGCATCAGAATATGGGCAAAAAGGGAGACCCACATGCCAGGGACATGACTAAGGGACAACATGGGAAAGGTGCAGGATAATTCCACATGAAGCTCTAACAACCCGGTGGGAGATTCCTACAGTGGGATCCCCCTGGGGGTGACCCAGGACACAGATCTTAGAGGAACAATTGCAGACATATTCAGAGAAATCAAAGAATATAAAGAACAAGTCAGAGAAATAAGGAGAGAGAATGACAAACTCCAGAAAGAACTAGAGGGAGAAAATGACAAACTCCAGAAGGAAGTGGAAACACTGAAAAAGGAAGCCAAGCAGCAAAGCAAGGAGCTACAAGAAGCAATTGAGAAGCTCCTAAAGGAAGTGGAAATACTAAAGAAATCACAGGCTGAAATGAAATAGAACACTCATCCAATCAAGAGGAAAAAAATGGAAAAAGCCTCAGAAATAGAATGGAGGAAGCAGAACAAAGAATATCAGAATACCAGACGTGGAAGATAACACAGAACAACTAAAAACCTCAAGTAAAGATTATGAAAAAATTTTAAATACACAAACGTGGAACAACCAGGAAATATGGGACACTATGAAAAGATCAAACCTCCTCATCATAGGAATAGAGGAAGGAGAAGAATCTCAAGAAAATGGTATTGATCAGATCTTTAACAGAATAAAATTTCCCCAAACTAAAAACAGACAAACCCATACAAATACAAAAAGCACATAGAATTCCAAACAGACAAGATCAAAAAAGAAACTCCCCATGCCATATCATAGTTAAAACACTAGATGCCCAAAACAAAGACAAAATTCTGAAAGCTACAAGAAAAAAACGAATTACATATAAGGGGAAACCCATCAGAATTACAACTGACTTCTCAGTGCAAACTATGAAAGCAAGAAGAACATAGAGCAAAGCATTCCCAGTGTTAAAGGACTATAGATGCCAACCCAGGTTACTATACCCAGCAAAAATGTCAATTATAGTTGAAGGAGAGAGAAAAATCTTCCATGACATAAACAAGATGAAAGAATACATGTCCAAAAAACCAACCCTTCAGAAAATACTTGAAGCAATTCAAAGGACAGAAGAGAGGAGCAACTATCCCCAAGCACCTAGAAAGAGAAATTAATAAAAACATAACTGTAGAAGTAGAAACGGAGACTAAGGTGAAAGGAAGCAACTCGCATCTTTCAATTATAACCTTAAATATTAATGGAATAAACTCCCCAATCAAAAGACATAGACTGGGAGATTGGATTAGGAAACAAAACCCATCTATATGCTGTCTGGAAGAAACCCATCTCACTCTCAAGGATAGGCACCAACTTAAGGTGAAAGGATGGAAAAAAATATTCCAAGCAAATGGTACCAAAAAGAAAGCAGGTGTTGCTATTTTAATGTCAGACAAAATAGACTTCAGAGTAAAAGAAATCAGAAGAGACAAAGAGGGCCATTACATCTTTATCAAAGGAAAAATTGAACATGAAGATTTCACAGTCATGAATATATATATATATGCACCAGATTTTATAAAGACAATTCTCCAGGACCTCAAGGCATAGATTAACTCCAGCACACTAAATAGTAGGGGACTTCAATACCCCTCTAAGTCATTTGGACAGATCAACCAGACAGAATAAATAGACATCTGAACTGAATGATGCGATATACCAAATGGACCTCATGGACATCTACTGAATATTCCACCCAAATACCACAGAATACACTTTCTACTCAGCACCCCATGGAACATTCTCCAAAATCGACCATATACTGGGACACAGATAAAACTTCAACAAATACTAAAAGATTGAAAGAATTTCATGCATTCTATCAGACCACAGTGCAATAAAGTTCAATATCAACACCAGGATAAGCCCTACTATCTGCAAGAACACATGGAGACTAAACACTCTCCTGAATACTGAATGGGTCAAGGAAGAAATAAAGAAAGAAATAAAAGCATTCCTGAAATTGAATGACAATAATACAACACAACAAAACCTATGAGATACTTTAAAAGCAGTCCTGAGAGGGAAGTTTATAGCCCTGAGTGCCTACATCAGAAAAACAGAAAGAAGACAAATAAATGCACTAATACTGCAACTATAAACACTGGAGAGACAACAACAAATGAATCCTAAACCTATCAAATAGGAAGACATCACAAAAATCAGAGCAGAAATCAATGAAATAGAAACAGAGAAAACAATACAAAGAATCAATGAATCCAAAACCTGGTTGTTTGAAAGGATAAACAAGATAGATAGACCCCTAGCCTAGTTAACCAAAAGAAAGAGAGGAACTCCAAATCAATAGTATTCACGATGAAAAGGGAAACATCACAACAGAGAAAAGATCCAGACAATCATATGAGAATACTTAACAAACCTATACTCTACTAAGTTTGAAAATCTAGGAGCAGTGGACAAATATTTGAAATCCTGCAAATTACCAAAGCTTAACCAAGAAGAGATTGGCACCTTAAACAGACCCATAATATATGAGGAAGTTGAAAATGTAACAGTAAACCTCCCAACTAAAAAAAGTCCTGGACCAGATGGACCTAAGAGATGCTAAAAACTCCACCAAAAAACTCCTAGAAATGATTAAGAGCTTCAGTAAAATGGCAGGATACAAAATTAACCTAGAAAAATCAGTAGCCTTTCTTTACACCAACAACAAGCAACTGAAGAACGAATACAAGGAGACCTTCCCACTTACAATAGCCTTAGAAACAATAAGATACCTAGGAACAAACCTAACCAAAGACACCAAAGATCTCTACAAAAATAAAAATAAAAACCCCTGAAGAAGGAAATTGAAGAAGACATCAGAAGATGGAAAGACCTCCCATGCTCATGGACTGGGAAAATTAACATAGTAAAAATGTTCATTTTACCCAAACTAATATATACAGATTCAATGCAATCCCAACTAAAATCCCCAAGAGTTTCTTTGCAGGCTTGGAAAAAAAAAAGTCCTTAATTTCATATGGAAAAACAAAATAGCCAAAGCAACCCTGAGTGAAAAGAGCAATACAGGGGGGATCTCATTACCAGACTTCAAACTATACTACAGGGCTATAGTCATAAAAACAGCCTGGTACTGGCACAAAAACAGATCTGTTGACCAATGGAACAAAACCAAAGATCCAAACCTGAGCACATACAATTTCAGCCATCTCATATTTGACAAGGGGGCCAAGAAGACACAATGGAGCAAAGACAGCATCTTCAGCAAGTGGTGTTGGCAAAAGTGGATCACCACTTGTAGAAGAATAAAGTCAAACCCCTATCTCTCGCCCTGTACAAAAGTCAACTCCAGATGGATCAAAGACCTCAATGTGAAACCCAAAACTCTGAAGGTGATAGAAGAAAAAGTTGGCAGCAGCCTACAAGACATAGGCATAGGAAAGGACTCCCTAAATCAGACAGTAGCTGTGCAAGAAATAAGATCGACAATTGACAAATGGGACCTCATAAAACTCAAAAGCTTCTGTACATCAAAAGAAACAATCAAGGAAGTGAAGAGAAAACCCACAGAGTGGGAGGAAACCTTCACTGCAGATACATCTGACAAAGCATTGATTTCCAGCTTATGTAAACTACTCAAAAGACAAAGAAGAAAGAAAACAAAAGAATCACTCAAAAGATGGAGCAAAGAGCTGAACAGAGACTTCACAAGTGAGGAATTAGAGATGGCTAAGAAACATCCTAAAAAATGTTCAAGGCAGCTAATATAGGAAATGCAAATTAAAACCACTTTAAGATATCATCTCACTCAGATAAGACTGGCTAGGATCAAGAAAACAAATGATACCAAGTGCTGGAGAGGTTGTGGGGAAAGGGGAAGACTCATCCACTGCTGGTGGGAATGTAAACTTGTATAGCCACTATGGAAAGCAGTGTGGAGAACCCTTGGAAGACTCAAAATGAGCTTACCACCTGACCCTGTCATCATACCACTCCTGGGTATATACCCACAAGACTCACCCCACTGCAGAGATACATGCACTGCCATGTTTATTGCAGCTCTGTTCACAATAGCAAAAAGCTGGAACAAACCCAAGTGCCCCTCAACTGACGAGTGGATAGAGAAAATGTGGTACATCCACACAATGGAATTCTATGCCACAGTAAATAAAGATGACATCATGAACTTTGCAGGTAAATGGATGGAACTAGAAGATACTATGTTAAATGAAATAACACAGTCCCAGAGAAACAAACAATGGTATCCTTCATCTGTGGGTGCTAGCGCCAATTACCTAGTTGTAAGTATTTCTTGTGTAGGGCTCCTTGAGCTTTTGTCCAAGTAGTTGGGAGTGATGCATTTTGGAAAAAAAAAAAAAAAAGTCCTACTACTAAAAAGTTTTGGTTTTTAAATTGTCTTCCTTCAGAAAATATTTGCTTGACTACATTCTAGGCATGCAGCATGTGGACAGTTTGTCCCTGCTGTTACCTACTCTATAGGTAATTATTTCTGATCACTAAATTGGATGGTTTACCGACCTTAAAAATTTAGAATTTTCTGTACTTTACCATGTTTCTCACATTACTAAAAGCATTGATATTTCATACAAAATATGTTTGCTAGAAATTATACACATTTTTAAGGGAGACGAGACAGATAATTTTTTTTAAGTTGTAGCGCACATCCCAGATAAACTTCTACTTACATTGGGAGTACCTAGAGAAAAACCAGGCTTGGTGGGCACACTTTCACCTCTTCTTGCATGCTTGAGAAGGTCCAGATGGCCTGGGTGAGAGCAGAAGGATTTTTTTTTTTCTTCTTAGAAATTTCTACTCTACCAAAGAAGTGGGTGACCAAGAGTCCTTACAATAAATGTTTTCTCTAGCATTAATAAAATTAAGGGCTAAATACCAATATTTGTAAGACATTGGCCTGAAATTTTTACATATTTCATTTCATTTTTATGCCCTAAGGCTAGATCCAAATTCTGTTCCTGTTTTGTTTCTTTACTTTTGGTCTCAAATATGGCTCTAAAAGCCAGTGATTTAGTTGAGACTATGTTGGTAGATAAAATGTCAACTACTTCCTTCTCTGCAATCTTACAGTATTACAGTGTCTTCCCAGGGCCTCACTCTTCCCTTTAACTTGAAGTGAAAAAAAAAAAAAAATCTGTCGGCAGGCCATGCAACATGCCATTCTGTGAACCTTCAGGTCACTTTGGCAGCCATTTGTTTCCTCTGGCTTTACTAAGGTCTCTTCAGTAACGTGCACCTCCTGGAAATGTGACTCTGGTGAGTGTTGTGAGCTTTGCATTTATTCCTACAAATATTTGCTGGTTCCTAAGGTTTTCCTTTTTCTTAGATCACCAGCATACAATTTACATTGTTTTTAAAGTTAGAAGAAATCCTGGGATTCTTTTTGAAACTGAGAGGGAGAAAGTATATAACCATAAACTATATATGAGGAGCTAGTCATAGTGGCACAGGCCTTTGATCCCAGCAGAAGCAGGTGGATCTCTGTGAGATCAAGGCCAGACTGGTCTCCATAGCAAGTTCCAAGCCAGCTGTGGCTACAGGGAGACTCTGTCTCAAATGATGATGATGATGATAATAATAATAATACACATAATGTAGATCACTCTGATAAGGAGCTGAAGGTTCTTAGGCAAAATGTTGAACACAAAATGATTAAGCAGTTTTAGTCTCTGTTAGGTGTTTAAAATGTGAGCTATTACTTTCAGGACAGAGCAGAATGTCTTGTGTGTAATATGAATAATTTTTGCTGAATAAATGAAAGACTTATTTTGGCAGTATTAAATGTTATTCCTTCAGATGTAGTAATAAGATCAAATGTGTCACAGTTTTGACAGTTTTTATATTTCTTCCATCTTGTGATGTTTATAGGTGGTATAACTGATTATGAAAGCAAAACAGGCATTTTCCACCAACATTGCATTATAAAAACTTAGAAGAATGTAGAAATGTTGATTTTTTTTTGCCCCCCCCCCTTTTTTTTTTTTTTGACCTTTTTGAGACAGGATCTCCTTGTAGCCCCAGATGGCCTGGAACTTGCTATATAGACCTAACTGGCCTCACAGAGCTCTGTCTGCCTCTGCCTCTGCCTCCCAAGTGCTGGGATCAAGGGCATGGACCATAATGCCCGACACAGAAATACTGAGTTTGGCAGTGAGTACCCACCCTTATACCTAACTCCCAGATTCTGCACCTTTTTTTATTTTATTGCATAGATGTTTCTGTTTATCACCAATTTAAGTATCCATACACTTCACATGTAAATACTTAAAATGAGTGTTTTCCTATAATTGAAGAATTTTTTTGGTAAAATTTATATATAATGAAATGTTCCATCTTGAGTCAGTTGCTTTTGTTTTTGTTGTTGTTTGATATAATTTTAATATTTCTGCTGTGAAGTGCTATCTCAAGGTTTTTATTTGCATTTCCTTGACAACTAATGATGGTAAACCAATTTTCACATGCCCACTGGATTGTTTGTTGCTGCTGACAAGCTGAAGCTGTTTATCCTGGATATACTGCCTCTGTATTAGATTTATGATTTGCAGCTATTTCCTCCTTACATGTTTCCTCCTCGCATGCCTGTTTATTTTTGTAAAGGTGTCCTGATGGGCCATGATTTGTATTTTGATGAAGTATAATTTAATAGGCTTTTCAGATACTGCTTTCTATATCCTCCTTTCTACTTTGCCTCCTCCCTGTGTTGATGTTTTGCTTTAAATTTTAATATTTTTTCTTTTGATTATAGGATTAAGTCCTATCTCAGTGTTCTGTTTGCCATGTTAGTAAAATCTTTGTGTTTTATGAAATAGGATTCGATCTTTTTTTCAAAGCCAATTTTTATTGAAGCTTTGTGCATTTCATACAAATTTTCCAATCAAATCTAGACCCGTGCCCCCTTCCTTGCCCCCACCCCACCCCATCAGAGCTCACACATTGTATGTGATAATTGAGCTCAGTTAATTCATGAATTTTGTAATTTTGTTTTGTTTTCCTTTTTAAATTATTTTAAGTTTATTTTTATTTAATGTGTATGAGTGTTATGTATGCATGTTTGAAAGTGCACCCATGTCATGCAGTGCCCACAGAGGACCCAAGAGGGCTTCATATGCCCTAGAACTGGAGTCACAAGCAGTTGTTAGCTGCCATGTGGGTGCTGGAATTCTAACTCCAGTCTTCTGCAAGAATAATCAGTGCTCTTAACCACTGAGCCATCTCTCCTGGCCCCTAATTCATACTGCAAATAGAACAATTCACTAAGGATATTTGAGTGTGTTAATAGTATATTATGTGAAGCTTACTCTTTTTTAAATTTATTCATTTTTTTATTGATGATTTGTGCATTTCATATATCATCCTTTAGTCCAATTTAGACACATTCCCCTCTACCTGCCCCCAACCCCAGTTCATGCCTCTGCCATACATGTCTTGCATCTTTCAATCTTTCCAAAGTTTTTCACTTGCAGAGGCTTGCTGTTTTGGGCAGAATTTAACTGTATCAGTCAGTACTTTGGCCCAGTCTTTATGTTGTTGTTGTTCCTTGCTCTTCGTATTGCTCTAAAATATGCCTATATAACCATCACATATGTATCAAAATTATGACCTCCAAGAATAAACTGTATGTTAATTCCAAAATATGTTTAGGCATTCACTTTTTCCCCTTTAATTTTATATTATTCTAAGGTATGAATCGTACCTTCCACCCATTATACAGTAATTACAGAGTCTGAAAATAAGTGGTAGGTCAATTCTAGAGCCTGTTAAGAGGTTCATATTATGACAGCACATTTGCTTTCAGATAAAAATAAATATAACAGTAATGTTGTTCAGCTTGCCTTTCAACTGGGGATTTGGTATTAGCATCCACAAATGAGGGTAACCATTTTTGAAATTCACATTTTTCCCTTTAATTTTATATTACTCTGAAGTATGCACACATACCCTCCCCCCATATACCATAATTGCAAAGTCTGAAGATAAGTGGTAGATTAATTCTAGATCCCATTAAGGTATTCACATTATAATGGTACAGTTTCTTTCAGGTAAAAGAAAATATTGCTCATTTTGCCTTACTACTAAATATTTGGTGCTAGAATCCACATTTGAGGGATACCATTCTTCATTTGTTTTTCTGGGACTGTGTTACGTCACTTAGCTTAATGTCTTCTATTTCCATCCATCTACCTGCGTAGTTCATGATGTCATCTTTCTTTACCACTGCATAAAATTCCATTGTGTAGATGTACCACATTTTCTCTATCCACTCATTGGTTGAGGGGCATTTGGGTTGATTTCAGATCTTCGCTATTGTGAAGGTAGCTGCAGTAAACAAAGTTGTGCATGTATCTTTGCAGTAAGATGAGTCTTGTGGGTATATACCCAGGAGTGGTATGACTGGGTCAGGTGGTAGACTCATTTTGAGTTTTTTAAGGGTTCTCCACACTGCTTTTCACAGTGGTTGCACAAGTTTATATTCCCACCAGCAGTGGATGAGTGCTCCCCTTTCCCCATATCCTCTCCAGCATTTGGTGTCTTGTTTTCATGATCTTAGCCATTCTTAGTGGAGTGAGATGATATCTTAAAGTGGTTTTGATTTGCATTTCCTTGCTGGGTGTGGTGGCAGACCCCTCTATTCCCAGCACTCTGAAGGCAGAGGGAGGTGGATCTCTTGAGTTCAAGGCCAGCCTGGTCTACAGAGCAAACTCCAGGACAGCTGAGACTACAAGGAGACCCTGTCTCAAAAAGACCAAAAAAAAAAAAAAGTTTTGTATTTCCTTAATTATTAATGATGTGGAACACTTTTGAAGATGTTTCTCAGCCGTCTTTATTTCCTCACTTGTGAAGTCTCTGTTCAGCTCTTTACTCCATCTCTTGAGTGGGTTATTTGTTTTCTTAGGTCTTTGTTTTTTGAGTAGTTTATATATTCTGGAAGTTAATGCTGTGTTAGATATATCACTGGTGAAGGTTTCCTCCCCTCTCTCTGTTTTCTCTTCACTTCATTGATTGTTTCTTTTCACTGCTTTTGAGTTTAATGATAGTCCACTTGTCAATTGTTGACCTTATTTTCTGCACAGCTGCTATTTGATTTAGAAAGTCTTTTCCTATACCTATGTTTTGTAGGTTGCTGCCAACATTTTCTTCTGTCATATTCTGAGTTTCAGAGTTCATATTGAGGTCTTTGATCCATTTGGAGTTGATTTTTGTACAGGGTGAGAGGTAGGGGTTTAATTTTATTCTTCTACAAATGGTGATCCAGTTTTGCCAGCACCATTTGTTGAAGATACTATCTTTCCTCCATTGAGTCTTTTTGGCCCCTTTGTCAAATATAAGGTGGCTGAAATTAAAAAAAAAAAAAAAGTTGAACCAAATGTCTAATTAGGAATATACTGTGAAAATGAAAAAAAAATCTACATGCCTTTGCTTATTCCCTTATCCACTATGAGAGAAAAAGAAAGATAACTAAGACATTTTCCACTTCTGGAACTGAGTCTGCAACCATGTATCTCTTTAAGCACTTTCTAAAAATTCTTTGAAGGCTAGGTATGGTGGTATACCCTTTAATCCCAGCACTGGAAGAGACAAGTAGATACACAGGAGCTAGAGACCAGCCTGGTCTACACAACAAGTTACCAGCCATCTATGGATACAGGGAAACTGTCTCAATTCCCTTCCCTCAAAAAATCCTTTGGCGTTTTGTATAATATGAAATGGAGCTCTTCATCTCTTCACTCATCATACTGTGCATGCCAGGCTACTAGAACAAGACTTGTACTCTCTCCTGAGAGTCTGGCCAGGAAAGGAATGTTGCCACTCAAGAACTCATTATCAATGTTCTTTTATGTGTGGTTTCACTTCATAGCACTTTGCCAGTTCTCAGTCAAATGAGAAACGGAGGCTTTCTTTGGCTTTATGTATGTGTGGCAGACTTTTGGTGGAATCAAGCTATTAAACATTGTTCAAAAGAGCACTTAACTACCATATATTTGGAGCTAGAATATTAAATGTACATAGTCTTACTGTAGCCATCCATGCAGGCTGTTTTGTTTGAGTTAAAGCTTTTAAAAATCTAATATGAGTTTAGAGTTTCATATAACAGAAACCACTAAGACTAATCCCTTCATTTCAGTTGATGCTTACCTGAATGAATGGAATTAAAAATTCTTTTAGTCTAGTACCTCTAGTAAGCTGATAAGGCAAACCTAGAACATTCCTTTATTGGAAGCAGAGGGGCTTAGAATCTAACTGTGCAGTACTGCTTTTTTTGTTGTTGTTTTATTTTATTTATTTATTTATTTATTTATTTATTTATTTATTTATTTTTATTTATTTTTTTTTTTTGGTCTTTTTGAGACAGGGTCTCCCTGTAGCCCCAGCTGTCCTGGAACTCACTCTGTAGACCAGGCTGGCCTTGAACTCACAAAGATCCGCCTGCCTCTGCCTCCCAAGTGCTAGGATTAAAGGCGTGCGCCACCACGCCCAGCTTGTTGTTTTATTTTTAAGATCTGCTTGAAGTTGACTGTTAATCTTGCCTGTGTCAGATAACTATGAAGCATTGGTTTGGTCTGTAATAACTGAGGCTATCTGCTTGGTCCTACTGATTTCAACCCTGTGCATTCTCTCCATTACAGACAGAGGAAGAGCAGCTGGTCTGTGATAACACTGGATCCACTTCTTCCACTGATGACACAGCTTCCCTGGATTGGCATTCTTCTCATGGCAGTGATGTGTCCCTGCCTCAGATTCCAAAGTTAAACAGGTCTAGGGATCATCAGAGCTCTGATGGCTTCTGTAGCCATGGGGTGGGAACTGAGAGTCGAGAGATTGAGAGTGACCCTGCTGGTTCCTGTGAGATGGAGGAGGAGGAGATGGACAGCATCACTGAAGTGCCTGCCAGTTGCTCAGTCCTGAGGAGCTCCATGCGCTCTCTGTCCCCTTTCCGAAGACACAGCTGGGGACCTGGAAAGAATGCACCCAGTGATGCAGAAATGAACCAGCGGAGGTAAGATGACCCCTGCACATTTCATATCTCGGTGTTTAGTTTCTTTTACAAACTTCTGGTTTAGTATTATTATTGTAAAAGATTTTTAGGAGACACCATGGTAGAGAACTCAGGTAGGTATATGTTTTGATTCCAGTCCTGTAACTTAACAGGTGGTTGACCCTGGGCAAGAACTTGATCAGTCTAAGCTTTAGTTATTCTCATCTGCAAAATAATTTGCCTTTCAGTGTATTTCTAATACTAGCAAAATATTACTATGATAGAGAATATTTAATAAATGATAATGCTGGTTCTTGAAGATTAATTAATAAAATTCATGAATTAAGATCCTGGAGGAAATAATGCTTTGCCAATTTTCAATTAAGTAAACATGAAATCATAACACATGTAGGTTCTTCAGTGTTTCCTAATTATAGACAGCCATTTCTCTTTTTTGTATATTTTTGTTGACTTTTTGTGTATTTCATACACATCTTAATCACCTGTACCTCTTTCCCCATAGACACCTTTCCATAGCCCCCCCCCAAACTGGATTTCATGCATTCTGTCATTTATCTTAAGGCTTATTCAAGTTAGTATCTCCAGATGCCCCTCAGTGCAAGTTTACCTAAGGGGATGTAGTCAGCCTATCTAGAGCCTCTCCCTTAAAGAAGATCACCCAGCAGTAATCAGCTGCCCATTTCCATAGTTCTATGCTGGGTTTTTAAGCCATCCGTTTCTAATGCAGAATATTTTATCAAGTCTAAATTATCAGTGTCTAATTCTCACGTGGGCACAAGACTCACGCCATAAAATCGTTGGTATTTTTCCATGTGTCATACAGTTTTGAGGACTTTACAAGTCTGACCTAGTTTTAGTCTTTGAGTTTGGCAGTAGCCTTTAAGAATTTGATTTTGGGGGCTGGAGAGATAGCTCAGCAGTTAAGAGGGCCAACTGCTCTTGCAGAGGACCTGGGTTTGATTCCCAACACCCACATGGCAGCTAAGAACCTTCTTAACTCCAGTTCCAGGGGAATCCAACTCCCTCTTCTGACCTCCACGACACAGATGCACCAACCTACATGCAGACAGTGCACCCATACACATAAAAAAATAAATAAATAAATAAATAAAAACAAAAAGAATTTGATTTTGGCTACTGGCCTCTGAATTGAATTTAAACAGGTATTTTTTTTAACTCTGAAGAACAAATGTCATAGTGTCTGGTGAATTATTGGGGCATGCTTATTCCAAAGCTGCTGTTGTTTGTTTGTTTGTTTGTTTGTTTGTTTGTTTTCAATTTGGTCTTTTTGAGACAGGGTCTCCGTGTAGCCACAGGCTGGCCTGAAACTCACTGTAAACCAGGCTGGCCTCCATCTCACAGAAATCCCCTTGCCTCTGCCTCCCAAATGCTGGGATTAAAGGTGTGTGTCACCACACCGGGCTCAGAACTACTTTCTTAATAAAGAAAAGCTTTCTTAAGTAAGAAAGGATGCTCGTTGTTAATGTTTTATTGTTTCTGGTTTTTGAGACAGTGTCTTGCTTTGTATCTCTGGCTAGCATAGAACTCTAAACCAGGCTGCCCATGAACTCATGGCAGGCTTCCTGTCTTTCAGTTGCTATGATTGTCTTACTTAGCTGTTGACAGTTCTCCTGTTTTGTTGTTTGTTTCTTTGTTTGTGGGGTTTTTGTTTTTGTTTTTGAGACAGGGTTTTCCTATAGCTCTAGCTTGCCTATAACTTGCTATGTAGACCATGCTGGCCTTATCTCCCAGAGATCTGCCTCCCTTTGCTTCCTGGGATTAAAGGTGTGCACCACAAAGCCCAGCCTCATTCTTTTTTAAATTATTTATTTGATGCATATGAGTGTTTGCCTACATGTATGTATGTGTACCACATGTGTACCTTGTGCCTTTGGAAGCCAGAAGAGGGTAATGGATCCTCTGGATCTGGAGTTAATGGATGGTTGATAGCTCCTATGTAGATGTTGGAAACCAAACCCAGGTCCTTTGCCATTGCTCATAACTGCTGAGCCATCTCTCCAGCCCCTTCATTTTAGAAAATATTTTCCCATTTTAATTAATTAATTTTGAGACAAATGCTCACTATGTAGCCTTAGCTGGCTAGTCTGAAACTTTCTATGTAGACCAAGCTGGCCTCCAGCTCTCAGAGATCTACTTGGCTTTTCCTCCTGAATGTGGGGATTAAAAAACATCCATCACCTCCACCAGCTTCATTTGCTCAATTAATCAGCAAATGTATATTGAGCATTCTTTTTAGGTCAGTTTCCTAGGTTATAGAGACACAGAAGTAAACAATATTAGTCCCTGCCATCATGAGCCTCGGACTCAAACTCTACACTTTACTAGTTGTCCAGTCTTTTCAGACTCCATAACACATAACCTGAAGTAGTTTTTTATTGCTCTCTATGAATCAGGTGTTGTTTTCCCCATAGGTACAGAGTAGAAGACTGCTGCAGGTACTTTACATCATTTTCAATAGATGGGTTTCTGGCTCTCAGACAAAATGCCCTTTATTCAGTCCTTTCTTATTTCATGATGCAGTTCAGGGTAGTAGTCTGAAAAATAAGCAGTGTTCTTTATTTTTCTTTGTTGTGTTCATAAACATTTGAAATTCCAAGTTACATAAAAACTAATTTCTAAAGGCTTTCCTTCCCAGTTTGTTGTTTTGATTGATTGATTGATTGATTATTTTTGGTCTTTTGAGACAGGGTCTCCCTGAGGCCCCAGCTGGCCTGAAACTCACAATGTAGAAGGTGCTGGCCTTGAACTCACAGAGATTTCTCTGCATCTGCCTCCCAAGTGCTAGGATTAAAGGTATACACAACCATACCTGGCACTTTTTAATTTTTTTATTTATGTGTGCCAGCATGAGTTTATGTGCACCATGTATGTGCAGGTGCCCACAAATGCCAGAAGTTGACAATGGATCCTGTAGAACTGGGCTTACAGGTGTTTGTGAGCCACCTGATATGAACTGGGAACTGAACTGAGGTCCTCTGCAAGAGCAGTAAGTGCTCTTAACCATTGAACCATCTCTCTAGTTTTCTTTTTTAAAATATTCATCACCATACATAGAGAATGAATCCTACAGCCAGAAATTACTCCCTGAAGCAAGGAAAATTTCTTGATGAGACATCCTTGTGTTAAATGATAAACACAATAAAGGAATGAGTGGTTAATTTATAAATAGTCTATTTTTCTGTAGAACTTGTTGTGGATCCCTTTGTCATGACTAATTTTCAGAGCTTCTTATATGTGGGTCATGTAGCTCAAATGAGGAAATTGAAGCTCAAATTTAATGATTTTCCAAAAATTACATGGTGATCTTAGACTAATCTGAGGCTAAACTCTGTTACCTCTTTGTATTTTCAACCTATATGCCATGGGATTGCCTGTTTGAACTTCATGTAAAGGACTATCTAGCATCACACTCTCTTAATGCCTTGAAATATAATGGAGTATGAGTTGGGTTTTAATGGTCACTTTGATAGACTATTTTATTACTTGCCCATTATGTAATTCAAATTTTAAAACCTGAAACTCCTTCTAAACTTTTGATTGCACTTTTTCCTGACCTTATTTGTTGACTGGTTCATTGATTTACTCCTTTAAAAGACAGGATCTCACTATATATGCCTGACTAGTCTGGATCTCACTATGTAGACCACCTCAGCCTCCCCTGCCTCCGCCTCCACCTCCCCTGCCTCCTCCCCTGCCTCCTCCCCTGCCTCCCCTGCCTCTGTGTACTGAAATTAAAGTCATATACCACCATGGTCAGCTGATCCATTTACCCTTATAATTTACTAATCTTCATAACTTGTCATCTGATTAACTCCTTGGAGTAGTACAGGAACAAAGTTGCTCTTGACAGAGGCCTTTTTAGTGAGGCATTTTGGGTTCTGATATTTTGATCATTCTGTATTGTGTGAGTCTCTGCCTTTCTGTGCTATTTGTCTTTGATGATTGTCCCTTTCTGGTGGGATCTCTGTATGTTTCATGTATTTGTGTACCTCATTGTGATTCATCTACATTACTGACCTCTCCCATCATTCATTTTCAGTTCAATTCGAGTTCTTGGGGATGTTGTCAGGAGACCTCCCATTCATAGGAGAAGGTACAGAGTTCACTAAATTGATGAACTAACCATGTCATCTCTGAGCATGTACTAACAACCATCTCCTTCTGCTTACCATGATTAGACAACATATTTTTAAACAGTCATTCAGACTAAGTTAGGCAAATAAAATATAAATGTCAAATATCTGGATCTGATATTTGGCATGCACTTGATGACATGAGGAAGGCTAACAAATTGTTTGCAAGGTACAATCCAAGTTAGGGACATCAGCTGTCATAACTCAAGTTAGAGTTTTAGACTTGGTGAAAATTATATTATAGGAAGAACATGATGCATCTTTTTTTTTTTTTTTTTTTTTGAGAAAGGGTCTCCTTGTAGCCCCAGGGAGGAGCCTGGAACTTGCCTATGTAGACCAGACTGGCCTTGAATTTGCAGACATCCACCTGCCTAATAGCCTCCAGAGGCAGGAGATGATTCATCTTTTAAGTTTATAAAATTGAACCATACCAACAAATAATTGAAGAGGGACATTTAAAAAAAAATCTAGACTTCCTAAATTTCAAAGCCAAAGAATCATAAGATTTGGGGAGTTCTTAAAAATACTGTTTAATTCTTCAGCCTAGCTTGGGGGTGGGGGTCAAAATAAACTGTTTAATTGGGACTGGAGAGATGGCTCAGTAGTTAAGAGAACTGCCTGCCCTTGCACAAGGTCTGGGTTTGATTCCCAGCATCCATATGGCGGCTCCCAGCCATCTGTAATTCCAGCTCCAGGGGATCTACATGCCCTCTTCTGATCTCCACAGGCATTTCATGACACAGGTGCACTCACATACACGCAGGCAGTACACTCATACACATAATAAATAATAAGAAGGGCCAGGCATGGTGGCGCACGCCTTTAATCCTAGCACTTGGGAGGCAGAGGCAGGCGGATCATTGTGAGTTCAAGGCCAGCCTGGTCTACAGAGTGAGTTCCAGGACAGCGGGGGCTACATGGGAGACCGTCGCAAAAAAGACAAAAAAAAAAAAAAAAAAAAGAAAGAAAGAAATAATAAGAAATAAAATATTTTTAAAATATTGTTTATGAAAGGAACCAGAAAAAATTTAAACCATCTTCAGTTTCCAGGCTCCTATGAAGCTATCATGTCTGTTTTTGTCTTCCTTTTCTTCATCTTATTTTCCCAATCTTCACATCATTATTATATTCTCAGAGTAAATGAGATATTTAACAATCTACAAAGAGATTATTTTTAAATAGATATATTTGATCATATTGAAAATTCACCTGATAAAAATGTATCACCCAGAAAATGGAAAGCGTAGCACAGATTGGGATGAAATCTTTTCAGTCTATATTTCTTTCAAAATACTTATATCTAGAATATGTCAAAATTCTGCCAACTCACAAAGCTCTTATTTGAAAGAAAAAATGAGGTAAGACTTCTGCACATACTTCACAAAAAGAAGACCAGTTGGCCAATGAGATTATTTTTAAGAGTGATGTTTAATTTAAAAATGGATACATTTTTAGGAGTATAAAAATTAAGTTAATAATTTCAAAGAATGGGTATCTGAACTTTGTGAGTGTTTTTGTAAAATATGTCTTCTGTTCACACAAGAAAGTTAAAAGTCAACCATATCTTGCTTATCATACAGGCAATGCCCCAAGTTATATGTCTACTTCTGCTTTTGTCAGAGCTATTTATGCTGTTATTTTATTTAATTTATTTTATTTTTTGTATTTTTGAGACAGAGTCTCCCTTTAGTCCCAGCTGGCCTGGAGCTCACTCTGTAGACCAGGCTGGCCTTGAACTCACAGAGATCCACCTGCCTCTGACTCCTGAGTGCTGGGATTAAAGGCATGGGCCACCACACCCTGCTAATGCTGTTATTTTAATCAGACTTGAAATTATACCATTCAAATTATTTTTAAATGATAATTTAAAGATTTCCCTTTAGAAGAGCTGTAGGGGAAACTTTTATAGCATCTCACCGTTTGCCTTCTTTTTTCCTCTTCCCCAAATTCTACTAGGTTACCAGAGTTGTTAGATGTCTTGGAGATTGAGGCTAGTGAATGCTTTTGCAACCATGCTTTTACTGTTGTCCAGAAGCACTTGCCTTCTCTCTTTCTCTCTCCTCCCTCTCTCTAATGATAAAAGCTTATCACTTAGAATTCCAAGACTGCAAAAAACAAAACAAAACAAAAAAAAAAAAACCCAGCAGTATTTTTTAGATTACAGCTTTTTGTTAATCAAGAATCTTGACCCACGGCCTTACCCTGGGGATGTAAATAAACAAACATCCTGCTGTCCTGATTTAGTTCCAGTCACAAAGAACTAGTTAATTTGATTTGGTTGATTTTTTTTTTTTTTTTTTTTTTTTTCACAGTGTATTTACTTTGCCTTTCCAACTCCAGTTTTTCCTCTCTTGTGGTGTTGGATAAATAAGGAAGTAGATGATCAAACGGATATTTTTTGAATCTTAGGGAAAATGGGTACAGAGTTAAAATTTAAAAGATGCATTTCTGGGGCTGGAGAGATGGCCTAGCAGTTAAGAGCTAACTGCTCTTGCAGAGGACTGGGGTTCGATCCCCAGCACCCACATGGTGGCTGAGAACTGTCTGTAACTCCAGTTCCAGGAGAACTCCAGTTCCAGGGGAATCCGACACCCTCTTCTGACCTTTGCGGCATTGCACAACATGGGTGCACAAACCTACATGCAGACAGTACATTCATACACATAAAATAAATAAATAAATAAATATAAAATAAAAGATCCATTTCCACTGTAGTACCATAGAACTCTAAGAAAAAAAGAAATCTGTATATTATTGTTAAACTACAAGGGAAGGTATGGCCTTTCTTACATTTGTCTTATTTTTAGCAGAAAGGCCTAATTAGTAGCTTTTAAAGATGAATTGATTAGTAGCAAAGATGAATGTGAGTATATAAGGTTTATGAATTTCCCGGCCTATCTGGATCCTTAATGGAAGCAAATGAAGAATAAATAATGATGGCTCAGCAAGGCCAGCAGTGCTTTTAGTTTAGACCTATCGATAGCTGTCCTTAGGGGAAAATGGGACCAGTGATAGATACAGAAAGGAACTTTGCCTCAGGAAGCCATGAGTGGGCTTTTCTCTTCACCAAGGGATTAGTAGAAGAAATTCTTGGGTTTCAGGTAGGGGTGGTTATCCTATAAAGAGCTCATATAGTCTTTTCCAAAATAGTCTCGAACAGACATCAACAGAACAATGTTAAATTTCTCTGGTTCTTTTTCTGGTCTTTTTCTAAATTCTCAATGTTATGTTCCTATTTTTTTTTTTTTTTTTTTGGTGATTACATAAGTCTATCTCTGTGTCCTTTCTTTTTAAACTGAGTAACCCCAAAGCTGTTTCCCCTTTTCTCCCTCCATTTCTGTTTCTGCTTTTGATGTCATCTCCAGTATGAGCTGGTGTCCCTCTGGTGTGCAGTACTCGGCTGCCCTGAATGCTGACTTTAATTTCAGAAGGTACAGTATTATTACATGTCCAGCCACCAAATGGGGAACCATAAACTGTGAGTTCTAACTTTGGGCTAAGCTGGCTTCTGTGTGGCTGGAATATATATGCTCACCTTATGATGTCTATGAGCACAGTATCCTACCCCCTTTGCTGTGGATAACAGTATTGCCTAGAGACTGACTGGTAATCCTAGTACTGCATTGGGTTTGTCTCCAGTGACAGTGGACTGCTCTGTTTTTCTTCCTGGACTTCATCTGTGCTATAGTAGACTGTTTTTGTGTTGTTCATTTCAAGTTCCCAGGTTCTTAGGAAAATAATGAGAAAAGCAAGGCAGCTAACATACACCCTGTTTTTTTATCATGCTTTCAAATCACACCATGGTCTTTAGGTTCTGAATTTGAGTCCTCATCATTCTCTATTCATCTTTCCATTAAGCAGCAAGATTTAATTTAATAATCTGGATTAAGGCTTGCGGTAAGTATAGATGTGGTTTTCTCAGGCTTTTCAGATAATTCACAATGGAAAGCTACATTTCTTTACTTAGCTTAAACCCTCT
Source organism: Rhizomys pruinosus (assembly GCA_009823505.1). Taxonomy (NCBI): domain Eukaryota; kingdom Metazoa; phylum Chordata; class Mammalia; order Rodentia; family Spalacidae; genus Rhizomys; species Rhizomys pruinosus. The sequence goes on from VZQC01006864.1 coordinate 1,924,688, forward strand.
TCTTATGCCTGGCATTGAAAATGAGAGTTTTATAGAGACATTTAGCTATAGTTAGTCACCATTTGTATTGTCATATTGAAATAAGAAAAATAAATCTGTTTAATTTATCCACTAGAGAAAACAGAGACATACAGTTTAACAGACACATACGGTTTTAGTTAATAAGTAAACTATAAAGAAAAAAAAAAAGCCCTACTGGGCTGTCATATATAAACTTATTTGTATCAATTAACTGTACAGTTTTACCAGAACAGAGGTTACTACATAGCTCTAGTGTACTCCCAAATGTAGTTCCAGCTGGTTAACTGAGAACATGATTAGCCACAACTGTATTTTAAGATCTTGCTTATCTTATTTCCATGGAGTTCTCACTTCAATTATTACTGGTATGTAAATTATTGTAGTTAGCAACTTCAAGGAGGATAGACAGCCTCTTACAAAAAAATAGCAACAAGGTCTTTTCTAAGGAGTCCTCTTTAAAATTCCTAACCTTGTTTGTTTTTTTCTTTTGCTCAGATCAAGACAACAAATTCAACTCTTAGTTTCTGTAGATTTTCAACATCTGTATTCTAATAGTTTATGTGCCTATCTGTAGCTGATTATTCTCACTAAGCCTGCTTGCAGACACTATCAGCCTAGATGGTAATATTCATGAATGACAATAGAGTTTCTGGGTGGAAATGTACCAGGAAAGTTGTCAGAGTCAACCATATCATATTTGACCTTAAAGTTATAAAGGTCTGCATATTGAACACACAGGAAAGTCACCTACTTTGCTTCCTCAAAGCTACTTATGCTCATACTTTGTATATTTGGCATTAACTAAGCTAGAGTATGGCAAGATTAATTGTATCATGTGAATGAAAAGCACATACCTATCTAAAAGGAAAGACAAATATGGTCTGTCCATATGGCATATTAAAAAAAAAAAAAGCCGGGGCTGTAGAGATAGCCTAGCGGTTAAGAACACCGACTGCTCTTGTAGAGGACCCGGGTTCGATCCCCAGCACCCACATGGTGGCTGAGAACCGTCTGTAACTCCAATTCCAGGAGAACTCTAGGGGAATCCGACACCCTCTTCTGACCTCTGCAGCATTGCACAACACAGGTGCACAAACCTACATGCAGACAGTACATTCATACACATACAAAAAATAAATTTAAAAAAGCCAAGAAAATCATCTTAGCTTGTTCATTTAGGTAAGTTGAACCAGATAAGGAATGTATGCCCAGTGTTCTTTCTCAACATCCAAGACACTGGGGAAAAAGGTAACTGGTACTTATTCAGCCTGTGCTCCTAGGCTAGGAGATTCAGAAATAATATACGAGAGGGATTTTTGTGTCTTCTTCCATTCTGAGACCTACAATAGAGTAAATGAACCTTTTTTCTGTGTTCAGTTTTAGTCTGGAAGGCCTGACAGGAGAAGCTGATGTTGGAAACAAGCCATCCTCATCTCGAGAAGTAAACTCTACAAACTCTAAACATCTCAGACACCCTTTCAGTGGTAAAGAACAGAGAGACTCTTTGGTGTCACTTTCAGAAGAGCATCTGGAGTCAGAACGGAGACATCATCATAGGATGTTTGATCCACAGGTAAGCTGATTGGGGTAGGGGAGTATTTCCCCAAATGAGATCCCATATTAGGTACATAGAAGTCAAGGCTTTTATTAGTTATAAAGCTAGAGCTATGATTATTACCTATTAAATAATATATACAAATATAGCACTAATGTGGGGGATTTAGGGGGGGATTTTTAAGTTATTTGTTTGAAACGGGGCCTCATTAAATAGCCCAGGCTGACCTAAAACTCACTGGGTAGATCAGGCTGCTTGAACTTACAGAAATCTGTCTGCCTCCCAAGTGCTAGGACTATGGGTGAGTGCCAGTGCATATGGCTAAACATGAATTAGGAATGTCTTTAATCTGCACAGATTTAAATATTCTGTCAAAGCAAACATTTTAGAATTGATAAGGTATCCAGGACATAAGATGTCATTGGTCCTCCTCTGTGGTATTCTTTTGCCAGCTCAGTAGTAAATTGACTCTTGAAGTATATTCCAAACTTGTAAACACATCCCTAGGTTGTCCTGGCTAGAAAATACATAGACTTTGTCTTAACCATACTGTCTAGAAGATGGCTGTTGATTCCCTTTGCTCCCTTCTTTTTATCTTTCTTTCCCCTTCATTACTGCTATTGTACCTTGGGTTTCATGGATAGAGGCAACAGCTCTACCACTGAGCTACATCAGCAGCCCAGTGCCCTCTGCTTTCTCTGCTGTGATTCTCTAGAGAACATTTACCCTGCCTTTCTCACCTCCTAATCATCTCAATTTCTACTACTACCACTCTCTTGCAATTCTTGTCTTGAAGGTTTACCTGCCTTGTCAGTGAAGTGAAGTTCTCATCTTTTCTAGCCTCTTATAACTTAACAGCTTTAGCAATCTCTGTGGGAGTTTTGAGTTAAGGGTTTGAATTGCATACTTTTATAGCATCTTTACCAGTCTTCTTCCTCTTGGGAGGTATGTGAGACTGATATTTCTTCCTTTCTTCCTGGCTTTGGGTTAATTCCTAGAAGGATTTTTTTTTTTCTGTCTTTTTGAGACAGGGAGACACTGTTCCAGCCCCAGCTGGCCTGGAACTCACAATGTAGACCAGGCTGGCCTTGAACTCACAGAGATCTGTCTGCCTCTGCCTCCTGAGTGCTGGGATTTAAGGTGTGCACTACCTTGCCCGGGCCCTACAAGGATTTTGAAGTAACTTACAATTTCCTCCAAGTGAAATATTTCTCATTTAACAGATGAATAAAACACTTATCATAGAATAGGTAATTTGAGAGTTTGGACACAAATCCAGTGGTGTGTTTCTAATGAAACAAACAAATAGTAACTTGTTCATATATTTGATGAATAGGTTTTATATACAATATCTCAGTTGCCGTTTACTTTGCAGCAGTGACATGACCAAATAAAAATGTGGCACTAAACAATCAGTTATAAATATATCATTTATGCTCTTGCCAAAAAGACATTAGGCTTAATGAAAATCAAAATTGAATGTCTCAAAGAACTTTGCCATATTAAAAAAAAAATCTGCTTGGCTTACAACTTCAGAAAAAGTTAAAAATCTATCTGTGATTGTGGACATCTGTAACTCCAGCACTTGAAGGTGGAGGCAGGAGGATTGTGAGTTCCATGCTAGGCTACACAGTGTGATACTGTCCTGAAACAAAAATAGGGAGTGGAAAGTAGGTGACCTATTGAATGTTTATTCAGCCTATCGGGAACAGATTTTAAAAAAGAATAGAACCAGTTTTTAGGTAGCTAGCTACTGAATGCAGCTTTTATAAGGATAAATAAAACTATTTTAAAGCTCTCAAAAATAAGTTGCATTTCAAGAAGCATATAGAATTCTTTGGAAAGAGAAAACTAATAAGTTTGTGAACAGAATTATAGACTTGGTGCCAGGGAATCCCTTTAGATTCCTCTCAGGCACTTAATTGTGAGAGCTTCAAGCCCCTGTAAATGAATTGACTAAACAAATAATGGTTAGCTGAACTCTGAATTCCTGGCTACTGGTCTCACTACTACTTTCCATGACTTTAAAGTAGACAAGTATTATTAATAACATTTTAATTTTCTTAATATTGTTTAAGACATTTTCTAAAACTGATATTTCCAGAAATTTTATAGATGACCCTGTCCTTTTGTAAATATTGTTTACCACTGATATCTTTCTCATTTAATCTTCCTAGATTAAAAAAATCAATATTTCTAGGTAAATATCAATGTCATGGTGCCACACTATGCATAACTTTCTTGGAACTTGCTTCTTACCCATAGTTCAGCTTGTACACAACCTCTGAGTGGGTGTTTGTGCTTCATGTATCTCTCTGATCTAGACAAGTTGCCTGCAGCCAACTTCCTGTTGAAAGTCTGCTCTGAGGTCATTTTTTCAGACCTCACAGTTGTATTTGAAACATAGCAACTGTTTGCCTCAAATTCCATGGTTACACATGGAACAAGCACTAAATATCAGAGGTCTTTGGCCCAACCGAGTGAGTACATGCTGGAAGTAGATTTTCATTGCTTCTCTTTCAACAAATGATGAAAATAAAGAGATTTCATCAGGGGAAAGGATTAATGATAATACAAAATGAGCTCTCTCAAAACAAAAGAGGGGAGAGCCCCTTTTTACCAGTTCTTTCAGGGATGTTTAACAGGAGCTTCAGCATTTGTTTGGGTTACATGGCCTTAAAACTACTGTGGATTTGAATCATCAGATTACCAGTAACTTTACTTCAGAAGTTAAGTTACTAAATTGCAGTTATTCTTATGTATAATCAATCTAAGGGGAATGAAAGATCTTTGCCTTATTTCCAGATGTGCTGCTGTTTTGCTAATGCTTTTGAAACACTTTCCACCTGCATTAGACTAATAATAATATATCCTACTGTATCTCCATGAAGATGTTGAGTTTTCAAAGAACTGATACCCTAAATACTCTGTTACTTACAATAATTTTTATCAGATTATATATCCAACTAATACTTATTAAGCTCTTAATAAATTTAAACATTGCTATGAGTGATATCAAACCACTATGAATAGGACTTTATCCCTGTTTCAGATGAAAACTTAAGATCCAGAAAAGCTGAGTAACTTCTCAAGAGAAGATGAGTGTTACGTGACAGAGAAAAACTAGATTCCAGTCTTCCTTCATTGGTTGAGTCATAGTGATTTTATCCTTATCTGTAAATATTTGTACTTAGAACCATTCTTCACTTTTTTACTTCATAGACATGTCACCGATCTAAACAACAGGGATTTAATTACTGTACATCAGCCATTTCTTCTCCATTGACAAAATCCATCTCATTAATGACAATCAGCCACCCTGGATTGGACAGTGAGTATACAATCTTAAGAACTTAAATATATCTTAATCACTTTTCCTATCATATTTCTTCTTTAGGGTCTTGTTAACTTCCAGAATTTGTCTTCTTCTTTTTTGAATAAATGGCTTAGTATTTAAACAGAAAAGCTAATGAAGAGGTCAGCTTTTCAGCTCTTCCTCCTTTTGCTAACTCAAAATCTTCTTAATACATTATGTTCTTTCTTGATTGTAAATATGACAAAATTTTAAAAACTTTTTTGACATAATTTCAGGCTTGAAAATGAGTATACATGACTCTTAACTAGAAAGTATGTTGCAAAAATAATATTAAAAATATTTATGAAGGACCTGGAGAGATGGCTCAGCAGTTACAAGCACTGGCTGCTTTTGCAGAAGACCAGGGTTCGAATCCCCGCACCCACATGGTAGCTAACAACTGTCCCTAACTCCAGTTCCAGGGGATTCGACACCTTCTATCCTCCATGAGCACTCCACAACACAGGCCCCTTCACACATGCAGGCATAACATTTATACACATAAAATAAAAATTAAATAAATTAATTAAATGCTTAAGTATACTTCACTTGAATTGCCAAATGTTGCTGTAATTCTTGTTTTGTCACCTTGCTTCCCTTATCACTACCTTTAACTTGAAAGTAGATTATGGTTATATGGACACAATATTCTGTTACCTCTAAACAATTTAGTATATATTTCTTAAAACCAAAGATAACCTTTCTTATATTAACACAATATGGTTATCTGAATCAAGAACTTAATACCAATCAAATTGATCTAATACAGAACTAACCCAAATTCTCCCACTTTTTCCTGTGCCTACGATCCTGTCCAGGAGCAAATGTTGGAATGAGTGGTTATATCTCAAATTCCTTAAATCTGGAAATATTTCTCTGTTGATCTTAGTCTCTCAATTACTTGACAGGGGAAAAGGCAGGAATATCACTGGCCTGAACACCTCAAAAATGTCAAGCTCAGGAGACAGAATTGAAATACATTTTAATTTAAGCAAGTTCCAGGTTTTATTCTGAAAATGACTATTAAAGCTGTGTGTGTGCAGACTCTAATAATTTGGCTTTGAGGGGTATATAGAGATGTAGCATCTATAAATGCAAGGCATGTGTGAATGAAGGATGCTTAAAAATATACTTTAATTGTGTAAATGTTTGTTACCAACTTGTTTCTTAAGGAACCTCCATTTTAAACTGGGTTTTTAGTTTTAGTAAGGAACTACAGTGTGAGATCATTGTGAGTGCTTCCCTGCAGTTAGATGTAACTTGATCCCCCTGTGGAAGATTGCGGCCAGCAGCTTCTTCCAGGAAGGCTGGCACCTTATCTCTAATGCCAACTGACTATGGAAATGTTCACTCCTAGCCAAATCTGAGTGGCTAGCTGCCCCTCTTAGATTCTTAGCCTTGGGGGACTGGGAGAGGGGGAAGATTACCTCCCCATATGGCTGCACATCACTAAATACCTTCACTAGTTATGGAACTGGAATTTCACACTGATGCCTGATGGGCTCCCTTCAGTCTCTACCAATGGCACACACAACTTAAAGCCCAGTGGGCTCACACTTAAGTATGCATGGGGACCTTAAGGACCTGGGGACCTTATCAGATGGTAATGAAGAATCCACTTTATTGTATACTGTACGTCATTTATATAGGCAGACTGATGTCATCTTTCAGCAGCTAATCCCATACTCCCTGCATCACACCCCCTGTGTACTCCAGGTGTTGCAGCTCCACCCTGAATCACATACTGTACCATGAGCTGCTCTCACCTACAGGGCGGAGTCAGGTGGGACAGGCAGGCAATTTAAGGTGGCCACAGGGGGCTGGAGAGATGACCTAGCGGTGCACCGACTGCTCTTGCAGAGGACCCGGGCTCGATCCCCAGCACCCACATGGCGGCTGAGAACCGTCTGTAACTCCAATTCCAGGAGAACTCCAGTTCCAGGGGAATCCAACACCCTCTTCTGACCTCCGCGGCATTGCACAACACGGTGCACAAACCTACATGTAGACAGTACATTCATACACATAAATAAATAAATAAAAATTTTTTTAAAAATTAAAAAAATGTTTTAAAAAAGGTGGCCACAGGTAGCCTGCATTTGCCTACAGATCTTGATACAAAGATCCAATCCAAGAGGGAGTAATGCATATGTTCTTTGCTACAAGACCAGCTATTCTGGAAACAGGCAAAAAGCGAATATAAGCACCTAGTATCTATGGTAGTTCTTCAGTGTCTCCTTAAAGCTTAACTCAAAAGAACTGGAGACTAAAGTAGCTGCCATGTTATTTCTCCCTTCCTGGCTGATTGGCGGTCCAGTCTTACAGATTTCACAGTGGAATGATAGTGTCAAGAATGATTCTCTTGAATTTTCCCTCCTTTTCATTTGGTTATCATTTCAAATATAAATGTGTACTTAATGACAATGCATTCTCAGAGATACAGATAAAACCTCACAGAATGCCAGGCATGATGGTGCAGGGCTTTAATCCCAACACTTGGGAGTCAGAGGCAGGCAGATCTTTGTGCCTTTGAGGCTAGCCTGATCTACATAGCAAGTTCTAGGCCAGCTGGGGCTACAGGGAGATGCTGTTTAAAAAAAAAAAAAAAAAAAACACCTCACAGAATAGCTCTTCCTGGTTTTTTGTTTGTTTGTTCGTTTGTTTTTGATTTGTGTTTTAATTTAATTTATTTTAGGATGAGAAGTTTTGCTGGTATAGAATTGAAATAACAGCTGAAGAGTTCTGGTGGATTTGATGAGCCAGAGTGCTGGAGCCATGAAACAGGACTCCCAACTCAGACCTAGCACATACACACATGAGCATGCCCCACACACACTTTTTAAGGGTGTGGGGTGGGATTAGACCTATAGCTCAGTAGTAAAGTGGAGTTCTTGATAACATGCATGGAGCTAGGTTCAGTCCCCTACACCCTAAGAAAAAAATTTAGGGATAGATCTCTCTTCAAGTGAGAGCTTAATCCTTTCACAAGTGTCTAATACCCTCATTCTGATTTGTAGTGAACATTTCATACAGGTTTGAGTAACAAGTCTCACATACTTGGAATATGTATTACACTTGGAATATTAATGATAATTTCACCATATCCCCTTTGCTTTTCTCATGCATAATTTCTTCATTTCTTATCGAATTTCTTATTATTTTACAAAAAATGATAAATCTTTTGGAAATGTTAAAATTTTGAGTGCTTAAGACAAGCTTACTGCTTGGACTAGAGTCCACAAGGCATACGCCTTGAGCATTGGGACAATTGGATGTTTCATAAGCTCTTTTAGACTCTGATCTCCCATTCTAGATTTTCTACATAGTCTTAATGAAAGCCAGTCATGGTGGCACAGGTCTGTAATTTCAGTACCCAGGTTCATCTGGGCCATATAGTCTGAGGCCACCCTGGGCTGCCTAGGAACACAGGAGGTAGGAAGGGGACTCTGCATTATTTATCTTCAGGCATGGTCTTGGTATTATATACTTTTCTCACCATTAGGACCAAATACCTGAAAGCATAATCCCCAATTATTTTTTTAAATTTATTCGGCTCATAGTTTCAGAGCCCTCAGTCCATGGTAATTTGGCCCCATTCACTTGGGCCAAACATCATGAATTTGGACACAGAAAAGTTTCTTCATGGTAGACAAAGAGTAGAGAGAGGGGGAATGCTGATGCTTTGCTAGATTTCTATCCCCCCCCCCCTTTATTTGGTCTGGTACCTCAGCCCAAGGGATGGTGCTCAGTTAAGCTTCTTTGCAGCTACCCTCAGACACTCCCAAAGGGGTACCATACCAATTTTCTGGGGATTCTAAATCTAGTCAACTTGACAAGGAAGATTGCCACCACAGTCTTCCTAGCTGACCTTGAACTCTGTATGTAGCTGAGGATGACCTGGAACTCTTGATCTTCCTGCCTCATCTTCCAAGTTCTAGGATTATGGGCTTACACCATCATACCAGTTTAGAACTAAGTTCTCTCAAAATACTTTAGCTGATTATGTAAGAACATATAATGGTGGTATGACTTGAAGTCCTTTGCCTAAACCAGGTGTGGTGCCACATGCCTTTAATCCCAACACTTGGGAGGCAGAGGCAGAGGCAGAGCCAGAGGCTGGTGCCTCTTTGAGATTAAGGCTACTCTGGTCTACATGGTGAGTTCCAGGCCAGCTTGTGGTCAGAAAGACAATATGCTATGGCTTAAATGTGAATTTATTTAAAGTTTGTGTGTATCCTGTTGTATAATGACCATTTATGGAATGCTGTAGTTCACAGTGAAACAAAATAGGTCTAAAGTCTCTTTTTTTTTTTTTTTTTTTTTTCCCCCTGACCAGAATTTAAGCAGTTGTTACAGAAACAGGAGATTTACCCCTCCAGTCTTGTTAGTTGCTTTGTCTTCTAAGCTGCTTGCCCAGGAACAGCATTGTTTCTGAAGTCATCCTTGCCTTGGTACTTTTTAGCTTTCCCATGGGGCTGTTGAAAGCAAAGTCTACCTTAAAAATTAAACTCCAGCTTTTATATGATCACATCTAAAAAGATGAATCGTTTGTGTGACCAAAAATCAAACAAGCCCAGGAAGGTTAGCATCAGTGCTGTGGGGGCCATTTTATCTTTGTTTTCTGTGCTTTTTCTCTGTTAATAGTGGGGTAAAAAAACTTACTGAAAATGTTGGTTAATTGTCACAAGATTATTCATTATACAAGGTGATGAGTTTCATTTTGCATCTTCATTGAAGTACATCATGTTGACCATTGTCATTCCCTGATTACCTGCTCTTGTGACCCCTGCTGCCTCCTCCTCTTAGTCCCCTTCCTCTCCCTACATAGCCTTCCGTTTTCATTTCAGGTATACATGTAAAATCTAGGTTCCATGTATGAAAGTGAACTTGCTCCATTTTTGCTTAATAAGATGATCTCTAGCCCTGACCATTTTCTTGCACATGGCACATCTCATAATCCATTGTTCTGTTGTTGGACATTTATATGCTTCCTGTCTCGGCTGTTATGAATAGTATCACAGTAAACAAGGATGTGCAAGTATCCCTGTGTTATTCTAACTTAAATTCTTTTCCATATATAACTGAGAGCATTATAGCTGGATCATATGTGGTAATCTATTTATAGGTTTTTGAGCAACCTCCATACTGATTTCCATTTGGCTGTGGTGATTTACATTACCAATAGCAGTGTTCTTCCCTACAACTCACACACCTTAACTATTATTTGTTGGCGGTAGTGTTCTTACCTTTTATTTTGACATAATTTAACATTTTCCATATTATTATTTTACCTTCAGTATATAAAATTCCATCATCTCTCATCTGAAAAAGACTTAAATTCCAATATACTGTGAAACAATTTTCTACCTAGAATACATTACTCATGTGTTGTAAGTGAAATCATTAAATATAATTAGTATATATTTCTAAACATCCAAAGCGAGCTAAGATTATGAGGTAAGGACATATATATGCAACCTGGAAATCAAAATAATCATTTGATACATATATAAAAATACCTCTTACCACATGAGCAGTGTATATGTTCTTACAATGTTATGTTTGGAAAAGGTAGCTTTGACAAAATGTCAGAAAGAATAAAAATTTAGGTAAATAGACTTGTGTTTATCATTTTATTATATGAAAATAGACATGTGTATGTTTTTTTTTTTTTTTAAATAATTTTTTTAAATTTATTTTCATATGTGTATGAATGTACTGTCTGCATGTAGGTTGGTGCACCCGTGTCGTGCGATGCAGCGGAGGTCAGAAGAGGGCGTCGGATTCCCCTGGAACTGGAGTTAAAGACGGTTTTCAGCCGCCATGTGGGTGCTGGGGATTGAACCCGGGTCCTCTGCAAGAGCAGTCGGCACTCTTAACCGCTAAGCTATCTCTCCAGCCCCGACATGTGTATGTTTTTAATACATAGTAGATAAATAAGTATGTACTTTGAGTATACAGAAAATTGAGTCACTGTGTTTACTAGAATTTTCTATATGTTGAAGATTTCCAAATGTATTAGGGATTCTACTTAGGTAGTCATGCAATAAGAATTTTCCTTGTGCTCTCCAAATTACTTAATGTAAGGAGGATATTATTCTTGGATTCTAGATCATAAGGTAGCTCTGTTTTATTTCTAAAATATACTTCATAATTGTACATACTATAAACACAACAAGACCTTCACTACCAGAAAATCCAGATAACATATATTTGTGCCAATGTATTTTTTTTGTTGTTGTTGCTGTTATTTTCCTTGACTACAGACAATAAACAGTCTTACTTAGTGTTTGTCTGTGATGTGGACTAGCTTTCATATTTGGGTACCTAGTCTTTGCTATGTACCAAAGTAGACAATGGTAGGAGAAGGATGAACTTATTAAGTTTCTTTCTTGACTATTTACTATTTACTACTTACAAGTTGACTCTAATAGAAAATGCTAAATGACTCAGTCAAAAGAAATAGATGTTTTGTATCCAATCTCCAGAATTGGAGAAAGTTTACTAAAGAGAATGTCAAAGTTTAGACCAAAAGAAACTAGGAATTAGTTGGGTCACTTAGTATGGTGGAAATCTAAACTGAAGAATTAGGGTTTCTTCCTGAAGGTAATAAAATCAAGTGTTGATTAGAACATTTCAAACAAATCAGAATTAAAATGATGTTAGGAAGGAAAATCTTGTGGGTTAGTAGGCTTTTTCAGGGTTCATGTGATGGGTGGTTCCAAATAGAGACTTCAGAAGAGTAAAAGTTCAGAGGCATCTGAACACAATACAAAGAGGTCCAAATAGGTATGCTGTAAGGATTTGAGTATCATACCCAGGTTTCTACTTTGAGTAATTAAGTAGATATTAGATACTACTTGATACTACTTAGTGGCCAAAGGAATAGAGAAAGAGCAAGGCCACAGGAAAAGAAGTAAGGGCTTCTGGATTTGCTGTGTTTCAGCAGTATGTGGATTGTCTCCCCATAGGTGAGTGGGGAGATACATGAATCTAACCCTGAAGGGAAAGCACTGCCTTAGAAATTAGGAAGGAGGCTCCACTGTGTGGTGTACAAACTGTCTATGGAGTGAGAAGATTTGGGGTGAGTGGGGAGAGTGGCAAATAAACCACGAGGAACATCAATACTAAATATTTTTTATGCACTTTTAAGAAAGAAAACTCAAGCTACGAATTGTAACCATTTTCATGATTAAATAACAAATTGTTAGCTCATTTTTAAAACTGCGTTAGAATTATGCATATTCATAAATTAGTATATAGATCACCTCGTTAACTTAGATAGCCCTTCTGGAATCTCATAAGTCAGTGACATTCCATCCCCACATGTCCGGGCATAATCTGTGCATGCTCTAAAATCTTTCTGTAACTACTTCTCAGCCAGCAAGGCGAATCTCCTTCTCCATCAGCATTTCTCCACTCCTCTTTAAATCTAAAACTCTCTTTTCTTTTGGCTCTTCTTACTCCAGTGATGAGGAAGAGTTGCATAGTAAGTAAGCTGTTCTTCAGGGTCTGAGTCATGATCAACTCTGAAAATGCTATAGGCTTGTTACTAAACAATTAAATTGCTTGAGGACCTCTACCTTGTGTATGTGGGTTTTGTAGATCACTTGACTTCATGCATGCCTTTACAAATTGATTTTGGTTAAGTGCTTTTTTGTTACCCACAACTACTAACATTGATTGGTCCATGGCCTCCTGATTCCAGGACACAGTATCTTTCCAGAACAGAATTCAAAGGCAAAGTCAAAGGGATCAATGTTCTCTCATTCCATTTTGTACCCCAAAGTGCTGAGTATTAATTTTACAAACCATTCCGTTTGACAACATCAGTTTAAGATTCTGTGATCCTTTTTTTCTGTGTCCTGGGACAGATAGCTCGTTATCCATACCTAAAAGCTAATGTTATACAATTTTTTTCTTCAAATCTTTTCCTACAATTTAGGAAAAAAAAAAACCCTTTGAGATAAGATCCTATAGATAAGAGGTTGAGATTTATATATTTTTTGTTTTTGGCCCTTAAACCTTTCTTTTTATTTTATGCCACATTTCGTTCAGTAAATTATGGGTTTTAGATTAATAACTTCTTGGTAATACCTCATAGAAAAACATTTGGAGGACTCAGTAAACTTTAAAAGGAAATAGATCCTCTCAGAAGTCCTTTACTTCAGTTTTGCAGTACTTCTGGGAGATGTATTTTTAGTGGAAAAATATTTCTATTTTAAAGTAATGAATTTTTTCAGACAACTAATATGAATTTCAAACACATCCACAAGATTGAGCACTCTTAATCCCCTTCTACTCACTGGCTTCAAAGTAAGAAGTGTGTATTATTGTGACTACCATTTTTGGATTATTTTTAAAGGAAAGTACCTTTGGCCCAGTAACACAGTTTAGTTTAGATGATAGCCTTATTGGCATTCAGCATATTTTCCCCATTGAAAGACATTTGACAGAGACATACCATAAGATATTTACATTATACCCATTGTAATAGGAGGAAAGTTGCAGTAATCCACTTGAATTTTGAGTGTTCAGAAATTCTCAAATCTCTGTGATCTAATAAAGCATTGGTAATACTTCTTTACCACTAGTAACAAAGTATAATCCCAGAAGAGTACTGATGTCAGCTATTCTAACATGATGGAATTCTAAAAGTATAGAAGCAGAAGAACCTTTGAGTGTCTAACAATTCTCAAACTCTGTTCCTTCAGCTCAAAACATGAGTGAGAATAATGGGGGAAGAAGGGGTTTGTCAGATACACTAGGGAGTATGGAGATAATAAAACCTTTAAAATACTGTGATACAGGGTGAAGTTGCAAGGCAGTGTGTGACATCCTGCAATTCCATACTTATTAATTAGGAAGCCATAACAGTGGATAAGACCATCTATGTTTATTTGCTGCTGTTGTTTTTTGTTTTTTTTCTTTTTAGTTTTATCCTTTTTTTGGTATTTTTGAGACAGGGTCTCCCTTTTAGTACCAGGTGTCCTGGAGCTCTCTCTGTAGACCAGGCTGGCCTTGAACCCACAGAGATCCACCTGAGTACTGGGATTAAAGGCATGCACCACCACGCCCAGCATCTATGTTTTATAAGAATGCATATTCCCCTTTTTTTTTTTTTTTTTCTTTTTTGGGTATTTTTGAGACAGGGTCTCCCTGTAGCCCCAGCTGGCCTGGAACTCACTATGTAGACCAGGCTGGCCTTGAACTCACAGAGATCCGCCTGCCTCTGCCTCCCAGAGTGCTGGGATTAAAGGCATGCACCACCAGACCAGGCAACATATTCCACTTTTTTTTTTTTTAATTGACCATGTCTGTCCACTGGATGCAGCCCAAAATTCCTGGGTTTGTAGTATCATAGGTCTACATGTTACTGTGTATATTTTTATTATTATTTAATTTTTCATTTAGAACATATTATATTTATTTATTAAGAACATATCTCATTTAGAACATCCTCATCAATCTTAATCACCTTTATAGCCCCTTCCCCATTAGTACTCTTCCACAGTCCCCAACACACACTGGAATTCATACACTCTGTCATTTGTGCCAAGTCCTGTTGTGTCAAATTAGCATCCCCAGACTTCCCTCGGTGCAAGCTCATCCACTAAGGTCTAGACAGCCCATCCAAACTCCCTTGCTTTAAGATCAGCTCTTCCCCACCCAGCAGTAATCAGCTGCCACTAGTTCTTCTGATAAGCCTACTGGTGATTGAAATTATTTATCTGCAGGATTATTTTTTATTTCATTTTTTGAGATAAGCAGTGTCTCCCAGTAGCTCCAGTTGGCCTGGACTTCACTATGTAGACCAGGCTAGACCTGCTCTCACAGATACCCACCTCCCTCTTGCCAGCACTCAGATTAAAGGTGTGCACCACCATGGCTTTCCTTGTTTGTTTTGGGGTTTTTTTGTTTGTTTGTTTTTTGGCCCAGGGTCTCCCTTGTAATAGTATTTTATGGGCTAATGACAAGTTTAATTTGTTCTAGAAAGGACCCATGTTCTTAGATGTTCTGCGCATTTCAGGAATTTGAGAGGCACTGATTTTAGTGGCATTGGTGAATTAATCCATTTTTCAGAACCACATCTAAGAGGTCATAACTGAAATAGATTTTTTTAGCAATAAAAATACTGGAAACTCTTTAGATGTCATAGATTCTTCCAGATCTGATCATATATGTGTTTAGTTTTAAATTATTCCACAGAAAACTACTGGTACTTTTTCTGTAGGTTTTGTGTTGAGGATTTTTGCGCAGTATGAATTTGACTTTAATTTTGTTTATTTTATTAGCGTGGAACTTTGTGAATGCTCAGTAGAATCCTGGAAGCCTGGGAAAATTTAATGCTGCTTATTATCATTGAAGGCTCCTAGGTGGAAACAGTTTTAAAGCCATTTTTAAGTCATTCTCTTGGGTTTTTTTTTTTTTTTGTCTCCCTGTATCTCCTGGAACTCAGTCTGTGGACCAGGCTGGCCTTGAACTCACAAACATCTGCCTGCCTCTGCCTGCCTCTGCCTGCCTCTGCCTCCCAAGTGCTAGGATTAAAGCCGTGCATCACCACCCCTGGCTTCTCTTGATTTTTTTTAAGCCAACTAAAGTATTATGAGTTAAAATGCTGATAGATTTTGTGGAATTGAGAGGTAGGTCCCATATTCTTACTAAGTTATTGGTACCAAGCATCTTAAGTAAAACTCTAGTCAAATAAAGAAAAATAAAAAGTAGTCTTTTGAAGATGTAGAATTCTTCTTAAAGCTTTTATTTATTTTATTCTGACTTGTTGACTCTTTAAGTTACTTAGTAACAACTGTACTTTTGCATTTCTTTCAGAACCTAGAAAAAAAATTGAAGTTAAGAGAGTTTAAAATAGCAGTAATGAGTGGTTGTAGAGCATCTACAAATCCCTCTGAATTCAGGTTTTACTTGTAATAACCTCAGTGAATCTTGAGTCTGACCTCAAAGAAAGAATGTATATATTTTTTCAACATTATAACAGTACTTAGGTATAAAGTGGGTATTAAGTTATCACGTAACATGCTAAAAATTGAAAGCCTTTCTCTTTTTTTGTACTTGAGGCTTGCTCTTTTCTAAATTCTCAGTAGTCACTCATCCTTTTTAATAGTATCCCTTATTTATTTGCCCTTATTAATATGTTTTATATCAAAATAATTATACTCCTTTTTTCTAGTTACTACCTCACTTACCTATAAATTTTAGTGACCTGGTCCCATTTCTGTCAAGGGAGGAGGAGAATACATCTGCCCAGTTTATTTTATTATCATCATGAAAAAGGTCTAAGAATCTGGTTCCCCCTCATTTCGCAGATGAGTGCCTGATCTGCAGATGTCTTACACTTGTGGCAGCACCTCGTTGTTAGTTCCTGATCACTAAATCCATACCCAGGAATTCTCAGGACAATTATCAGCTAACTTTTTTTCAGTATGGAAATCTATGCAGATAGGATTATCAATGGGAAAAATAGCATTTACTTTCTTATTTTGTATTGTTCCTATGATAACACCTCAGAAAGATTGCCTATGGAAAATGAACAGAAACTAAATGGACTTCATTTGTGTTTAAACATTAGGAAAAAATGTTTTAAGTTACTAAAATCCTGGAGTAAACCTAGTTTCTTCATGGGAAAGTCACTCCTTGTTGCTGCCCATCTCTTATTTGAGGATTTCAAGTTTGATTTCTCTTCCTTCTAAACTTTTTGAAGGAAGAGGAATCATATACTATCTTTCAAAGATTTTCTGCTTTCTTTAGCTGTGACCTAAAGTTTTAAATAGTTTACCTCTCATCAGAATAAAATCCTTTTGTGCTAACTTTTCCTCTATTTCTTTTGTTTTATAGATTCACAGCTCTTCCACAATACCAATGCTAATTTGACTGAGAGGTACAGTGTATTTATTTTCTTACTCCTTTTCCCAAAACAAAGACAATCCAAACCAAATATACTAAGTAACTTGAGCTCACTAGGTTCTGACTTCCTTGAGTTGATGAATAATTTGAAATTGTTTTATAATGAAGACTGTATCTTTTTAGATAGTCTCAATAGTTTTCTACTTTTTAAAATTACTTTCATGATAGAGATGATTCATAGAAAAGTATACTTATTTAATATTATAAATTTATATATACTTTGCTTGTGGAGATTTTTAATTCTTAAATCTAAATACATTATTTCATAATGTGAAGGTTGTATGTGTGAACTTGTATAGTGCTGCTACCTTCTTGGTCACTTTAACCTTTAAAGCTGGGACTAGTTGTATAGCTCAGTGGCAGGGCACTTGCTTACTGTGTATAGGGCTCTGAGTTCAATCCCTACTCCAGAAAGAAAGATTTCATGTGGTATATACCTCTGTCCAAGTAGAATTGGTGTTTTCTTTTCTCTCCCCTTCCATCTTCTTCCTTTCTGATACCAGGGAACAAACCAGCTAAGTGCTCTACCACTGAGCCTGATCCCAACCTGAATTGATTCTTTACTGACAGTTTATTAACTTATCATTTATATTTCTATTAATGCCTATAAAATTAAATATATGTAAGTACAGTTGGGATTCTCATTGTTGCTCTTCAAATGTATAAAGTTGTATTTATCACAAAGACACCAGTTGTGATTCAGTGATCCCAGAGCCTTTTTAATGAGTGTTTCGTGTTACATTATTTTCTAACCTTTTTCTTTCTTTTTGCAGGGCAGTGGTTTTTTATACCATTTCCCCTTTCTCTTAAAAAGGACTTTTTTTTTTTTAAGTAATTCATGTATAAATATAACTGCTGAGGCAGCCCTGATAGGGTTCTGCTTGTGCCTGAGCTCTCACAGAGGAGAACATGATTACTCTGTACAATGGTTCTAAAAGGACTCTTGTAAAATTTGCAAGCAAAGTATTACAAATGGATTCTTTTTCCAAATAATGAAGTATTCAAGTGCCCAGTATACTTTTTGTTGTTTTCATCCTTTTTGTTTGCTTGGTTTGGTTTGGTTTTTGTTTGGTTTTTGTTTTTTGAGACAGAGTCTCCCTGTAGCTCCAGCTGGCCTAGAACTCACTATGTATACCAGGCTGGCTTAGATCTCACAGAGATGGGCCTGCCTCTGGCTCCTGAATGCTGAGACTAAAAGCATGTGCCACCACACCCAGCTTTTAAGTACTCATTATACTTTAAGAAAATCAACTATTTTTTTTTAAGTTGAAGTATGTCCATCTTATATGAATTTAGATTTCATGCAAATTGCCTGAACAAGTACATTAGTAAACTTGGGTCTCAGGAAAACTTGAAATGGATCTTTTTAAATTCTGCATGAAGTTTGCTTGGTTTTCCCTCCAAAAATTGTATATGGTTTCATAGACCAGCCTGTAGTTTGTTCACTAGGCCTAGCAGCTAGAAAAGATCTTTACACTCTACAGTTAATGTGCTTGAATATGTAGTCAGTCCTAAGATTCTCAGTTTGTCAGCAAGTACCCTGCCATTCCATTTATGTACTTCAGTTTTCTTTCAAGCAAAGAAGTTAGCATTCCCAGTGTTAGTTTTCAGGTAAAATGATTAATAAATAATTAGCAGACTCTTTTGAACATCAGGTATTAAAAGTCCTTAATGAAGCGTAAATGACCCCTATAAGAAAACTTTAATATTAGTGATGTTGAGCAAAGATGTTTCTCAGCCATCTTTATTTCCTCATTTGTGAAGTCTCTGCTCAGCTCTTTACTCCATCTTTGAGTGAGTCATTTGATTTCTTACTTCTTTGTTTTTTGGGTAGTTTATATATTCTGGTTGTTAATCCTCTGTCAGATGTATCACTGGTGAAGGTTTCCTTCCACTCTGTGGGTTTTCTCTTCACTTCCCTGACTGTTTCCTTCTGTGTACAGAAGCTTTTAAGTTTAATGAGGTCCCACTTGTCAGTTGTTGTCCTCACTTCCTGTGTAGCTGCTGTCTGATTTAGGAAGTCTTCTCCTATACCTATGTCTTGTAGGTTGCTGCCAATGTTTTATTCTATCACCTTCAGAGTTTTGGGTTTCACATTGAGATCTTTGATCCATTTGGAGTTGATTTTTGTACATGGCAAGAGGTAGGGGTTTAGTTTTATCCTTCTACAACTGGTGGTCCAGTTTTGCCAACACCATTTGCTGAAGGTGCTGTGTTTCCTCCATTGAGTCTTCTTGGCCCCTTTGTCAAATGTGAGGTGGCTGAAATTGCATGTGCTCAAGTTTGGATCTTCAATTTTGTTCCATTGATCTATGGGTCTACTTTTATGACTATAGCCCTATAATATATTTTGAAGTCTGGTATGATAATCCCCCCTGCATTGTTTCTTTTTGCTACCTGTGAATTTTCCATTCATATTCCCGAGTTTTATACTCTTTGTGAAATTAAACAGTTTTCCAACACTATTGTCTCTTTTTAAGCAAAATGTGAAAAAATAGAAAAATTTTTTTTAAAGTTTGTTAGTGTATTTGTGTGTGCTTGTGTGTGGGATTTAGGTAAACTTGTCTGAGTAGAAGTGTCACTTCTCTGAAGTAAATAAGAATAAATTTATTTTATTTGTATATCTATGAAACTCTGTCACTCAGTTTATAAAACAATCAGAATAAAAAATATTAAGTTTAAACACACACACAAGAAAAGAAAACTTGGATTTTGGCAACGTAGTCATCATCCCACATGGTTATTCTCAGGTAGTCTATGAAACCATGGAGAAGCCCCTGCCGTCTTAGTCAGCTCACCATTTAACTTCTCGAGTACTAAAAAAAATATTTTTTTCTTTTGTTTTCTTTAGTATAACAGAAGAGAACTATAATTTCCTGCCACAGAGCCCCTCTAAAAAGGATTTTGAAGGGAAGAGTGGAACAAAAGTTAGTCGAACCTTCAGCTACATCAGGAATAAAATGTCCAGCAGTAAGAAGAGCAAAGTAAGTGTCTTATGTTCTGGGTGTGGCCACCACAGTCAGCTTACAGCTATCAATTAGCTCTTTTCATGGTTTGCATATATCCCCAAACTAGCTAAATGATGGGGAGATAAATGGAAATAAATTCAGAGGTACCCTGAAACAGTCTAATATTTGAAGGAAAATGACAGTACTATAAGCAGTAGCAAGAGGCACTGCCACTGTTTTACTATATGCCAAGAGTTTCCCAAATATCAAGTTACTTAAACCTTTCAAGAACTCTGTGAGGCATAGGTCTTATATCCATTCTTTTAAAAAAATGTTTTGCTTATTATTTTTATTTTATGTGTCTGCATGTATTGCTTGCATGTATGTAAATACACCTGTGTCATGCAGTGCCCAGAGAGGTTAGTAGAGGGTGTCAGATACCCTGGAACTGGAGTTAGGGGCGGTTGTTGGCCGCCATCTGGGTGCTAGGAATCAAACCCAGGTCCTCTGTAAGAGCATCAAGCACTCTTTGAGTCATCTCCCCAACCCCCCCATATCTGTTCTTTAGTGGGTACCCTGTTCAATGTGAAGAAGTTAAAACCCAGATCTTTTTGGTCTCTTCCAATACACTCAACTACAATGCAGCAAATTATTAAGTCAGGCTAAAATTCAGTGCAAGCTAAAATCAAAGAATTGAAAATACATGTAATTGTTAGATATAGAGGGAAGAAAATCTCGCCCCCAAAATTACAAGAACTTTAAGACTTAGGTCTATTTCTACTTAAGAACATTTGTAGTTTAGCCTCTTTAGAACTTAAGAAATTAAATTTAGACCCACTCTTAAAATTTTAGTTTTAATTGCATGTTAATTACAGGATTCTGTAAAATATCAAAATAAAGAAATAAAAATTAAGCCTATAGAAATAAGTTTCTCAATATTTTTATTGGTTTTTAAGAGTTTCCAGTATATTTTTTATGTGTATTAGTGTTTTGTGTTCATGTATTTTTTTTTTAATTTTATTTATTTATTTTGTATGTGTATGAATGTACTGTCTGCATGTAGGTTTGTGCACCTGTGTCGTGCAATGCCGCAGAGGTCAGAAGAGGGTCTTGGATTCCCCTGGAACTGGAGTTTCTCCTGGAATTGGAGTTTCAGACGGTTCTCAGCCGCCATGCGGGTGCTGGGGATCCAACTTGGGTCCTCTGACAAAGAGTCGGCGCTCGTAACCGCTAGACCATCTCTCCAGCCCATTGTTAGAGTATTGGTGCATAATATAAGGTAATTCAATATGTTTTAAAAAGAAAGAAATGAAGTTAACTTTCTTATAGTGAGGTCTCAAAAGTAACCCCCACTATTTCCATTTCAAATTAGTGGGGAAACCTCCTCACTTCCACCCCTTATGTGCCTTCCTCCATACACAGAAAGAAATAAGCAAATGAAAACTTAAAATCATGTTTAAAAAATTACACAATCAGGTACTCTCTTGCAGGAAATTGCTACATTTATACCGTAGTGTATATATACATGATGCACATAAATAAAAATGTAATAATAATAAAGCGGGTGGTGCAGCCTTTAATCCTAGCACTTGGGAGGCAAGCAGGCGTAATCTTTGTAGGTTCAGGCCAGCCTGGTCGACATAAGAAGTTCCAGGGCCGACAGGGAGACCCTGTCTCGAAAAGACAAAAAAAAAAAAATGTATACACATACAGAATTACATACTTTGAAGTAAACACTGACCTCAGACCATGTTAGTAAAAAAAAATATACTCCACCCCCAAGCCTTTTAGGTTCTCAGTTAAGTGGGCTGATTGATATATGTCCAATACACATTACCAGGTTTGTTAGCTCCTGTTAAACCAAAAAAAAAAAAAAAAAATCGCCTGAGATAAATAGCTTCAAAAGGAAGAAAGATAGATTTTGGTCTCAGAGGTTTCTTAACCTTGCTCATTGGGTCTGCAGTTATATAGCACCCCATGGTCTTTTTGTGTGCTGGAGAAGCAATGAGAAGGGGCTAGAGCGCCACAGTCCATCAAGGGTGTACACCTCAGGAAGTTAACTTCTTTCTGCTAGACCTACCTCCTATATGTTCCTCCACCTTTGAGTAGTGCCATAGTCTAGGAGCAAGCACAGGGCCTTTGGAGAACATTTACCATTCAAGCATCTCTTTTACAAAATGCTAGGTTTTGTCATTACTCATAGGAATTTTTTTTTTTAAGGCAGGGTTTGCCTGGAGCCCCAGCTGGCCTAGAACTCAATATGTAGACCAGGCTGACCTCAATCTCACAGAGATCTGCCTACCTCTGCCTCCTGAGGACTGGGATTAAAGGCATGTGCCACCAGGCCTGGCTCAGATGAACTTTTTTTTTATTCCAAAAAGTGTGTTTTTTCATTATTTATCTACTAAGTACAGAATGAAGATAGACTCCAGTAAATCATTTATAGTGTAATTATATATGTTAATTGGTAATTCCAATTCTTCAGGGCTAGAGAGGTGGCTCAGTGGTTAAGAGCACTGAATGATCTTGCTGAGGACCCAGCTTCAGTTCTCAGCACCCACAAAATGACTAACAACCATCTGTAACTCCATTTCCAAGGGACCTGACACCCTTTTCTGGCTTCCTTAGGCATTGCAGAACACAGGTGCACTTACATAAAAGCAAAAGACTCATACAGAAAAAAATAAAAATAAATTTTAAAAATAAGCATTAGCTTCATAATTAAGCTTGTTTTAGGGTTTAAAAAGCAATCAACAGGGGGCTGGAGCGATGGCCTAGCGGTTAAGAGATCCGACTGCTCTTGCAGAGGACCCGGGTTCAATCCCCAGCACCCACATGGCGGCTGAGAACCGTCTTTAACTCCAGCCCCAGGGGAATCTGACACCCTCTTCTGACCTCCGCAGCATTGCACGACACGGGTGCACAGACCTACATGCAGACAGTACATTCATACACATAATAAATAAATTTAAAAAATTTTTAAAAAGCAGTCAACAATTATAGAATACTTACCAGTAACCCTCTTAATTGGCAGCAGTAGAACCAAATCTGTACTGCTTATTCTGCTTGCTTGAATAGTCATTGATCATTCCCTTGGAAAAAAAAGAAAAAAACAGTGTAAACTAGCCAAGTAATATTGACCAATTTCTGTATCTTCCATAGTCTGCAAGGTGCTTATCAGCACTGAAAAGAACTAAAACTCATAGCCTTAACCTTGAAAGAATTTTATGGATCTAATTTAAATGACTTAAAAATGTTTCTGTTGGTTATTTTGTTTTCAAACTGTGCAGTTTGTATCTTCAAATCAGTACACAAAATCATAAGGTCAGTAAGTGGAATTTTCTTCCTATCCACTTCTGAAATAGCATGAATTTTGTTTTGTTTTGTTTTGTTTTGTTTTGGATTTGGGTTTTTTGAGACAGGGTTTTCTTGTACCTCCAGCTGGCCTGGAACTCACTATGAAGACCAGAGTGCCCCCCATCTCTTGAGAGATCCACATGCCTCCCTCTCCCTAGTCAGTGCTGGGATTAAAGGCATGTACCACCATGCCTGGCATCATGAATTTTTTTTGAACCACATAATGGATACATACCACACTGAGTTTGTTGAGGAGGTAATACAGACTCTTTGAAAATGTAAGTCTGAATTTAGAAAGTGGAACCTAACCTTTAAAAAAAGTCTCACCCCAACTTCCTTATTCTACAAACTGAAACAGAGTAAATATTTCAAGTCACAGGGCTAGATAAAATTTAGGCAGAACTGCTTGTGGTAGAACTTTCCAAACAGTACTTGTCCTTGCATGCTGTCTCTACTACAAAGTAGTTACTAAATACTGTGCTTTTTTTTTTTCTTTTTTTCCTTTTTCTTTTTCTTTCTTTAAGGTGTTTTGTTTGTTTTAATCTCAAAAGTACTAGAGTTAGCTAAAAGGAGGGGAAGGGGTGTTGAGACAGGACATGGAAAAAGGCCATCAGTGTTAAAGTGAAAAGTGGGGGGAAGGGGTGTTGAGACAGGACATGAAAAAAGGCCATCACTGTTAAAGTGAAACCTGTCATCTCTGTTAAAGTACCAGGTGACTCTTGCCTCTGCTTTTCTTAGTCAAAGTGACAACACTCTTTTGCAATTGAGCTTGGTTCCTCTTTCAGAGGTGGCTTCAGGATATTTGATCTTTGAGGGTTGCTCCTGTCTCTAGCAGTGGACCTCAAAAGATTGCAAATTCATAGCTTGGATTGCAGTACATTAAGTAAAGTTGCTACGGAAACCACTGTAGAATATTGTGACTTAGTATAGGCAAAGCTAATAAGAAGAGAGATGGTCATGAATGTAAATAAATGAACATTAATCTCTTTTTTAAGTATTGAATATTGTTCCCCATATTGTTTTTATTTTTTTATTTTTTGGTCTTTTGTAGACCAGGCTGGCCTTGAACTCACAAAGATCCACCTGCCTCTGCCTCCCAAGTGCTAGGATTTTTTTTTTCCACAGAGTGGATTTTAATGACTATCTTCCTCCAAGCTCTTGGCCTTCTTCAGGCCTGGCATGAAAACCTGCTTTAAAGACTTTTCAGTATCTAGCTCCTTTTTTTTTTTTTTTTTGAGTAAAAGCAATCCTTCATATAAACCAATTTGCAAGCAGAGCATTGTGCCCAAACCCACACAGCCCAAGGCTCCACCATCCAGCTGGAGGGGTTGAATGTTCAATCAAGTTGATCAAATAAGTGTCATCTCTATTATGTTTTTTACATTCACCCAATCACAGCCCTTACATTCAACCACTCCCCCTCTTCCGCAGATGTTCCTTAGGCTTAGAAAAGGGCACAGGTGGACGAGAAGTAGAACAGTCTACTTGTCTGGAGATGTCGTTTTGGACTCTGATCATTTCTGGCTGTTTCCTTTCATGGGCTGACAGTTTGTCCAGGAAAACCTTTCAACCTACAAATGAAGCACAAGCGATCAGTATATAAAGTAATTAAACATTGCAATTACTATGGTAGGTTTACTTTTGGTATAGACACAGATGTTTGGATGGTGTGTTAATCCATGGATTAACTCTTTTTTCCTGTGAAAGATGACAAGGTCTTACTGCCAAGTGCTAGGATTAAAGGCGTGCCCACCACGCCCGGCTCCCATATGTTTTTAGAAAATGAAAGTGAACTGCAAAGTTAGCTTATCAGTGAAAAGCATTTGCTGCTCTGGAAAGGACGCTAGGTCCTGTTCCTAGTAACCCATATGCAGCTAACAACTGTCCCATAGTCATTCCCAGGGATCCTGATGCTCTCCTTTTGGCCTCTATGGGCAACTATACACATGCGGGTTACTCATAAGATACAGGCAAAGCGACTCAGCACATACAATATTTAAATAAAAAATCCTGGATTCTGAAGTCATACTGACCTGGAATTTTTTAAATGTAAAAGAGGACACTGTAGATAGACTTTCACTTTTAACTTTGGGGGGCTTTTCTCCCTTTAGTTTCCCTCTGCCTGCCTTCCCGTGCTGCACACATGGCTCATGTGACCACTGAGGTACATCTGCAGCCCTTGGATTTTCTAAGACAGGGACTTACTACTAGTTTTTAGATTGGCCAAAATTCAAAATCTCCTCCTTTACCAAGTGCTAGGGTTCTTAAAGTTTTTAATACTTATTTTATTTATTTATTTATTTATTTTGGTGTATATGATGTATTGTCTGCATGTATGTGAGGTGTACCGGTCATGTGCATGTGCATGCAAGGAGTTCAGAAGAGTGCATTGGATTCCAGGAATAAGTTAAGGATGGTCTTGGGTGCTGTGGGATTGGGGAATGGAACTCAGATCGTCTGCAAGAGCAGTGTCATGCTCTTAACCACTGAGCCATATTCCCCAACCCCTTAAGTACATTTTATAAGAGATCATCTAATCATGTTTCACCCATAAATACAACCACACCTGCCTTTTTGTTTTTTTTAAATTTTTTTTATTAATTTTATTTTTTGTCTGTATGTGTCTCTGTCAGCCTGCATGCAAGTTGTGCACCGTGTCGTGCAATGCCGTGGAGGCAGAAAGGGTGTCGGATTCCCCTGGAACGGGAGTTCTCCTGGAATTGGAGTTTCAGACGGTTCTCGGCCGCCATGTGGGTGCTGGGGATCGAACCCGGGTCCTCTGTAAGAGCGGTCGGCGCTCTTAACCGCTAGGCCATCTCTCCAGCCCCCTGTTTTGAAAAGAAAAATTTAAAGCATTTACTGAGTATTAAGTTACAGTGATACACACATGCACACACACAATATACATGTATATTGTCTTTTTGAGACAGAGTCTTCCTGTAGCCTCAGCTGGTCTGGAACTCACTATTTTAGACAAGGCTGGCCTTGAACTCACAGAGATCTGCCTGCCTCCGCCTCTAGAGTGCTGGGATTAAAGGTGTGTGCCATCATGCCCAGCATATACCTATAATTTTTACTTAGAATACTTTGGAAATTCTTGCTTTCTATATAAATAGGTTTTGTATGTACTTATATAAAAATACAGAAACTTGGGTTTATTATATTCTGTTTGTTAGATTGTGACCATCAATAATTTTTAAATATCTGAAGTAGCCCAAAGTCAATTATCAGGCAACAAATTGTTCACATTCCTGAGTAATAATGTATTGCCTTAAAGGACTGGGTTTTTGTGTATATAATTTTTAGATAGGAAATTTAGTTATCAGTCCTGTACATATGCTTTTGAAAGTTATTAGTAACTTTGAGAAGTTAACATATTAAATATATTGAAATTTTTTAGAAGGTTGAAAAAAACCTAACCAGGAAAATCAGCATTTCTCCATTTGTCATAGTATCTTTGCAAGGTAGTACTGTTTGCTGCTATGTTAATTGTGCTTATTACAAATATTCAAGTACTCATGCACAGTGCTTACCTTCATAAAGGGAGTGATCTTTCAACCACTCTCTTTTTTCTAGTGTTTTCAGTTTTTTTAATATTTTATTATTTTGATATTTATGAATATATTGCTTGCATGTAGGTAGGTACACCCATGTTGTGCAGTGCTTTATTATATAAGTTAGAGTCAGTTTTTAAGTAGATGTGTCCCTTACCTTACAGTGTTAAAAGTGCAGCCGTGGGGCTGGAGAGATGGCTCAGTGGTTAAGAGTACTTACTGTTCCTTCAGAGGACCCAGGTTTGGTTCCCAGCACCCACATAGCGACTGACAACTGACTATAATTCTAGTTCTAGAGGACCTAACACCCTCTTCTGGCCTCTAGGCACAGCATCTCTGTGGTCTACTTACAAACATGCAGGCAAATACACACACACACACACACACACACACACACACACAAAACAAAAAATAATAAATAAAATTTTTAAAGTGTAACCTCGATTCTTCCCATATTTCTCATATTGCAACATAAGCATTGTCCAGAGCCTACCATATTTTGGAGGTATATTACTTTCTTTGTTTCCCATTTTCTTTAAACAACAATAGTTAGCTTTACCAGCAGTATTCAAATAGTTAAGACTGTCTCAAGGAAGCAAGTAGCCTCAGCCCTCCTCCCTTCCCTTTCTCAACCAGTCTCTGGCTTCCTCTTATGGTTTTGCTAATGGCAGATCTAAGCTACTGAGGTCTGCCCTGCCGGCATGCGCCCCTCCTTCTGTGAGAGCACATTTCCTGGCATGGGGGTTGAATCATGTCAGTAAAATGGGGTCGGCTTCCTGAAGTTCCTTTCATAACAGTGCGATTCACAGGACTAAAACATGGGGAGGTAAGAGTCTGACTTCTTTAAAGCACTGAATTATAATAAACAGAAGAAGCCAATGTAGTTTGTTGTTTTGTTTTTGTTCTTGGGAGAACTAGTTTGGATTATTGCACAGGATGATAAGATTATCATTTTTTTCAGATTTAAAGAGTATTACAGTGCTTCAGAGAATAATCTAGCTGCCATAGAAACTTGTAGGTTTTTTTTAACCATTAGAACATGCTTTTAACCTTTCAAGCAAAAAACAAAATAAAAAATCAGATAGTTTCAACTTAGCCATTTATGCATTAAGAAATGTACCATAACTTAGAGTTACTTAGATAATAATCAAATAATGATCAGATTTTAATCATTAGAGTTGTTTATACTTTAGCAGTTACTAATTTTTGTTCAGAAGAGTTTCCTGTTTTGTAAAATGAAGTAGTTTGCATTTTTCCCAGCCTTTCTGCTTTTAATAGCTTTAAAATACAGCAATTTGACTTTTTAGATTTTGTTGTACATATTTTGTTTACAAAGGACTTTACATGAATCACATATTAAACAAATACCATCGTTTCAGTATACTGGATGAGGTTTGAACAGAAAGCCAGAAGGCTGGTGCTGATCACTGCTTTGTGACCTTTGACAACTCAAGAAACTTCCAGCCCCTGGGAGTTAAATGTGGCAAATGAGAGCTGAGCTTTAGTCAGCCAGAACTGGGTCAGTTGCTGTGCATGCTCAGTTGCATTACTAAACATCTCTAAGCCTTGGTCTCTTCAGATATATAAAATAAAGATAAATTAGAACTCTTAATTTGTTGGCTTAACAACTATGAAAATACATAAATTATTTCATCATTGACACATAGTAACTATTCCGCATTTAACTGCTATTTATTATTAATTAAATTGTAAAATGGGAAACATAAGCCGGGCGTGGTGGCACACGCCTTTAGTCCTAACACTTGGGAGGCAGAGGCAGGTGGATCTTTGTGAGTTCAAGACCAGCCTGGTCTACAAAGTGAGTTCCAGGACAGCTGGGGCTACAGGAAGGCCCTGTCTCGAAAAGACAAAAAAAAAGGGGGGGGGCATAATGCTCACCCTGTCCACTTCAGAGTTACTGAATTGATTCAGATAATCTCTACAGGTAGCATTGCCTGTTTGTGTTTAGTAGTTTCCGTGATCCATCACTTTACAGGAATCATTTCTCAGATGTTTTTGTAGATTATAGTAATAATACATGGCAATTAAGTGAAGCTTCCTCTATGAATTATAGCACTTCATGGTCTAGTCAGTTTGAAAGGGAGTTATTCCATTGATCTTGATTAGCAAGCTGAACACTTTAACAGGACCTTTTATGATCTTGGTTTCTTAACATGGTGTGAACTGGAAGTGTTCTCATTGTTTTAGATAGTTCAGTAAGTGTCAAGTACTCTTCAGTATTGGTTCAGGTTTTTAAGGTTTAACTTCTTCCTTTTACTTATATAAGTTCTGATAACAACCCGTCTTAGATTAAAGCTCTGTGTCCTCTGATTTCCATCTGCCTCCAAGATTGCTAGCATTCCTATATTGTGTTGCAACCACAGGATTGAGTAGTTTGGTGGTTAAAGCGTCTGCCTTCCAATCCAGGCCACCTCTTACCCACCTAGTCCAAGCTCTCCTTTTCTCATTCTCTACACTTGGTTCCTGGCCCTGTTGGAGCTAGAAAGCACCTAGTATAGTGGCTGGGCATGCAGTAAACATGAGGTGAATGTCAGTTTCCCTTCTCCCTTACAGGGGAGGGATGGCCTTAGTAATAGAAGAAAGCTTCACAGTGGAGGTCAGAGAGCAGGTCTTGGAAAGCCTTGCTCTTCAAACTAGAGACAAACTCTGTTTTTCCTATTGCACTAGGGCAGAGGAATGAGCTAAGCCTTGGGAATTTTTTTTCCTTGGTTCTTAGTCTTTCGAAGGGAAATGTCATCTATAGTAACTAGTTTCAAGAGGTAAAGAAATAGTTTTAGGAAAGTTACTGACAAAGCTTCTTGCTCTTGTCTTTTCCATACCTCTCCTACTCCTCACTCTGCATCAGCATCCTTGCCACTAGTTGTAAGGGTTCGGGTTGTTGTTTTTTTTTTAATCCTCCTGCCTCAAGTCAAAAGTTCCTTCTCTACAAAAGATTGTATTCTTACATTGTTAGGTGAGTAACAAGCTGATGAAACTCATTTTCAGTATTATATGTATTGCCTGACCTTATTTTTTTTAATTGCAAATGAGGAAACTTAGGCTCAGAGAGAATTTTCCCAAGGTCCCTCTGTTAGTGTAACTTTGAACTGACTTCCTTCTTCGTTGTTAACCTCTGGATGGTTTTCTGCTTTCCTTCTTTCAGCATGCTTTTTGTCCCCATTTGAACACAGAGCCCAAGTTAATATCTGATTCTTATTCTTCTAAATTCTAATTAGTAAAAGTTATATGCAAAGTTATTTAATAGTTCTGATTAGAGTGCAGGAGAAAATACATCAATACCTCTTCCTCAGGGATATGCAAGTGATGTGTACAAGGAGCCTCGCAGTAATTTTTCACCCTGCATGATCAGCTTTCCTTTCCCTCAAGCTGATTCCAACATTGCTGCCATCCTTTCTTCTGTTCCCTATCTAAACTGACCCTAAAGTCATTACTACCTATGTGGAATATGTATGCTGTTAGTAAGAAGACCTTTTTTGCTGCAGACTCTGTCCAGTGTCTGTCGGCATCAATAACCCCCAACTGTGTCACTACTAGAATTTGTAGGATTTTTCTAATGGTAGCTTACATGGTCACAAAATAATAAGAACATGTTTCCCAGACTATTATTCCTCATTTTCTGTCTATGATAGTCACCACCCACTGTTGACCACATGTGCCATCTGCATATCCAGGTAAGGGGAAGGCCTTCCAGTGTTCAATTAACTGTTGATATTTTTCTTTGGCAGGAAAAGGAAAAGGAAAAAGACAAAATTAAGGAAAAGGAGAAAGATTCTAAAGACAAAGAGAAAGACAAGAAGATTCTTAATGGGCATACTTTTAGTTCCATTCCTGTTGTGGGTCCCATCAGCTGCAGCCAGTGTATGAAGCCTTTCACCAACAAAGACGCCTACACTTGTGCAAGTAAGAGACATGCTTCTTCCTTTCATTAGATGAGACTCTCTTACCTCAGGAAAGCTGATTCGTTTCTAGTTTCCTGTCTATCCCACCCCTAATTTGTTCCTCATTTATGTGGAGAATTAACCCTTTTTGTATTTTTCTTTAAACATCAGTAAGGGAATTAATTTTAGTTGTATAACATACAACCTATATTTTTTTTCAGATTTCCACAATTGCAAATACTGTTTATAAGCCACCCTCTAGTCCAGAAGTCTGTGGCAAGTCAGAACTATAAAGCTTCCTAGATACTTTGTCTGATTATGCACACTTACTTTTATACATTTCCCTCTGCCCCATTCACAGGCTCAAACTCAGGGCCTGAATAGACAGGCAGTCTATTTCTGAGCTATATTCCTAGTCTTCGTAGGCTTATTTTAAAATCTGGTCCTTTGGAATATGCTCTAGCCATTTGCCAGGATTAAGTCATAATGGCCATGATGGCTACCAGGCAAGAATGTCTGCGTGTATACAAATGTTCCATAGTGACACATTACTGATCCGCTGAAAGCCACCTTAAAGAGAAGCCTGTTAACAGAGTGGTTCTGGTTTTGATAAGGCAGGCTCAGGCAAGAGTCTTCTGCATAGGAGTTAGATGACTGGTGTCTTGAGTATGTTGGACCATTTCATTTGAGGCACAGCTATTAAATTCTGCAGTTGGAACAATAAAAGCAACCAGACACATAAATGAGGAAAAAGGTTTTGTTCCAGTAAAACTTCATTTACCAACACTGACATTTAAATTTGTGCATGCTATATAATTCAGTACTTTTCAACATCTGAAAATATAAAAGCCATGTGTAGCTCACGTGCTATATGGAAAAGCAGGCAACAACCCAGATTTGGTACACCTACTATAATTTACAAATCATCTCTAAACTGTGTTGAAACACATATAGAAAGTAATCTTTACTTTTATTTTACCAAATATTAAATTTTACCAAAGTAAGTCAAGGAGGCTGTGTTGTTCAGAGATGAGCAGTCCAGAAATCAGCTAACCAAGGCCCCACACAGTCAACCCAAAGGCTCTGGTGATTTGTGTCACATTATACCTACCAGTTCAGACAAAACCATAATTAGGGGCTTGAGAGATGGCTCAGCGGTTAAGAGCACCAATTGCTCTCGCAGAAGACCCGGGTTCGATTCCCAGCACCCACATGGAGGCTAAGGACCATCTTAACTCCAGATCCAGGGGAATCTGACACCCTCTTCTGACCTCTGTGACATTGCACAACACAAGTGCACCAACCTACATTCAGACAGTACACTCATACACATAAAAAATAAAAATAAATTAATACATTAAAAAATTTTTTTAAATGTAATTAATTCAGACTCAAAGGAGCAAGTCCCAGACCTAATGTCATGATGTCTTGTTTTCAGTCATTTGTATTGAACATCCCAAATAATCTGTTACTAAAAATATCTAATTTACTGAAATTGGAAACTCTAGAAGTTTACTTGGCAGATTCAAAGTTCTATAATGTTGACTGGCTTGCTTTTTTCGATTACATGAGGAGTGAAGCAGCTACAGCTAGCAAAGAACCCTTAGCCTGTCTTACCTATGGGACATCTGTTGTGACTTGTAAATGACTGCCTTGGTCACACACATTCTTGTAAAATTAATTTTATGGATAGAGTATATCCCCAAAGTAATCCAAGGCGTAGTCTTACTCTTTAAAAAAGGAGGTGGGGCTTGGAAGCATTTACCTAAGTTTCTGTACATTCCTTCCTCTAGGTAGAGATCACACCATGTATGACTGTCTACCGTATGTTACTTACCAGAAAATTGAGAACTTTGTCACATAGTACTAAGTTTCACATGACTTACAGGAAATGAGACTAACTCTGTCCAGTATCCCTCCAGTGATTTCATTTTGGGATGGAGATTTGGATTCTTTCTTAAGAGTCATACACATGTCAGCAGTTTTGTTTCTTATTCAATGGACACAGTTTGCTTCTCATAACTGGAATTAATTTTGTTGCCTATAGCAGGAGTCACAACACATTCTTTAACATGGTATCTCTCATTAGAACTGGGAGAGATGGCCTAGCGGTTAAGAGCGCCGACCGCTCTTGCAGAGGACCCGGGTTCAATCCCCAGCACCCACATGGCGGCTGAGAACTGTCTGAAACTCCAATTCCAGGAGAACTCCAGTTCCAGGGGAATCCGACACCCTCTTCTGACCTCCGCGGCATTGCACGACACGGGTGCACAAAACTTGCATGCAGACAGTACATTCATACACATACAGAAAGAAATAAAAATTAATAAAAAAAATTTAAAAAAAAAGAACTACTTTTAGCATATTAATCCAGGGACTTTTTAAAATTTATTTTTAGTTTATATGTATGAGTGTTTTCCCTGAATGTATGTAAGTGCACCACGTGTATGCAATGCCTATGGAGGCCAGAAGAGGGTGTCAGATCCCCTAGAACTGGAGTTACAGGTGGTAGCTAGCCACCATGAGGATACCAAGAGCTGAACCCAGGTCCTCTGCAAGAACAGCCAGTGCTCTCAACCTCTTAGCCACTGACCCATTTCCCCAGCCGAGAACCAATACTTTCTCCAAGAATTTGTATAGTTCTTGTTTGTAATTTTACTCAATATAAAACATTGAGTCCTTAGCCCGGCGTGGTGACGCACACCTTTAATCCTAGCACTTGGGAGGCAGAGGCAGGCGGATCTTTGTGAGTTCAAGGCTAGCCTGGCCTACAGAGTGAGTTCCAGGACAGCTGGGGCTACAGGGAGACCTTGTCTCGAAAAGACCAAAAAAAAAAAAAAAAAAAAATGAGTCCTTATTCCCTACGTGATAAAACAGATGAAGAGAGGTACTTCTGAAGAAAAGTATTGCTAGCCTACCTCTTGAGCCAGAAACAGCTCTCTCCCTCACGAAATTCTTAATATTATATATGGAATGAGGCTGCCTAATATGAATACCGAGTGAGGCAATGTATCAGTCTGTGTATTGACTGTTTATACCACATGTGTCCAGATGCTAGCTATGCAGCCCAGTATTTAATGCTTGCCTTGCTGAATGCTTTGGTCTAGTCCTTTCTCATTATTCAACTAGGGAAGTGTTTGGCTAAATTCAGCCATACGAGCACCTCCCTAATAAGCAGCCTTGGAGCTCTGTTCTTAAAACAGGGTTTTCAGATGAGTTAAAACCTCTACAGCCTAGAATGAATGGGAAGGGTCAGGCTAATTCCTGAGATGCCGTTAGGACATATGTCCCTGTGTCTTCAGCAGCTCCTCTCTCTTTGGCCCCTACTTTGGATATGCTTTCTAACCTTTCTCCTATGCTTCTTGCTACAAATTTCACTATAAATTTAACTATAAGCGGCCAATTTTTGAATTAGATTTTCCATCACTGACATATATAGGAGGAAATCACAAACTCAAAAATTATCGTTTTGACTTACAGTTTCAGTCTTATCATTCCAGGGAGGTCATGTCAGAACAGAGGGATGGTTGCATCATTGTTCCAGGAAGCAGAGAAAGGATGCTTGCACTGGCTGGCTTCCTTCATTTCATCTGGGCAGCATGTGGGATGGTGCTCCCTACATTCAGGGGATGCCTTTACCTTCGTAACATTGTGATAATGACTGCATAGAGAATCAGATATGTGCTTGACTAGTCTGCTAGGTGTTTCTCAGTCCAGTTAAGTTGAGAGTGAAGATTAACCATCTTATGTGTACATATTTTTAAGTGGATACATAGCTAGACCTACCTACCAAACAGAAAATCCTTAACAAAGCAGAGCTATCATAAGGGGTAACTTCCTCTACAGAAAAGAGGTACTTGGTAAACACTGGAAACTGATACACCTCTTAAACCAAGAGGTTTAAAGTTTAACCTACATGTTGAAGGCTGTAGAAAAATCATATCCACTGGGCTTCTGAAGCAGTAAGGAACCGTGTCATCTTCCTATGGCCGTGTGTGGAATTCTACATTGTGGATGAGTTTGTGGTCCAGATTTCTACCATCCACATGTGATTTACTCAGTCAAGCAGTTGCACAACATGTTTTGTGAAATCCTAATTTAAAAGTAATGACACCATGAAGGATGAAGGTCTCCACCCAAAGCAAAACATAGCACTGCCTATGGGGGTCACTTTGAGAAAATAGCATACCCAGAGAACACCATGGGTAAGCATATAAAACTGAGCATACAATAAAATATATGTAGATGCCACAGGAGGAAGTAAGCCAAATAAGGAGCAATTAGCAGATACATAAGCAAAAGCCAGAGAAAGTACTAAATGGCTAAAGTGAGTAATCACTGTAAATGGAAGAATGAAACATAACAATTGAGTAGACATGAAAATTAATTTAAAGGGTTTTTATAAAGATTTTTCAAATAATCTAGCAATTTTTTATCAGATTTATAATTACAAAAAAGGAAAGTGGGGGCTAGAGATAGCTCAGCGGTTAAGAGCACTGACTGCTCTTGCAGAGGACCTGGGTTCGAATCCCAGCACCTACATGACGGCTAAAAACCATCTTAGGTTGGGCATGGTGGTGCACGCCTTTAATCCCAGCACTTGGGAAGTAGAGGCAGGTGGATCTCAGTGAGTTCAAGGCCAGCCTGGTCTACATAGTGAATTCCAGGACAGCTGGGGCTACAGGGAGACCCTGTCTCAAAAAGACCAATAATAATAATAATAATAATAATAAATGAATAAATAATTTTTTAAAGAAAAAGGAAATTCTACTCTTGACTTTCTAGGAAATCTTGATGGCTTCAGAAAGTTTTTCATGTGTGATTCAATATATTCTGTTTGAGTGTCTGGTAGTGGTGGTGGAGGTGGAGGTGGTTGTACTAGGCTTGAACCTTGACCCTCACCTTTGCTGGGAAAGCACTCTCAAATCTTGTTAGGATTAATGCCTCTCTCAGCTCTCACCAGAGAAGCTTCCTTATGCAGCAGATAGTGATTAACACAGAGACCCACAACTGGCCAGTGTACAGAGAACAAGAGGCTGCAGAGTGCTTATCCCTGAATAGGACACCTTTTTCAGCTTTTACCTTCCAAGGCTCTGGGAAAATTGTGGAAGAGGGAGTATGTATTAGTCACTTTTCTGTTGCTGTGGTAAAACACCATGACCAAGTAACTTATCAAAGGAAGAGTTTATTTGAGCTTACAATTGACAGTTCCAGGGAATTAGAGTCCATTGTGGCGGGAGGCATGGCAGCTGGAGCTGGAGCAAGCAAGCCGAGGGTCACATCTCGAAATGAGCACAGGAAGCCAAGATAGAGCGACTGGAGACCACAAGGCTTGTTAAACTCACTAAGCCTGCCCCCAATAACATACTTCCTCTAGCATGGTCACACCTTCTAAGACCTCCAAGAACAGTGCCACCAACTGGAGACAAATGTCTGAATACTTAAAGCTTATGGGGGACACTCATTCAAACCACCAGAGTAGATAGATTGTGAGAGCCAGAGGTAGTAAATGGCCATAAGGAAATAGTTTTCTGGACAGCTGGAAAATTACTCCTATGAACTCACAGCATTGGTAACACCATGCTCAGGTCCCATGGAAGCTCAGGCCCCACAAAATCCCAGCACAGATAAAGAATTGGGTAAGAAACCCCAACCCTACCTAAGAAACTATTGGCAACTTATGACTGCTGGAAGAAGGAGAGTCAGTCTCTTTCAAGGTTGTGACTTGGTAGGTTAAGCAGGCTCCAGTGGATGGGCCCATTATTGAAGGACATTTGGGGATACAAATTAGACTCTATAGGCCTTATATATACAATAGATAACATTAAATTGGACAGTTGGATGGGGTGGGGCAGCAGGTGGAGGTGTGACTAGAGGAGGGAATCTAAATACCATTAAATTATATTGTATAAAAATCAAAAAAATTAATTAAAATAGCCTTTCTATGCTTTAAAATGCTGGGGGATGGAATCCCCACAAAATAAGAGCTGGCAGTATGGCCCACCAAACAAAGATACCTGCAAAACTAACCAGAAGAGAATGGCCAGAGAAGCTCATGGACTGCTTGTTACTCCAGTATTCATCCAAGGTTCAGAAATAGATTTTCAGTTTGTAAACCATCCCACATGAGAAACATTGGAGCCCAGTGCTTCAGCTGTAGCTGTTCACCCTGAGAAGTAGCAGTAGGATTCAACACTTGATGGTGGCATTCAGGTTTATGTATAACAGTATACAGCTTGCTTCTTACAAAAAGAAGCAGGAGGAATAGAGGTATAAAAGCAAAGGGATTGTGTGTAGTCATCTTTCCCAATCAGTGAAAGCAGTAGGCTGGTTCCACTGGTTTCCTGAAGATCATAGTCTGCAATCACATTTGTATATATGAGGGCCCCATCTGTTATCTTGGCAGAAAATAGAAAATATGACTAATCTAGGGACTCAGCATCTTTTGTTATTTTCCTTCAGAGCCTTCCCCTACTTGTTCAGGATTGGCCAGAAGCCTCAGGAATGCAGCATCTCTGCAGTTAGTCATCTGCCTCCTAGGAAACCATGTGTACTTAGAAGAAAATACCTTTTTGTTTAATATAAACCATTTGCTAACCCCTGGGTATCTTCATACCCCAGCCAGCTGCTCAGTCAGGTTTGACTTATGGTTTAGAAAGCTCAAGTATAGGATATCATGGAACTGTAATTATGATTTATATTGGCATATTCCTATCATCTGCCATATTAATGTACCCATCTACCTGCAAGTGCTAAGAGATTGATCAGGATGGAGTTTTCAGATCTCAACATCACTGAGACCATTGGATTATGCCTTGACTAGTCAGACTAAGTGAGAGCTAATGTGGAATAATGCAGAAGTGTTGATGGTCACAGTCACTAGAAATAGTGAGCAAATAGAGCATGCATATACCCCCTGCAGTCTACCTCTGTGCTTAAAAGACAGCCTGAGCCTCTGGTCAGAACAGTTTCAAAGTCAATGAATTAAGGAAAAACTCCAGGAGCACTTTTTTCCCCTCAGTCTAAACCATATTCCTGCTTTAGGATTAGTAGGAGAATGGGGGAAAGAAATGTCTTTCCAGTTCTTTTTTTTTTTTTAATTTTTTTTTATTAATTTTATTTATTTCTGTATGTGTATGAATGTGCTGTCTGCATGCAAGTCTGTGCACCCGGGCCGTGCAATGCCGCGGAGATCAGAAGAGGGTGTCGGACTCCCCTGGAACTGGAGTTCTCCTGGAATTGGAGTTTCAGACGGTTCTCGGCCGCCATGTGGGTGCTGGAGATTGAACCCTGGTCCTCTGTAAGAGCAGTTGGCGCTCTTAACCAGTAGGCCATTCCTCCAGCCCCCTAATTCTTTACTAATTAGCATGTAAAGCTGTTTTTGAATAATTGCTTATTTCTTCTAGCTGCCACAAGTAACCTACTTAATAGAAAACTCAGAGGAATCCTTCAGAATGTAGAACTTATTATGTTCAGGGTTTTGGATTGTGCCCTTGATTTTATTTTGTTTGATTTTTAACAGATGTAAAATCACACTGAAATTATTGCTGATTTGTACTCTGTTAGCCTCTTCTGAGTACTTTTGTTGGTGGATTATTTCTGTTGACTAAAACAAGTAGACCAGCTGCAATTCCACTTAAGTAGGAAACAGTTTAGAATGTATGATGGTTGGATTTTCTGTTGGGCTTCATCAGAAGCAGCAACTCAGTAGGTAGATGGTTTTCTGGCATTTAGAATTAATTCATTGTATCTATGTGATAGCAAAATACAAATAGTTGAGGAGAAGGATGTTTGTGATTTGGGGAGAAGGAAGGTGCATAAAGAGCCCATGCAATAAGTCTGTTCTTACTCCACCAAGACACTCATACTGTTTCGTTTTTGTTTACAAGAGCTTCTGTTAGCACTTCAGTCAAGATGGCTTGACTTTGTGTGTGTGTGTGTGTGTGTGTGTGTGTGTGTGTGTGTGTGTGTGTCCTCTTGTTCTGAACATCAGCACTGTGGTCATTAGACCAGTTACCAAGAACATCTTACATGCTTTTTGCATATAAGCACTATCAGTCCAGACTAGGCAATGTCTAAAATTCCCCAAAGATTTTAAATAAGAAGTTGCCCAAGAGTTGTAGAAGTTGGAGTATATATTTCTGAGCTGTCCATATTTCAGTGGTTTGGTAGTAGTGGTGGGTTTTTGTTATTCAGGGGGTTTTGGTTTGTTTTGGGTGATGGGTGATGTTTTCTTTTTATTTTTTTTGTTAAAATTGAACAATTTATTAGTTACTTTTTCATAGTTATACAACATGATCAAAGTAACTTAAAGTTATTTGGGCTTACAGTTCCAGAGGGAGAGTACATTAATGGTGGGAGAAGCTTGGCAGGAAGTGACTAGAGCAGAAAACAGAGTTCACATCTTCAAGTGGAGAGAGAACAACTGGGAGTGGGGCAAGGCTTTCTACACTCAGAACCCACCTCCAATGACAAGCTTTCTAGAACAGCGCCACCAGCTGGGAACCAAGTATTCAAATATGGAGCCTGTGAGGAATATCCTCATTCAAACCACCACACATTGGTAGGAGGAAAGTGTTCCTGTCTCTTCTTAGAGGTACTTCTTCTATGTGTCTTTTTAAGAAGGTTCAAATTATTTTTCCCAGATAGATTTTGTTGTTTATACCTCTTTCTAGTAGACAGAACAATCAGAATCCTGCATATTCCTTGATGATGATCAGTGAGCTAGAGTTTGTGAAGGCCTTTCTTCAAAACTCTACATGTACACACATCCAGCTTTCCCTTAATACTCTGTAATTTGAGTTAAGTTTGGCATAGCCACTTCATTTACTCTATAATGCTGATTTTCTTTATCTAGTCTAGTTTGTTTTTCTCCTGAGAAAGAATGCATAATGTATAACACATCACCAAAGATCTATCATAAGTAGTTTAAAAATGAAGCAGTAGATAAATGATAGTTCTCAGTCATCTGAGTTTTGCTCCAATTTTTATTTGTTTGGTGTACCTCCTTGTAGTGAGGGGAAAGATGGTTCATGCTGGGCTGTTTGCTTTTAATTTCAGATAAATATAATTGGGATCAGCTCTGAACTAGTGTTTGTAAACCAATACTTGAGACCTTTTGAAGAATTTTGAAAAATGAAGTCATGTTGCTTACTGTTATTAACAACATGCTTTAAATAAAGGGCTAAATAATTTTTCCTCTTTATGAAAAAATAAGAGTTTATTAAAAACAGGCTTTTACATAGATTTGAACATGGTCTTTGAGACAGAATGGTATTTAGGAAAAGGACAGTTTACTGCCAAGTGTTGGTAGCTTCTCAAGAAAGTCCAGATAGTTTTTCTTTGATCTTCATAAAAACATGATATGGTTTGTAGCAGGATGCTTAAATATGCACTATGCTTGTCTTCAGTTCCTATGTTCTTGGTAATTATTTTAAAACAGACAATATAATTTTAAGTCTCATGACTTTGGCTGATGTCAGGAGAATGAGCAGTTTCTAAATCACCCACACATAACACTAAAACCATCCTGCAGATTGAGTCCAAAATCACTTGGTGACAAGTATTTTTTTTCAAGTATGTATACTTCAGTTGGGTAAGCAGCCAGCCATGTAAACTACTTATCACTTAAGACTTGTGACCACAGAAGGGGGCATATTAAAATTTCAGCGGGATTGTGGGTTTGGAGACATGTCTCAGTTAACTGAAAACATGAATTTATGTAAAAAGTTCTTCTAGAAGAACATTTGAAATGTTATTTCTACTTCTGTTAGTCATAAAACAGGATTGCTTTTAAATCACAAACAGTGGCTTGAGAGCATGAAAACCGCTGAAGTCTGTTTAAAAGTAGCAGTGTGCCTCTTGAAAATTGTACCAATGAATTCTCTCTACAATATTGAGACTGTGTAGGAGGAAAGGTGCAGAAAGGAGGCAGCTTAGGAGTGAATTGTTCAGAGTGATCAGAATTAGCGGCAGATTTTCAAGTAAATCCCTCACTGTTTATATTGCCTATAGATACTCAGATATTAAAACTTCAATAAAGAAAAAATGCACTTTTGTAATTGAGATACTGAAAATTTATTTTGAAGGATAAGGGAATCTGTAAGGAAATCTATGAAGCTTTTGAGGGTAATAAAGTTGATACACTCGTGTGTTGATTTTGAAACATTAATAGAGATATTATACACAAGACAATTTAAGAGGAACCCATTAGTATACCCCTATTTAAAATAAAAAAATAAAACACAGCTCAGTGGTAGAATGCTTGCCTAGCATAGATGAGGCCCTGTGTTTGAGCCCATCCCCATTACTACCAAAAAGAAAGAAAACAAAAACGGTAACATTTTGTCATACTACTTCCTTTTTTAATAAGTAAATCATCACAGTTAAAATTGAATTTCCATTTCCCTTCCCCACGCTGCTTCATTTTTTCCCTTAGATAAGCACTCTTGGAACTGGCTGTATATATAATGTGTGGTTTATAATTCTGTCTCATAAAAACAAATTTTAATTTTTTAGTTTACATAACTACATGCAGTGAGTCTCTTTTTATAGTTTGCTTTATTCTCCCCAGTGTTATATTTCGGGGAGTTGACATAATTGAGTACAAAGTATGGGTCATTGATTTTTAGCTCTTCTGTGGTGCTCTCGTATATAAATACTCAAATCTGTTCCACTACTTACTGTACGGGTTTATTTTCAAAATCTATTACAAGTAATGCCATAAGGACATCCTTAGGCCCTGGTGTGTGGCACTAAGCTCAATGTCTATTCAAAAAGTGGGTTTATAATGGACTTTTATTAGATGTTGCTAAGTGAATCTCCATTGCCAGATCCATTACCAGATGATGAATTTGTTCATTGTCCTATCTTCATCAGTACATAAAAGAGGAAATGTGGTTCTTTTTGTTTTGAAGATGAGGCAGCTGAAGCCCATAGAGAAGGAACTTGTACTGGGTTCATAGTGGTAAATTGATCTAGGATCTGAATTACATTTAATTTGAAGGTAATTTGTCCTATTTTCTTTTTCATGTTAATAAGCTGACTTTGATATACAGTAATAAGTTATGTCAGGGCACTTGATTTGGATAAAATAAGCCATTGATTCATATGTAGACATTTGAGTAGGTATCATGATCCAGATATTAGGCTAGTCTTGAAGATTCAGTAGTAGTAGTAGTAGTAGTAGTAGTAGTAGTAGTAGGTATCATGATCCAGATATTAGGCTAGTCTTGAAGATTCAGTAGTAGTAGTAGCAGCAGCAGAAGATAGTCCCTACCACAGAAAAGCACTCAGTGTAGGAAAAAAGCCTAACAGAATCCCAGTACAGTATGACCAATGGTGTGAACCAAATAGACATTGTAGGAGCATCTTATTACCGAACAATGGGAAAGGCCTTTGGAATCTGGGTTTCTGGCAGTCTCCTTCAGACACCCCTCTTCTTCCCATCATCACTCTTAAGTTCCTCCATCCCCCATAGATAGTAGGGCTGAGCTTCCAAGAGCATCGTGGCCTATAAATTGTGCATTCGTTGGCTAGGACAAGGCCAATGGTGCTCCCTAAAGCAGCGTGAGAATCAGGGCCTAGTGAATGCACTCTGCTGCTGGTTTCCTGAATGAGCTTTTCCCAAGAGACACACTCCTCATTGACTGTCCCCAAAGACAAATCTTATTTGTTTGCACATTGCCTTTGGCCTCTTGGCACAGTTTATTTTTATGACTTCATTGGAGCAGGAAATGCTAGTGACCCCTCTGAGGCACAGAGCGCATGGTTTTTATATCCAGTGGCCCTTCTAGGTCAAGGGAATTAAAAATACTTTGAGATAAAATTGTGTCATTGGCAACTTGGAGTCTCTGCTTTGTCTCAAGTAATCTCCCCCTTCTCTGGAGTCAGGGTTCCCATGGGTGCTCTGGTAGAGTTAGAATGACTTTTCTTGTGTGGCTCTTAATTCAGAGAGTTGGGCACAACAAACTCAGAGTATTTGGGCTCCCAGGTTGAAGGACACATAAGCTGGTGGATCTTCAAGTCTGTGTCCTACAGTTTCACAAATTTCATGACCTGTTAACAGCTTTATATACATTCTTAAAATGTAGGTATAAAGCCAGGTGTTGTGGTGCACACCTTTAATCCTAGCACTCAGGAGGCAGAGGCAAGCCTATTTCTGTGAGTTCAAGGCCAGCCTGGTCTACATAGCGAGCTCCAGGTCACCTGGGACTAAAGGGAGACCCTGTCTCAAAAAAAAAAAAAAGCATAATATCTTGATGGCAGACATTTAAACTTTTAATTTTGATAGCCACTCAGGCTTCCTGTCTGAGAAATTTCAGAGTTCTCCTTTTGGTTAATCAGAAACACACATCTGCTTATTTCTTCTCCAAATAATATCACAGACCCTGCTTCCTAGGAAAGGCCTGTGAAGTATACTATCAGTTACAGTTACATTCTGTGAGTAGAGGCCCATGAGCCCCTGGCAGCAATGGTAGAGTCAGAATGCAGGACCTGTTGGCTTTTTTGTTGTGACTTTACCTTGTGCTTCCTTTCCAGATTGCAGTGCTTTTGTCCATAAAGGCTGCAGAGAAACTCTGACCTCCTGTGCAAAGATCAAACTAAAGGTAAGACAGTTCTGGCTGAAACAATACTTCAAATCCAGTGGTTTAATAACTAGCAAAATCCTTGTGTGTTAGGAAAATTTAGGTTCTGATAAGCTTTATTTGTTTTAGCCATTTGGTACTGACTTTGAGACCAGTATAATCACAAGATAGTTTTTCATTAAAATGATTAGTTCCCCTCTTAATTAATGCACTCAAGAATATGAGAATTAGAATAAAGGAAATGCCAAGCTAGTGACTCAAACTTGTAATCCCAGCACTTGGGAGCCTGAGGCAGGATGATTTCCTTAGTTTGAGACCATTCTGGGCTGTAAAATAAGACCCTATATAATAAGTTGAATTAATTAATTTAATTAATATACATATTTTTAGAAATTTGTTACATAAATAAACAAGTAAACATATTTTTAGAACTTTTATACATATACTTTTCTCTGTGTTGCTGTTATAAAGTGGGTTCCTTAACCAGGTTTGCAGACATGTGCTACTCAGACCCCTCTGGCTTCCTTATCTGTGAACATGAGAGCAGCAGGTGGAAACCAGAGCCTGGTGATAGGTGATGAGTGATGAGCAGAAGTAGGGGCCTGCTCAGTGTAGACCCAGGCTGCCTGGTCTTTTCTCCTCAGATACATGTAGATAGCTAAGATGACAGGAAAAAGAAGCACCAGCTGTATAGTACTGGCACAATCTACACTAAAGAATATAGGTGTAGGGCTGGAGAGATGACCTAACGGTTGAGAGCGCCGACCGCTCTTACAGAGGACCCGGGTTCGATCCCCAGCACCCACATGGCGGCCGAGAACCGTCTGTAACTCAATTCCAGAAGAACTCCAGAGGGATCAGACACCCTCTTCTGACTCCGAGCACTGCACACAAAGGGTGCACGACCTGCATGCAGCAGTACATTCATAATATATACGAGAATAATAAATTTAGAAAAAAAAAAAAAAGAATATAGGTGTAGGAACAT
Organism: Rhizomys pruinosus; assembly: GCA_009823505.1. NCBI lineage: Eukaryota > Metazoa > Chordata > Mammalia > Rodentia > Spalacidae > Rhizomys > Rhizomys pruinosus. The sequence continues at coordinate 1,968,874 of VZQC01006864.1, forward strand.
GCCTTTTATTAGCCTGTGTGGCTTGTAGTGCTTGTTAGATATACAGTATGATTCTTCCTTGGAGATTTTCCAACCATGTCTACACAAATATTTAAAATTGTGTGCTTGTTACACGTGATGGTGTATACTGGCTTCAATCTTGGTGTGCATCAGCATTAGTCAAGAGCTTACTCAAATTTACAGTCAAAAACCCCTGGTCCCAAGAATTTTAAGATTCTGGAGTAGAGTGGGGTAGAAGTTTGCTTTTTAATAAGTTCCTAAATGATAATGGACCCTGTTCAAAATTCACTGTGAGAAATAGTTGTCCTGGATTTTTTTTTTTAATCGATGTTCATTTGTATATTTTAGATACATATATTATTATTATAGATTTGAGAATATAATAATTTTATAAAAATTTTGGGCTTCTGATTTCTTCTGAAAAATTAGAAGATTCCAACCCTCAACTCACTGGTATTTCCTATCATGCAGCATTCCCAGTTCTCCTATACCTATTCTTTCTCCTTTTCTCCATAGTACTTAACACCTCCTGGGTCCATATTTTTTCATCCATCTTTTTTTTTTTTTTAAATGTATGCATCCCCTCCTTCCTTTAGAACATGGGCTCTAAATTGCCAACCAGCCTGAAAGCAGGACTCCTTGACCAACTAGTACAGTAGACTTGAGTACCTATGATAGTGTCGAGTATGTAATAGTCTACAGGAGTCCATTGGCTGCTGCTCAGAAGAACGAGTCCCAGACAGCCACCTCCACTCTCATCTCCCCCACTGCTTTTGTCATTTACTGTCTGCTTGATCCTTCATGATTTGAGCTCCTGATCTCTGATAAGATTGCTATTGTAAATGCAGTGTGTCTGTAGAATAATGATACAGAGACTATCTATAACCTATGTGGGAAGACTCATTTAAAATGGAAGTAGTATATTTTGTCTCAATGATTTGTCTCATAAAATACTTCAGTTTGTCATTTCTCAAAGTATGTTAGTACATGCCACCACAAAAGTGTTAACTAAAATTAGCATTTTATTAAGAATGTAACAATTTACAATAATTATCACATGAAGAAATTAAATGAGGAAGACATGGTTGCTGTTCTTTAACAACTAAGAGTCCAGTGGGAATATGGACAGGCAACTTCTCTTAGGAAAAGCTTTGTGAGGCTGGGTGCAGGGTGTTTAAGTGGTACCAGTTACATCCGGTGGTTGGATGACTATAGCAAAAAGAGTTTTTAAAACATTGGAAATGAAAGAATGCCTTCCCTAGGCAGATGACAAAAAGCATTCTAGAAAGGGGGTTGGGGGAAACAGTATCTAAGCATTGTAGTGCTTGGTGAGCCAAAAGGTGGTAAATGAAGGCACCGTGGCTGAGACCGAGGCTGATAATGGCCAAATGCAGTATTCCCTTTTTACTTCAGGGTGGTGAAAGCCTGATGGAATATAAGCTATCAGTGAAGTTTTCATATATTTTACTGTATTTTTTTCTTTAGCAGCCCAAAGGGGGTACAGGCACATGACACATCATCGCTGCTCCTGTCATCATGAGAAGCAAGTGTAGTGTTTGGCACACTCTCAAAAGTCTTTTCTTCAAAAAAAAAGCCGGGCGTGGTGGCGCACGCTTTTGCTCCTAGACTTGGGGCAGAGGCAGTGGAGTCTTTGTGAGTTCAGAGACCAGCCTGGTCTACAAAGTGAGTTCCAGGACAGCTGGGCTACAAGGAAACCCTCCCAAAAAGACCAAAAAAAAAAGTCTTTTTGACTTGTTCCAGACTCAATACTGTGCTCTGTGAGACTTACTATCCCTAATAAGGATTTTCAAGGATAGCCTAAGCTACCTAACAAGACCTTATATTTTGTAGCATATTAGACTGCTGTTTGATCCTGCCAGATTTATTGACCAAGAACTTGGTCATTTACTATACCATCAAAATTTCTTTGAAAGTGTCAGTCACAGTGTGTGCATTAGCTTAAAGCAGCACTGGAGCCCATGTATGTGAGCAAGTTGCCCTGTAAACTAGTCTCTTCTTCAGAACTGAGAAAATACTTTTGTCTAAATAGAATTTGAATCTGAAATCAATGATCATGTTAACGTTTATTAAAAGCACCCTGAAATACCTTGAAATTACAACAGGCCCCTTATTTTCCTTGCCTCTTGGTACTTCTGGGGGTAGTCAGATACTAAAATTTAGGTCTATACCAGTAGATCACTGACCAAGTAAAAATAAGTTAGTATTCATATAGTAGTGTGATTACTTTGGCAAATTAGAGCTCTAGTTTCCTCTTAGGTTGTTTAAGGGAAAATGTGGTGTTAAACAATTACTAGTTTTTTTCATCCATGTATTAAAGGAATTTATCACATGTGCTTTTGAATAATGAACAAGCAGAAGTCAGTTGAGCTTATAGTCTGCAGTCCCAGAGTCCACTGTAGAGGACAGAAGTACTAGATTTCATATCAATAAGCACTTATCAGCTTCATGGTACAGCCCCAGTGAGCAGTAGTCCAGTTGTTTTGACTTTCTTTTACATTTATTTATTTATTTATTTATTTAATTTATTTTATTTATTTATTTATTTATTTGGTCTTTTCGAGACAGGGTCTCAGCTGTAGCCTTGGAAACTCTTTGTAGACAGGCTGGGCCTTGAACTCACAAGATCCGCCTGCCTCTGCTCCAAGTGCTAGGATTAAAGGCGTGCGCCACCACACCTGGCTTAAATCTTTTTTAATTAAATTGTAAACATATAATCCTTTTATATGATAACCTGTGCTCATTTTGCCTACTTTTGTCCTACACTGAAATGTAACCACTCTTCCCAGAGTTTCCTTATTAGAGTAAAGCAGAAGAGCAACTTGGGTTACTTTTTCGGGTGTTTTAAGCATGAAAGATAGCGTATTTGGGTAAGCATGAAAGATTGCATATATGGTTCTGCAGCTTGATCTCTCTCTCTCTCTCTCTTTCTCTCTCTTCTTCTCTCTCTTCTCTTCCCTCCTCTCTCTCTCTCCCCTCCCTCTCTCTCTCTCCCTCCTCTACACACACAACACACACACAATGGATTATCACACACATGGATATACACACATGGATATCATGATTTTCTGTGTAGATGGAGAATGTACTCTATTTGATAAAACCACATTCTATGCTGTTGTATAATACAGTAGAACTTAAGTAGCGTCTTTCGGTATTCTTGTCGTTTCTGATCTTTTGCTGCTTTTATGAGCAATGTAATAAATAACTTGGGCATATGTTTTTCAGACATATGCAGGTGTATCTTAAAAAAAAATATGTGGATCAAAGATCCGAAGGCATTTATAATTCCAGTAGCTACTGTCAAACTGTCCTCCATAATCTCTGTACCATCTTAGGCTCCCAGAGCTAAGCAGTTGAAAGCATTTTGTTTCTATGTGCCATTTGTTAGATGAGTCAGCACTAGAGGGCCTGGAAAAGGTGATGTTTTAATTAATGTTCTCTCTTCCCTTGCAGCTTCACAGCCCAAGGAACGCCCTCGGTCTGCAGTTCTCTTGGCTGATAGCGCACTACTGCCAGTGTTTACTAATAGACGGTCCCAACAGACAGTCTCCCTCTCCAAAAGTGTCTCCATACAGATCACTGGGTAAGTGGGTTTGAAGAATTCACTTGATCTGGGTGACAAGACCATAATCATCACTCCAAGTGACAAAGAGATTTTTTTTTTTAAAGAAATGAATGTTAAAATACTGGGTTGGTGCAGTTGGATGGTTAGGGTGAAGAGGCTGGGAGTTGGGTTTTTGATGTGCCATCACAGACTGATTTTATTTAACAGGAATCTCCTTTCTTAGGCTGGGTAAATGATTGGCCCTGCTTTTGAAGAAGCTGAATCCTAAAAAGATTTAATTATGAATGTTCCTGTGTAACCACCTCTACCTTCATACCTGTGCATTGTAAGATGAACCTAATTGTTTTTTTGTTTTTTTAAATCTGTTTTTGCCCTTACCACTTAATCAGTTTCATGAAGGTGAAGTTTGGTCTACCTACTGCTGTTATATTCCCACTTACTCATTTGCATTGATCTTGTTTTTGGTGGTTATTTCAAAAGCTGCTGTGGCCACAATACATTCAGATATTGCTTGTTAGGTGGTTAGCATAGGCTAATTATGATGCTGTTGACTATTTAGGGTAAGGTGCTCCCTGCTCTATCAACCAAGTATAGGTCATCTCATACTTAACAAGTCATCTCATACTTAACGTTTTTACATATCCCCTAATGTGGGTTGAATGAAAGTTCTTAGGAAGCAACATCTACTTTCTATGTTTTTGTAACTATTAGCTAACTTTCTCAAAACAAAAAAAGTTCAGATATCTTTGTTTGTCTCTGTATTTTGAATATGTCTATAAGCCTTCTTTTCAAAGTTTTTTTTTTTTTTTTTTTTTTTTTTTTTGTTCTTTTTTTTGTAGAATTGATTTCTTTTTTTTTTTTTTTTACTATTTTTATTTTAGATGTGACTGTGTTCCTGCATCTGTTAAGTGCACTGATGTGTGCACCCGTGTCGTGCATTGCCGCGGAGGTCAGAAGAGGGTGTCGGTTTCCCCTGGAACTGGAGTTCTCCTGGAATTGGAGTTTCGGGACGGTTTCCGGCGCCATGTGGGTGCTGGGGATCGAACCAGGGGTCCTCTGCAAGAGCGGTCGACACTCTTAACTGCGAGCCATCTCCAGTCTGATTCTTTAAAAAAAAAAAAAAATTTAAAGTTTAATGATTTTGACTTACTGTTAGTCTAGAACAGGTATTTTTCATTTCCTTCTATGCTAGCTAGTGTAGTTGGGGGTAAAAAAGCCCAAAAATAAACTGACAAGTGCTCAATTGGTAACTTTTTAGAGAACAGGTTTTGTTTAAAAAGTAATAATCATGCAATACGTTTTAAGTAAAAAGGCCTTACATAATGTGTACTCGGTTTAAGGGAAGAAACTTACCTTTGTGCTTACATAAAAAAAAGCTTAAAAAGAAAAAGTTTGAGTTTACAGTGATTTAAATGTTTTAATCTTTACTTAATAATGTTTCATTTAACTGTGTATGGGAATAATTTGTCTTGAGTCATCATAGGACCTAAAGCTAACTGTCATTTGAAAGATTTTCAGATACTGAATTAGTATGTGTACCACAGCCTATCATAATATACTTGACAGCATATCCTTTTTGTCCCTAGAGTCGGCAATGATGAGAACATGTCAAACGCCTGGAAATTTCTGTCTCATTCAACAGACTCACTGAATAAAATCTGCAAGGTTAATGAGTCAACAGAGTCACTTACAGATGAGGTAAAGAGGGCATTTTGGCGTGTAATGTTAAACATCTATAGAGATTCTATGCATACATATTACTGGAGTGGTAGTGCCGTGCTTCTCCTTCTGACCTGTGAAGAGTGTCTGATTTGTCTGTAAAGTATCAAATGGTAGTCCAACGTGTCCTGTTGTTTGGATGTCTCTTGAAGCATTGAGTTTACTGTGGGCATACATAGACTGTTGTTGGGTTTTGCACACCCCCCCAACCACACAACACACACACACACACACACCACACACAAACTTTGGTAACACATTTAGTTGTGTTCTGTGCAGTTGTAAACCTACTTTGTTTTCAGTATTTAGAGATAGCAAAGCAAGCTCCAGTGTCATAAAGAATTGTTTCTATGGTTTAACAGGCGTGGTTGGTGCACGCTTTAATCTTAGTGCCGCGGGAAGCAGAAGGCAGTCGATTTGTGAGTTCAAGGCTAGCGCTGGTCTAACAGAGTGCTGCCAGGCAGCTGGACTAAAGGGAGACCCTGTAAAAAAGACAAAAAAAAAGAATTGTTTCTGTCTTGTTTGATCAACATGATGCTTCTCATTCCTAATGAGTTGAATATAGAATCTGTCTCACAAAGTAGAGGTTGATCCTTTGTAGTACCAGAGTGTATTCTCTTTGAGTGACCTCTACATTGTTACTGTTGTGTCCTATGAAATCATTTATCACCCTGAGAGGGAAAGCCAGACTTTAGAGGTCACAAACCCAAGATCCTTAGGTTGCTTTTTTCTATGTTGAGGAGTAGGTACAGACATGAATGAAGGACAGTTGCTGGGGGACTTTGAGACTGATTCTAAACAACTGGAAGCAGAGTCTTGGAGTCAGATAGTGGACAGCAAGTTTCTGAAGCAGCAGAAGAAAGACATGGTCAAACGGCAGGAAGTGATTTATGGTAAGATCCTTCGTTTATTTTCCTTGCATTTGATTACTTTGTCTTTTTTTTCTGTTTCTTTTTTTTATTTATTTATTTATTTACTTTTTTTTTTTCTGGGTTTTTCGGACGGGTCTCCCTGGAGCTCTAGGCTGTCCTGAAACCATTTCACTATGGGGAAGAACTACAAGGCGGTTAACTCGATCTCCTGCTTGTCTGAGTGGTAGGATTAAAAGCGTGTCTGTTTTTCTTTTCTAGAAGAAGGGTAGGGAAGCAGATTTTATTGAGAGGTAGGGAACAGCTCTCTGCAGTAGGGAGAGAAATAAGTTGCTTTTGTCCAACCTTTTTTTTTTTTTTTTCTTTTCCTTTTTGAGAAGGGTCTACACTATGAATAGACTATGTTGGTCTACTCACAAGCATGTGTCCTGTTTGCTATCCTAGTGCTGGATTATTGTGCACACCATACCTGGTTTGTCTAGCTTTTTTAAGCAGGTGATTTGTTGGGCTATGGAAATTCAATTTTTGAGTATGGGTTATCCTGAAAGTTTTCATTAAAACCATTGAGGTATGAAGATGTGGCCTTGTTTGTGTCCTGTGGTCCATTTTTCCCTATTCTGCCCATTCTGTTTCTTTTTTTTGTTTATATTTGCATGTTTATTTGCAACGTACTAGAAGAGATTCTCTAAAAATGTTTTGTCCGTGCCGTGGTGGTACACATCCTTTAATCAGCACTCAGGAGCGGGTAGGCGGATCTCTGTGAGTTTATGGCCAGCCTAGTCTAAAAGAAATTTCCAGGACAGGCTGGGGCTACAGGGAGACCCTGTCTCAAAAATACAAATAATAAATAATTTTTGTNATCCCCAGCACCCACATGGTGGCTAAGAGCCGTCTGTAACTCCAATTCCAGGAGAACTCCAGTTCCAGGGGAATCCGACACCCTCTTCTGACCTCCGCAGCATTGCACGACACGGGTGCACAGACCTGCATGCAGACAGTACATTCATACATATACAGAAATAAATAAAATTTAGAAAAAAAAAAAAAAGAATATAGGTGTAGGAACATGCCTTTTATTAGCCTGTGTGGCTTGTAGTGCTTGTTAGATATACAGTATGATTCTTCCTTGGAGATTTTCCAACCATGTCTACACAAATATTTAAAATGCTGTGTGCTTCGTAACACGTGATGTAGTATACTGGCTTCAATCTTGGTGTGCATCAGCATTACGTCAAGAGCTTACTCAAATTTACAGTCAAAAACCCCTGGTCCCAAGAATTTTAAGATTCTGGAGTAGAGTGGGGCCTAGAAGTTTGCTTTTCTAATAAGTTCCTAAATGATAATGGACCCTGCTCAAAACTCACTGTGAGAAATAGTTGTCCTGGATTCTTTTTTAATTTCATCGATGTATATTTGTATATTTTGACTCATATATTTTTATTTAGTTTGCAGAAGCTTAAAAATAATATTTTATACCAATTTGGGCTTCTGATTTCTTCTGAAAAATTAGAAGATCCTCCAACCCTCAACTCACTGGTATTTCCTATCATGCAGCATTCCCAGTTCTCCTTAACCTATTCTTTCTCCTTTTCTCCATAGTACTTAACACCTCCTGGGTCCATATTTTTCCATCCATCTTTTTTTTTTTTTAAATGTACATGCCTCCCCTCCTTCCTTTAGAACATGGGCTCTAAATTGCCAACCAGCCTGAAAGCAGGACTCCTTGACCAACTAGTACAGTAGACTTGAGTACCTATGATAGTGTCGAGTATGTAATAGTCTACAGGAGTCCATTGGCTGCTGCTCAGAAGAACGAGTCCCAGACAGCCACCTCCACTCTCATCTCCCCCACTGCTTTTGTCATTTACTGTCTGCTTGATCCTTCATGATTTGAGCTCCTGATCTCTGATAAGATTGCTATTGTAAATGCAGTGTGTCTGTAGAATAATGATACAGAGACTATCTATAACCTATGTGGGAAGACTCATTTAAAATGGAAGTAGTATATTTTGTCTCAATGATTTGTCTCATAAAATACTTCAGTTTGTCATTTCTCAAAGTATGTTAGTACATGCCACCACAAAAGTGTTAACTAAAATTAGCATTTTATCTAAGAATGTAACAATTTACAAATATTACTCACTGAAGAAATTAAATGAGGAAGACATGGTTGCTGTTCTTTAACAACTAAGAGTCCAGTGGGAATATGGACAGGCAACTTCTCTTAGGAAAAGCTTTGTGAGGCTGGGTGCAGGGTGTTTAAGTGGTACCAGTTACATCCTCGGTGGTTGGATGACTATAGCAAAAAGAGTTTTTAAAACATCTGGAAATGAAAGAATGCCTTCCCTAGGCAGATGACAAAAAGCATTCCTAGAGAAGGGGGTTGGGGGAAACAGTATCTAAGCATCTGTAGTGCTTGGTGAGCCCAAAAGGTGGTAAATGAAGGCACCGTGGCTGAGACCGAGGCTGATAATGGCCAAATGCAGTATTCCCTTTTTACTTCAGGGTGGTGAAAGCCTGATGGAATATAAGCTATCAGTGAAGTTTTCATATATTTTACTGTATTTTTTTCTTTAGCAGCCCAAAGGGAGCCTACAGGCACATGACACATCATCGCTGCCTACTGTCATCATGAGAAGCAAGTGTAAGTAGTTCGGCACACCTCTCAAAAGTCTTTTCTTCAAAAAAAAAAAAAAGCCGGGCGTGGTGGCGCACGTCTTTGATCCTAGCACTTGGGAGGCAGAGGCAGGTGGATCTTTGTGAGTTCAAGACCAGCCTGGTCTACAAAGTGAGTTCCAGGACAGCTGGGGCTACAAGGAGACCCTGTCACAAAAAGACCAAAAAAAAAAGTCTTTTCTGACTTGTTCCAGACTCAATACTGTGCTCTGTGAGACTTACTATCCCTAATAAGGATTTTCAAGGATAGCCTAAGCTACCTAACAAGACCTTATATTTTGTAGCATATTAGACTGCTGTTTGATCCTGCCAGATTTATTGACCAAGAACTTGGTCATTTACTATACCATCAAAATTTCTTTGAAAGTGTCAGTCACAGTGTGTGCATTAGCTTAAAGCAGCACTGGAGCCCATGTATGTGAGCAAGTTGCCCTGTAAACTAGTCTCTTCTTCAGAACTGAGAAAATACTTTTGTCTAAATAGAATTTGAATCTGAAATCAATGATCATGTTAACGTTTATTAAAAGCACCCTGAAATACCTTGAAATTACAACAGGCCCCTTATTTTCCTTGCCTCTTGGTACTTCTGGGGGTAGTCAGATACTAAAATTTAGGTCTATACCAGTAGATCACTGACCAAGTAAAAATAAGTTAGTATTCATATAGTAGTGTGATTACTTTGGCAAATTAGAGCTCTAGTTTCCTCTTAGGTTGTTTAAGGGAAAATGTGGTGTTAAACAATTACTAGTTTTTTTCATCCATGTATTAAAGGAATTTATCACATGTGCTTTTGAATAATGAACAAGCAGAAGTCAGTTGAGCTTATAGTCTGCAGTCCCAGAGTCCACTGTAGAGGACAGAAGTACTAGATTTCATATCAATAAGCACTTATCATGCTTCATGGTACAGCCCCAGTGAGCAGTAGTCTCAGTTGTTTTGACATTTCTTTTACATTTATTTATTTATTTATTTATTTATTTATTTATTTATTTATTTATTTATTTATTTATTTATTTTGGTCTTTTCGAGACAGGGTCTCCCAGCTGTCCTGGAACTCACTTTGTAGACCAGGCTGGCCTTGAACTCACAAAGATCCGCCTGCCTCTGCCTCCCAAGTGCTAGGATTAAAGGCGTGCGCCACCACACCTGGCTTAAATCTTTTTTAATTAAAATTGTAAACATATAATCCTTTTATATGATAACCTGTGCTCATTTTGCCTACTTTTGTCCTACACTGAAATGTAACCACTCTTCCCAGAGTTTCCTTATTAGAGTAAAGCAGAAGAGCAACTTGGGTTACTTTTTCGGGTGTTTTAAGCATGAAAGATAGCGTATTTGGGTAAGCATGAAAGATTGCATATCTGGTTCTGCAGCTTGATCTCTCTCTCTCTCTCTCTCTCTCTCTCTCTCTCTCTCTCTCTCTCCCCTCCCTCTCTCTCTCTCCCCCTCCCTCTCTCCCTCTCTCCCTCCCTCTACACACACATACACACACACACACCATGGATATCACACACCATGGATATCACACACCATGGATATCATGGATTTCTGTGTAGATGGAGAATGTACTCATTTTGATAAAACCACATTCTATGCTGTTGTATAATACAGTAGAACTTAAGTAGCCAGTCTTTCGGTATTCTTGTCGTTTCTGATCTTTTGCTGCTTTTATGAGCAATGTAATAAATAACTTGGGCATATGTTCTTTCAGACATATGCAGGTGTATCTTACAGAAAAAAAAAAATATGTGGATCAAAGATCCGAAGGCATTTATAATTCCAGTAGCTACTGTCAAACTGTCCTCCATAATCTCTGTACCATCTTAGGCTCCCAGAGCTAAGCAGTTGAAAGCATTTTGTTTCTATGTGCCATTTGTTAGATGAGTCAGCACTAGAGGGCCTGGAAAAGGTGATGTTTTAATTAATGTTCTCTCTTCCCTTGCAGCTTCACAGCCCAAGGAACGCCCTCGGTCTGCAGTTCTCTTGGCTGATGAAGCCACTACTGCCCCAGTGTTTACTAATAGACGGTCCCAACAGACAGTCTCCCTCTCCAAAAGTGTCTCCATACAGAACATCACTGGGTAAGTGGGTTTGAAGAACTCACTTGATCTGGGTGACAAGAACATAATCATCACTCCAAGTGACAAAGAGAATTTTTTTTTAAAGAAATGAATGTATAAAATACTGGGTTGGTGCACAGTTGGATGGTTAGGGTGAAGAGGCTGGGAGTTGGGTTTTTGATGTGCCATCACAGACTGATTTTATTTAACAGGAATCTCCTTTCTTAGGCTGGGTAAATGATTGGCCCTGCTTTTGAAGAAGCTGAATCCTAAAAAGATTTAATTATGAATGTTCCTGTGTAACCACCTCTACCTTCATACCTGTGCATTGTAAAGATGAACCTAATTGTTTTGTTTCTTTTTAAATCTGTTTTTGCCCTTACCACTTAATCAGTTTCATGAAGGTGAAGTTTGGTCTACCTACTGCTGTTATATTCCCACTTACTCATTTGCATTGATCTTGTTTTGTGGTTATTTCAAAAGCTGCTGTGGCCACAATACATTCAGATATTGCTTGTTAGGTGGTTAGCATAGGCTAATTATGATGCTGTTGACTATTTAGGGTAAGGTGCTCCCTGCTCTATCAACCAAGTATAAGTCATCTCATACTTAACAAGTCATCTCATACTTAACGTCTCTTACATATCCCCTAATGTAGGTTGAATGAAAGTTCTTAGGAAGCAACATCTACTTTCTATGTTTTGTAACTATTAGCTAACATTTTCTCAAAACAAAAAAAAGTTCAGATATCTTTGTTTGTCTCTGTATTTTGAATATGTCTATAAGCCTTCTTTTCAAAGTTGTAATGTTTCCAGAAGTTGTTGGCATTATGGCTTTGGAACATTGATTTACTTTTTTTTTTTTTTTTATTAATTTTATTTATTTCCGTATGTGTATGAATGTACTGTCTGCATGCAAGTCTGTGCACCCGTGTCGTGCAATGCCGCGGAGGTCAGAAGAGGGTGTCGGATTCCCCTGGAACTGGAGTTCTCCTGGAATTGGAGTTTCGGACGGTTCTCGGCCGCCATGTGGGTGCTGGGGATCGAACCAGGGTCCTCTGCAAGAGCGGTCGGCACTCTTAACTGCTAGGCCATCTCTCCAGTCCTGATTTACTTTAAAAAAAAAAAAAAAAAAAAAATTTAAAGTTTAAATGATTTTGACTTACTGTTAAGTCATAGAACAGGTATTTATTCATTTCCTTCTATGCTAGCTAGTGAGTTGGGGTAAAAAAGCCCAAAAAATAAAACTGACAAGTGCTCAATTGGTAACTTTTTAGAGAACAGGTTTTGTTTAAAAAGTAATAATCATGCAATACGTTTTAAGTAAAAAGGCCTTACATAATGTGTACTCGGTTTAAGGGAAGAAACTTACCTTTGTGCTTACATAAAAAAAAAGCTTAAAAAGAAAAAGTTTGAGTTTACAGTGATTTAAAATGTTTCTAAACTTACTTAATAATGTTTCATTTAACTGTGTATGGGAATAATTTGTCTTGAGTCATCATAGGACCTAAAGCTAACTGTCATTTGAAAGATTTTCAGATACTGAATTAGTATGTGTACCACAGCCTATCATAATATACTTGACAGCATATCCTTTTTGTCCCTAGAGTCGGCAATGATGAGAACATGTCAAACGCCTGGAAATTTCTGTCTCATTCAACAGACTCACTGAATAAAATCTGCAAGGTTAATGAGTCAACAGAGTCACTTACAGATGAGGGTAAGAGGGCATTTTGGCCTGTAATGTTAAAACCTCTATAGAGATTCTATGCATACTACTATTACTGAGTGGTAGTGCCTGCTTTCTCCTTCCCTGACCTGTGAAGAGTGTCTGAATTGTCTGTAAAGTATCAAATGAAGTAGTCACACGTGTCCTGTTGTTGGATGTCTCTTGAAGCATTGAGTTTAATGTGGGCATACATAGACTGTTGTTGGGTTTTTGACACCCCCCCAACACACACACACACACACACACACACACACACACACACACAAAACTTGGTACACATTTAGTTGTGTCTCTGTGCAGTTGTAAACCTACTTTGTTTTCAGTATGTAGAGATAGCAAAGCAAGCTCCAGTGTCACATAAGAATTGTTTCTATGTTTAAGCCAGGCGTGGTGGTGCACGCCTTTAATCCCAGTGCTCGGGAAGCAGAGGCAGTCAGATCTCTGTGAGTTCAAGGCTAGCCTGGTCTACAGAGTGAGCTCCAGGCCAGCTGAGACTAAAGGGAGACCCTGTCCAAAAAAGACAAAAAAAAAAAGAATTGTTTCTGTCTTGTTTGATCAACATGATGCTTCTCATTCCTAATGAGTTGAATATAGAATCTGTCTCACAAAGTAGAGGTTGATCCTTTGTAGTACCAGAGTGTATTCTCTTTGAGTGACCTCTACATTGTTACTGTTGTGTCCTATGAAATCATTTATCACCCTGAGAGGGAAAGCCAGACTTTAGAGGTCACAAACCCAAGATCCTTAGGTTGCTTTTTTCTATGTTGAGGAGTAGGTACAGACATGAATGAAGGACAGTTGCTGGGGGACTTTGAGACTGATTCTAAACAACTGGAAGCAGAGTCTTGGAGTCAGATAGTGGACAGCAAGTTTCTGAAGCAGCAGAAGAAAGACATGGTCAAACGGCAGGAAGTGATTTATGGTAAGATCCTTCGTTTACTTTCCTTGCATTTGATCTACATTGTCCTTTTTTTCTGTTTTTCTTTTTTATTTATTTATTTATTTATTTACTTTTTTTTTTCTGGTCTTTTCGAGACAGGGTCTCCCTGGAGCTCTAGGCTGTCCTGAAACTCACTATGAAGACCAGGCTGGCCTTGAACTCACAAAGATCCTCCTGCCTCTGCCTCCCAAGTGGTAGGATTAAAAGCGTGTCTGTTTTTCTTTTCTAGAAGAAGGGTAGGGAAGCAGATTTTATTGAGAGGTAGGGAACAGCTCTCTGCAGTAGGGAGAGAAATAAGTTGCTTTGTCCAACCTTTTTTTTTTTTTTTTCTTTTCTTTTTGAGACAGGGTCACACTATATAGCCCCAGCTAGCCTGGAACTAGTTATGTAAACCAGGCTAACCCCAAATTCATAGAGATCCACCTGCCCCTACCTCCCAAGTGCTGGAATTAAAAATGCACCACCATACCTGGTTTGTCTAGCTTTTTTAAGCAGGTGATTTGTTGGGCTATGGAAATTCAATTTTTGAGTATGGGTTATCCTGAAAGTTTTCATTAAAACCATTGAGGTATGAAGATGTGGCCTTGTTTGTGTCCTGTGGTCCATTTTTCCCTATTCTGCCCCATTCTGTTTCTTTTTTTGTTTATATTTGCATGTTTATTTGTGCAACAGTACTAGAAAGAGATCTCTTCTAAAAAATGCATTTTGTCCGGGCGTGGTGGTACACACCTTTAATCCCAGCACTCAGGAGGCAGAGGTAGGCGGATCTCTGTGAGTTCATGGACAGCCTAGTCTACAAAGAAATTTCCAGGACAGCTGGGGCTACAGGGAGACCCTGTCTCAAAAAGACCAAAAAATAAATAAATACATTTTGGTTCCTTACTGTACTAGAAAATAAAACACCATCATTTATAGGAAACATGAATACACTGAATAATGAGAAGTATTAAATTCAATGACGACTTCTTTGGAAACCATTTAAGATTTTGATAATACCTAGCATCAGAAAAATATTAGATTATGTGCACAATAGAATAAGATGAGACTATTTAAGGAAAAAATATTCACCCATTTTAGGCTGACCTTATGAGTTCAGCCAGTGATCGTTGAAGGACCCTTGATTTCTGTTCCTGTAGAGCTTATGCAGACAGAGTTACATCACATCCGCACTCTGAAGATCATGAGTGATGTGTACAGCCGGGGGATGATGACAGATCTGCTCTTTGAGCAGCAGATGGTGGAAAAGCTGTTCCCATGTTTGGATGAACTGATCAGTATCCACAGCCAGTTTTTCCAGAGAATCCTGGAGCGGAAGAAGGAGTCTCTGGTGGAAAAAAGTGAAAAGAACTTTCTCATCAAGAGGATAGGGGACGTGCTTATCAATCAGGTGAGCAGCAGGAAAGGTCTCAGGTTCTTCTTATGCTGTGGGGTAGCAGGGATCCATTGTGATTCCAGAGCAATGCCTTCACATCTCAGCTGTTTTTCTTTGTAGGCTTAACATAGTGACTTAATCTAATCCTGTTTTCTTTTCCACAAAATACGGATGTCCTAGTTACTTTCTGTTGCTCTGATCAAACACTGACCAATACTAATGTGGGCGGAAAGGATTTATTTCATCTTGCTCTTCCAAGTGACAGACTGTCACTGACAAAAGCCAGAGCAGAAACCTGGAGGCAGGAACTGAAGCACAGGTCACAGAGGAGTGCTGGTTACCAGCTTGTTCTTCTGGCCTGTGTTCAGCCTGCTTTCTTAAACAACCCAGGACTGCTTTGCTCAGGGGTGGCACTTCCCACAATAGGCTGGGTGCTCCCACATCAATTAGCAGTTAAGAAAAAGCCTCATAGACCTGACCACTGATTCATCTCATGGAGGAAGTGCCTCAGTTGAGGTTCCCTCTTCTCACATGTGTCAAGTTGACAACTGAAGCTTTCCAGCATAAATAACAATAGTAATTTTTTTGCTTTTGTTACTTTAGTAAGTTAAGTATATATACAATGTACCCAACATGTAAGTACCCCATAAAAGTTTTTCTTTCTCCAAGACTGTATGGTCTTGGAAATAGGGGCAGAAGAGATGGCTCAGTGATTGAGAGCATTAACTGCTCTTGTATAGGACCCAGGTTCAGTTCCCAGCACCCAAATAGTAGCTGACAACCATTTGTGACTATTGTTCAAGGGCTCTTATGCCCTCTTCTGATCTCCGTGGGCACTGCATGACACAGATGCACTTACATATGTGCAGGCAGTACACTGATACACATAAAATAAAAATAATTTTTAAAAAAAGCATATTTGTTAGAAGTCTTCAGTTTTCTCTGTTGTTCATACAGAAAGTATCTCATCTGTCTTAAACCTACTTGAAGTGTAGAATCAATAGGCTAGCTGTGAAATACTTCATAAGATGTGTTATTTTCAAAAAAAAGTACATTAAAACATCCATCAACTTGTTATGTAATTTAGGAATGTAAAGTAATATTTTTTTTACCTGTATACAGCTCTACTTTTAAAATGTGAATCCCTAAACATGTTTTGGAATTAACTTATAGTTTATTTTCAGATGTCATAATTTATGTGTGTGGAGTGTATACATGCATATTTTGGAGTAATATAAAATTAAAGGGAACAACAACAACAAAAAAGACTTGTTCAAAGAACTGACTGAAACAGTAAACTTCTGCATCGAATACTTTAAAAAACACTGAGAAAAAGATGCAAATATGTATGGCAGAATGCATGAGCTCTGGTGGGATGGGGGGCATGGAAGGGGGAATGTGTCTAAATTTTATTAAGAAATGTTTTATGAAATACGAAAAAGTTCAATAAAAAAATTAAGAAAAAAGGCAGTAAGAAGTTTGTTGTAATGACAGGCTTCTGGAAAAAAAAGTGTTATTTTCATCAATATTTGATTTGGTTTCACAAAGTTAAAAAGGGTTCTTGAAAAAGGAAACTTAAGAGACGAGGACTATCACACACATGTGACTAGACAGTTCTCTTTCATGTGAGATACTTGCATTTGCCTAATGCAGACGCACATGATCTTGCAACAGAGAGAGCCTAAAAGGGGACTCTACAAATGAAGACCTTTCTTCCCCAAACATCCTTTTCCAAACATTTTCTGTTTCTCTTTCTGCCTTCTCTCTGCCCTCAGGACCTATACAGGTATCTCCTCTCACTTGGACTTATCTGTAGCTCCTTGTGTTTATATACTATTCCAGTAAGGTCTTAGATTCTGGAATGAAACCTTGTGTTCATTTGCTGTTCTGTTTGCTAGTGATGGAATCAACTTTTTTTTTTTTTTTTTTTTTTTTTTTGAGACAGGACTTTTAAGGGCACTTGGTTTATGGTAGTAGCAGATAACATATACTTTTTCTGCTTCTACTAACCCCATTGGTGAGTGCAGAAAGGAAGAACCACCCTGAGCTTCTGCATGGTTATTTTTGTTTTTTGTGTTTTTTTGTTTTTTGTTTGTTTTGGGGGGGAGGTTGACAAGGATAAATTTGTGTACCAGGAAGTCAGCTCTTCTTAGCATGTCTCAGATAGATCCCATGCAGAAACTAGTTGGCTTATTCTAAGGTCAACATAGCCTCAGATGAACTGTAAGTCCTTCCCCTCAACCTACCGCCCTGGAGGAAGTCACTGTGTGTGACCTCAATCTCACAGAAATCTGCCTGCCTCTGCCTCCTGAGGGCTGGGATTAAAGGTACATATCACCAAGCCTGACATTATCTGGGATTCTTTAATGGTTAGATGCAGTTATTAACAAGGGCTTACCTGACTGGATGGGATAATCAGATCCCTAAATGGTGGTGTTGGTGATGTTCATCTAACCTTGTCTTACGTGTGCAGTGCTGGAGATCAAACCCAAGACCTTGCAAAAGCAGTTACTATTTTGCCTACTCACTTATGATACTGTTTCCTTTTCATCTAGAGGGAGGCCTGGAGGTTTTACTCAGGGCCTCATGTATAGTCAAGAGCTGTACCACTGACGGGTTCAGGGTTTTAAAGCTGTTTTTTTTTGGTCTTTTCAAGACAGGGTCTCCCTGTAGCCCCAGCTGTCCTGGAACTCACTCCGTAGACCAGGCTGGCCTTGAACTCACAAAGATCCACCTGCCTCTGCCTCCCAAGTGCTAGGATTAAAGGCGTGCACCACCAAAGGCTGTTTTATATAAATACTTATAATGATTCTGTTTGTTCATTATGTTAGCACACATTGCATTTATTATATACACAGTACATGAGTATTTCTGAGATATATATATATATATATATATATATAGTGTATAGCACACCCATAAAGCATACAACCATCTGACCATGGTGTCTCACATCTTTTATCCCAGCACTCAAAAGGCAGAGGCCAGCTGGGTCTAAGAGGAGACCCTGTCTCAAAATAATTAAATAAATAAAGTGAAAGCCTACAACTAAGTTGGTTTTGGTATGTTCACAATTGTGCAGTAATCACCACAGCAAATTTTAACATTTTCATATCCCCAGAAGGAAATCTCATACTCACTAATAGTTACTTGCCATACTATCCCAACAAAACTGTACCAGTTCTAGGCAGCCACTTATATACTTTCTGTTGTGTGGATTTACCTTCTCTAGACAATCTGTATATGTGAAATAAAATAATATGTGGTCTTTTGTGAATAGCTTCTTCTCACTTAATACAAAATGCTTTCATAGATCTTCAAAACTGTAGCATGTAACAGCACCTTACTCCTTTTAAAACTGAGTAATATTTCAGTGTACAGGTATCATATTTTACTTATCTTGATGGACATTTGTGTTTTTTTTCTGTTGTGGAACTATTACAAATAATGGCTATTATAAATATTTATATGCAAGGTTTTCCATAGCTAAATGTTTTTCTTTTTCTTGGGCACATACCTAGAAGTGGAATTGCTGGGTCTTATAAGATCTCAAGGTTTAACCTTTTGATGAAATGCAAAACTATTTTCCAAAACTGTTGGACCAATTTAATCATGACAAGGAGATACCCAGAAGCGCTTTTACAGACAGACTGGAAACCTACTGAGCGGTCCCTGAATTGTAGTCTAACTACTGTTCTCTTCGCTCTGCAGTTTTCAGGGGAGAATGCAGAGCGCTTAAAGAAGACATACGGCAAGTTTTGTGGACAGCACAACCAGTCTGTCAATTACTTCAAAGACCTCTACACAAAGGATAAGCGTTTCCAAGCCTTTGTAAAGGTACCCATATGAAACATTAGCAAGCATTCATTGTCAAGAACAATCGTCACATTCCATTTTGGCTAGAGCCTTCTTCCTCACATAGCTCCTAATGATTCGTTCACTTCCTTGCAGAAGAAGATGAGCAGTTCAGTAGTAAGGAGACTTGGGATTCCAGAGTGCATATTACTTGTAACCCAGAGGATCACCAAGTACCCAGTTTTATTCCAAAGGATATTGCAGTGTACCAAAGGTGAGTCTCTTGTAAACTCAGTCTTTTACATTCCTGGACTTTTTCTCAGGTTCCAGATAGCCCTGGAGATCAACAGAGCAGAGCTATGTCACATACTGTAGCAGGCCGAAAAGAAGGCCTATGTTTATCTTTGTGATTATTTATTTGTTATTTATTTATTTATTTATTTATTTATTTATTTATTTATTTTGACATGAGATCCAACTCTGGCCTACTCTGACCTAGAACTAGGTATGTAGCCCAGGCTGTCCCCAAATTGACAACAATCATCCTCACCCAGCACCTGTGTTTTATTGAAAAGAATGTTTCATGGTTGTTTATTTTGTTGCAGTTTTGGGTTTGGTTTGGTTTTTTGACACAGGGTATTACTATGTAACCCACACTAGCCTCAAACTCATGATCTACCTGCCTTAATTTCCCAAATGCTGGGATTGTAGGCATATAAACTCTTCTTGGCTGATAAATCATTTTCTTGTGTGAAAACTCGTTAATATAAGCTGGATCTGTTGGCCCAGATACTTGGTAGACTGAGATAGGAAGATTGCAAGTTCAAGACCTGTCTGGGCTGTGGAGCAAGTTCAGCTCCAACTTGGGCAACTTAGTGAGACCCTATCTCAAAATAAAATATTTTAAAGCTCTGAGCATGGTGGCACATGCCTTTAATCCCAGCACTCAGGAGGCAGAGGCAAACAGATCTTTGTGAGTTCAAGGCTACCCTGTCTCAAAAAAAAAAAAAAAAAATTTAAAAGCAGGCTGGAAATACAGCTCACTGCTAGAGTGTTTCCCTGGTATCTACAAAGTCCTGGATTCTGTTTCTAGAACTGGAGGCAAAAAAATAAGATAACTTGGAATGTTAGATCACTAGACTTGGGATAGATATACGAAGGAGAAACCATGAATTGATCCTGTTAAGTGTTACTTATCGTGGGCTGGAGAGATAGCCTAGCAATTAAGAGCACCAACTGCTCTTGCAGAGGACCCGGGTTCGATCCCCAGCACCCACATGGCGGCCAAAAACTGTAACTCTAATTCCAGGAGAACTCCAGTTCTCTTCTGACCTCCGTGGCATTGCATGACACCGGTGCACAAACCTACATGCAGACAATACATTCATATAAATAAATAAATAAATAAATAAATAAATAAATAAATAAATAAATAAAATAAAAAAGAGTTATGTATCCTGAACAGTTCAGTTTCCATAATATTGGACTGGCTAACATTTCTTCTGTAAGTGCTAGAATTGTCAGTCTGTCTCATTTGATTAGTATGTAGTGCTTTCTCACAGCTAATCCTGCTCCAAGGCAGTTAAAGATAAGGTATATATAAATGAGTAACTTGTTATTCCTATCTGTGTTCTCTCTCTCTCTCTCTCTCTCTCTCTCTCTCTCTCCCCCCCCTTCCCCCCCAGTTTCTTTTATTTTGGAGCATATAATTCCATATTATCCATAGCATTGAGAATGTCTTAAGTTTTTTTTAATTAAACTTGGGATAGGAGAGATAGACATATGGCCTAGTATGTTGGCTTCAGTGTGCTAACCACAAGAGAATGTGATGATGTAAAGCAAGAAGGGAGGACTCCCACCCTTTCTACTCTTATCTGAAAGGAGCCATTAAAATTAATCTTTTCTCCCAAGACAATGAAGGGGAACAGGAAGAACTAACTCAGTCCTTAAGCCTAGTGAAGGATGTGATTGGAGTTGTGGACAGCAAAGTGGCATGTTACGAGAAGAAAGTACGTCTCAGTGAGATTTACACGAAGACTGATAGCAAGTCAATCATGAGGATGAAGAGTGGGCAGATGTTTGCCAAGGAGGACTTGAAACGGAAGAAGCTGGTTCGGGATGGGGGTGTGTTTCTAAAGAGTACAACGGGAAGGTTGAAAGGTAAGCCTCAACCACTTTTATTTGTCTCTGTGCCTGGGGAGAACAGGCAAAATACAGGTTCTGCCAGAATTCATTGCCTTGTGTTTTCTCAAGAGTCATGTTCAGATACTGGGAGAAGGGAGCAACAATCATTTAGTTATTTATAATATGTCAAAAAGAGAGGAATTTGAAACCACTTTAAAAAAAATCTTGAGGGCTGGAGAGATGGCTTAGTGGTTAAGAGAACTGGCTGCTCTTGCAGAGGACCCAGGTTCCATTCCCAGCACCCACATGGCAGCAGACAACAGTCCGTAACTTCAGTTCCGGGGGAATCTGACACCCTCTTCTGACTCCATGGGCATTGCATGACAGGAGTGCACTTACACACATGCAGTCGATACACTCATACACATAAAATAAAAATAATAAAATATTTTTTAATTTAAATCCCAATGAAATACAAGGAGAAGGTGCACTCAGGACAAATAGCAAGTAAGAGTTTGAAAAAACAAAGGGTCAGATTAATATACATTTTGATAGCTTGTGTAACTATTAGGGAAGACATGCCCTAAAGAGATGAGTAGCCACTGTGTGTGACATTATGAGTGACAGAACAGTCATGGTCAGTGGCCATTAGTTTGATAGTTTGAAATTGAGAATGCATCACTTATTTCCAAAATTCCTTCTGAGACCTTAGAGAAAGGCAGATTTAACTCATTTTAACTAGATTTATTATTTGCTTTATGATATTTGTGTCTTTTTATCTTTTTCTAAAGCAAAATAGACCATAAAATGTTACTCATTGCCCATTTGGTTTATGATTTTTCATTTACCATTGGTCATGCACAATAAGAAAGTTGTGAGGTCTTTGTTTCTCTTAACTCATCTGTATATCTCATTTTTATAAAAGCAGTCCATTTCATCAAACCCTTAATTGATGGGCAGTCTGCCAATCTGTGAGTTTCTGACTTTCCAGTAGTTACAAGTGTTCCTTCCTGGCTCCTAGACTCAGTGAATTAGGATATGGAACAGGCTAGAGCCATGCTATTGCTCTACTGACATATTAATGTTAGAGGAAATGTGTGTTTTTCTCACCTCAGAGACATAATGATGCCTAAGGTGACAGTTGTCAGAGCACCCCTAAGGGTCCTTAGCACAGTCTCACCATGCTTAGAATAGTAGTACACAAGACAGTGGCAGGCAGCTGACTTCAGACTGTGAAGAAAAGAAAGTGATACTTGCTCCCCAGTTTGATGAGTGCAACAGTAAAGGAGGAATAGTGGTGGAGTGAAGTCTCGTAGGATGAAAAGGAAAGTTGGACATGGAGAAGCATTAAATCTGGAGAACCTTAGAACCCAGGGAAAGTTAAATGCTCTAGCCTTTCAGGAAGGCCTCATAGAGTGAATAGGAGTTCAGAAACACAGGAAACTGCTGGAGTCTGACTGCCATGGGGGACACTGTAGAATAACAAGTCAGGAGTTGATACTCTTGCTTATTGTGGGGCAGAGAACTGGTTCATAGTGGAAAGGTTTTGCATAGAAAAGAAATTAATTAGATGATGTTGTGGTTGTTCTTTTTAACAGAACAGTGGGGCATTGTACGGTACAACAGGAATAAAGAAGGCATCAGAACTGTTTGTGATTCATAAAGCACCCACTAAGGCCTGCATTGCAGTAGAAGTCATGAAATAGAAGCATGGGATGATTGTAAAAGTATCCCTGGGCGGGGCTGGAGAGATGGCCTAGCGGTTAAGATCACCAACTGCTCTTGCAGAGGACCCGGGTTCAATCCCCAGCACCCACATGGCGGCTGAGAACCGTCTTTGACTCCAGTCCCAGGGGAATCCGACGCCCTCTTCTGACCTCTGTGGCATTGCACGACACGGGTGCAAAAACCTACATACAGACAGTACATTCATACACACACAAGAATAAATTTAAAAATAAAAATAAAAAAAATTTTTTTAAAGTATCCCTGGGCATTGGCTATCAGTGTTTCCATATTGTGACGAGCCTAAACTAATGCTCCTCCCTTCTGGCCCCATTGTTTGTGATATTCTGAGAGCCCTAGCTCAGACTCCTTTCCAAACTGCCCTTTGAGATCATCCTTTAAGTAGGCTGGCAGTTCAGAAATACCTGCCCTTTCTAGTGAGGACCTGCATTGGCTAGAACTGCTGTTGCCAATGCTTTATTTCCTTTTATGACAGTTTATTCCCAAAATAAAACAAATAGATTCCAGCTGTTGGAATAAAACTGTGGTCAGATCAATGGGAGAACAGTGGGTTTTCTGGCTTGAAATGCCTGCAGTGGGGAGTAGGGGTTGGTGTTGAGTCATTTTTGCCCCCACATGAACTTGTGCTAAGAACAGCAAGTGCTGTGTTGAACACTCTTTGCGGAAGGGTGGGTTGTTTTTCTCTGATCTACTGACGCTGATCATTTAAACCTCAAGATCCAACAAAGTTGAAACTTTTGTTTTTAGAACTTATTTTTGGTAGGCACCTGAATTATTTTAAAGTAAACTTTAAAAAAAATAAAATAAACTGGATAGTGCATAGAAAATTTGTCATGTAGTCTGAAAAATTAGAACTTCCTGGGAATCAGACTTCCTTGATTCTGTTACGAGCATAGCTTTTCATTGAGTTCCAGGGAAAACAAATTCTAGTTGTGGCAGAGGTTGAAGAAAGCAAGATGGGATATATAAATCTGCCCATGCCTTCCCAAGGAGCATAGAATTTGCATTCCAGAGGGAAAGGTGATTCGTTATGCAGCATTGTCCTTAAGAGGGAGTAAAAGGAAATGTCCCTTTGTAAGCCTAGAAGACTAGTCGGAACACGAGTTCATGAAATTTTTTAAGTTTCTGGACCCAATTAGAAATGTTAATTTGTTTTGCTCCGTTCAAAGAGTGGGGTCCTAGAGGTTCTTCAGTATTAGGCACCACTGAGCTACACACCAACCCCTTGGTTTTATTGTTTGTGTCTTATTTGTTTTATATTCTGCAGTTTACACTCAATGTATTTTGACTATGATAATTCACACAAAACTTGAATTAAGTTCATTCTCTTTAGGATACAAAATAATGGGTTTTCTTATATTTCCCTAAACACACATTATTGAATTTTACTCATTCACCCCACCACTACCTCTTTCTGGTTGTACATAACATAGTTAAATCCTGATCTGCATCTGAGAAAAAAAACCATGGCATTTAGTCTCTAACTTACCTCTTCCCGTTACCCTTTTTTGTTCTACCTATGGTTTGTTTTAATGGAGAGGAGAGAAGGCCATTGAGGCTGACTACCACCAGCTGTGGGTGGGAGCGAAAGGCAGACCCTTGTATTCGGGTCTGCTTATGAAACCAGACATGTCTATGGAGGTGTTCTAGTTTCCTTTCTGTTGCTGGGATACAACTCTCTGACCAAAAGCAACTTAAGGGAGGAAAGGATTGATTTGGCACTCAGCTTCCAGGTCATAGTCCATCATTTCAAGAAGTCAGAGCAGGTACTTAGGCAGAAACTTGAAGTAGGAACTATGGAGAAATGCTGCTTGCTGGCTCGATTCTCTGGCTTGCTACACAGGCTCATTCTTTTTTTTTTTTTGGTCTTTTCGAGACAGGGTCTCCCTGTAGCCTCAGCTGTCCTGGAACTCACTCTGTAGACCATGCTGGCCTTGAACTCACAAAGATCTGCCTGCCTCTGCCTCCCAAGTGCTAGGATTAAAGGCGTGCACCACCATGCCCGGCTGCTCATTCTTACATAGCTTTCTTGTACAGTCCAGAACCACCTTTCAAGGGAAAGGCACTACCCTCAGCAGGCTGAGGCCTCCTATAACAGTTACTAATCAAGACAGTACCCCACAGACATGCCCACAGTCCAGTCTGATCTAGGCAGTTCATCAGTGGAAGCTTTCCTCTTTGATAATTCTTTTTTTTTTTTTTTTTGGTCTTTTTAAGACAGGGTCTCCCTGTAGTCCCAGCTGTCCTGGAACTCACTCTGTAGATCAGGCTGACCTTGAACTCACAAAGATCCGCCTGCCTCTGCCTCCCGAGTGCTAGGATTAAAGGCATGCGCCACCACACCCTGTTTGGTTTTTTTGTTGTTTTTTTTTGTTGTTGTTGTTGTTGTTTTTTGATAATTCTAGGCTGTGTCAAGTTGACAAAGCTAACTGGGAGACAGGTGGATTGTCTTCATCTTTTTGTTTTAAACCTCTGTTCTTTTTTTAAGGGGGAAGGCAGGTAAGAAAGGCTTAGGTAGCCAATCTGGCCTTAAACTCTCTAGGTAGCTGAGGTTGACCTCGAACTGGTTTTCTTTTTTATTATTTTTATTTTACATGTATGAGTGTATTACCTGCATGTATGTGAGTGTGCCTGTGTTGCGAAGCGTCCACAGAGATAAGAAGAGGGCATCAGATCCCCTGGAACTGGAGTTACAGATAGTCATTAGCTGACATGGGTGCTAGGAATCAAACCCAGGTCCTCTGTAAGAGCAATGGGTGCTTTTAACTGCTGGGACTACATGTTTGCAAGTTTTATATGGTGCTGGGGATCAAACTCTACTAGCTGAGCTACATCCCACTCCAACAATTGTCTTTAGGGGAATGTGGAAGAAGTCTCTGCTCTGCTACACTTAGGTATTGCTTCGAATCACTTCTGGGCAGCTTTTCTGGCTGCTGTTTCTCATTACTGTAATCAGAGGGATATGGATCCAGCTCAGGTGGAATGTTATTCTGACATGCATAAAGCCCAGGGTTTCATCCCTAAAACTGGGAAGAAAATAATGACGACGACTTGGAGTATTTCATGCAGTATGTTGCTAAAGATTGCTATTTATCATCTGTTGAAGTTCAACTTTATTCTTAAGAGTGGCTTATACTTAAATCTTTTCAGTATGACTTAGTAGGTAGCTACCTTTTGGGTGACTTTTTTGTGCATGTATGAGGACCTGAGTTGAGATCCCCTCAATCCACATAGAAGTCAGGTAGGTACCTGCAGTTACAACCCTAGCGTGGGAGGGTAGGGAGTGGAGACAGCAGGATCTCTAGAGCTCACTGGCTAGCCAACTTAGCAAAGATGGCAACCCTCAGCTTCAGTAAGAAAAACCTTATCTCAGAAATATGATGGAATAGGCCAGGTATGGTGGTACATACCTTTAATCCCAGCAATAGGGAGGCAGGGACAAGCAGATCTCTGTGAGTTCAAAGCCTGCCTAGTCTACATAGTATCAGGTCACCCAGAACTACAGAGTGAGACCCTCTGAAAAGACAAAATAGTAATAATAAGATGGAGAAAGTGATAAAGGAAAATACCCAAAATTAACCTCTGGCCACTGTAGGAAGACATACAAGTTTGTATGCTGGGTATATGCACACACCACACACACACACACACACACACACAAAGTACAGCACAGTATCTTTCCAGGGTTGATCATGTAACCTTTTCTAAGACAACGCTTATGGTGATGAGCCCCTGTGATGGCAGGTAAGAGCACTGGCTGCTCTTGCAGAGGACATGGGTTTGGTTCCCAGTACCCACATGATGGCTAACAACCATCCGTAACTACAGTTCTAAGGGATCTGACTCCCTCTTCTGACCTCTGCAGCCATTGAACGACATGGGTGCACTTAACATACATGCAGGTACATACATTCATACACAAAAATAAAAATAAAAAAAATTTAAATAAAATAAAATAGCTCTAGAGTAAAAGCACTTGTTTGCTTTGCTAGTCACTTTGTAGCCTCTATTCGAATCCTCTGTTATCAACACAGTATTAGAGAGCTCAGTGGGTCAGATAATATCCCTCAAAGTCTCCCAAAAAGGTGAAACTCAAAGTTATATATTGATTTACTAGGTGTGAATTACTCATTTCTCTCTGTACCAGCATCTTAAAAGAATTTGCATTCATATCCATTTTGGATCTAGAGTTCACATTTTGTCTTCTTGTGTCTAAGTGAGAAGTCTCATATTTCAGTATATTTATTACTGTTATTTATTTTATCTTATGTATATGAATGTTTTGTCTGCATGTTTGTAAGTGCACCCTTGTCATACAGTGCCCTCAGAGGACAGATGAGGGCATCTGATCCCCTGGAACTGGAGAGAGTTATTAGCTGCCATGTGGTTGTTGGGATTTGAACCTGGGTCTACTGTAAAAATAGCCAGTGCTTTTAAACACTGAACCATCTCTCCAGCCCTATATTACTGTTGTTTTAATAACTACTACCCAGGACTGGAGAGATGGCCTAGTGGTTAAGAGCACCGACTGCTCTTGCAGAGGACCCAGGTTTGATCCCAAACACCCACATGGCAGCTAAGAACCGTCTTTAACTCTAGTTCCAGGGGAATCTGATGCCCTCTTCTGACCTCCATGGCATTGCATTACACGGGTGCACAAACCTACATGCAGACAGCACATTCATACACATAAAAATAAATAAATAAATAAATAAATAAATAAATAAATAAATAAATATCTCTTAAAAAAATAACTACTACTCAAAACCATAACAATCTGAAGACTTATAAAATATTAGGAATGGTTATTTAAAAACAACAAAATAAACCAAAACACTTTTAAAAATAGAATAAAATAAACTGCCTCTGAAAATTCAGTGACCAATTCTGAATCCTTCAGAGTTGTAAAACCTTTCCATTGGGAGGAGAGGTGATCTCAGACACGGGTTGCTATGCATTGCTGGATCTGCTTCCATAAAAACCTCTTATTGGTTGCTTTTTTCTCTTCGCCCTTTCTGTTTTGCAGAGGTTCAAGCAGTTCTACTCACTGACATTTTAGTTTTCCTTCAAGAAAAAGACCAGAAATATGTATTTGCATCATTGGTAAGCTGAATTCTTACTCTGTTCTGTTTAGAATCAGTCATACTCAGAGCAACTCAGTGTGGTATGAAGTATAGCCAGCTAGCACTATATTCCATTAGCTGTGGCTCACCCACCCTCTCAAAATCAGTCAGCTGAGGACAGATTTCTTGAAACACTCTTACTCTTGTCATTTTTGTTGTTGTTGTTTTCGCCACCACACCCAGCTTAAAGATGGTTCTTAGCCACCGTGTGGGTGCTGAGAATCGAACCCGGATCCTCTGCAAGAGCAGTTGGCGCTCTTAACCACTGAGCCATCTCTCCAACCCTGTTGTTGTTGTTTTTACAACAACAAAAATTCCCACAGCAAAATTATTTTCATGTTCCCTCACAATCCTTTTGCATCCTCTTGAGCCTTTGATTTGGTCCAAATAGAAATCTGTCATTAGACTGTGTCACAAGTTTGGGCCCATAAATGATGCCTCATACATGTACTACAAACAAGACATGTTTATGGGGAATGGGGAAGATTCACCATGCAGAAAACATGACTAGAACCTGAATGGTCATCTCATGTTTTGGAAACTTGTTTGTTCACAGTTGAGTAGAATGATGAGATGGTTATCTGAAAGCAGCCAGGGTTTGTTTTTGTTGTTTATTTGGTTTAGTTTGGTCGCTTTTTTGTTTGTTTGTGTTGGTGGTTTTGGTTTGGGGTTTTGGTTGATTTTTGTTTTTGTTTTTTTTAAACTATATGCATCTAAAACAATGTCTGCTCTCATCTTTGGTCAGAGTTGTCTTCCAAGAGTTAGAGTCCTGCATGCATGTCTTAGGTATGCCCTCTCCCTTCTATCCAGGACCATAAATCAACAGTAATCTCCTTAAAGAAACTGATTGTAAGAGAAGTTGCACATGAGGAAAAAGGTCTGTTCCTCATCAGTATGGGGGCAAAAGATCCAGAGATGGTGGAGGTCCACGCCAGCTCCAGAGAAGAAAGGAACAGCTGGATTCAGATCATTCAAGATACAATCAACACCTTGTAAGTAAAACAAGAAGACCGACCCTTCTCCTTCCCAGCATCTTCCTATGACTTCCTATGACTTCCTATGGACAGGACAATGACCACATAATTGACATCCTAGGAATTTTTTTGGTCTTTTTGAGACAGGGTCTCCCTTTAGTCCCAGCTGGCCTGGAGCTTGTTATGTAGACCAGGCTGGCCTTGAACTCACAGAGATCTGCCTGCCTTTGCCTCCTGAGCACTGGGATTAAAGGAGTATGCCACCACAGCCCATGGAATTATTTTAATTTTATCTTGCTTCGTTTTGGCTGTTAGGAACAGAGATGAAGATGAAGGGATTCCTAGTGAGAATGAAGAAGAAAAAAAAATGTTGGACACCAAAGCACGAGAGTTGAAAGGTAAAATGTTAGAAGTTGTCTGAGACCTTTCTTTGCCTGTGGTTGCAGAGGATGCCCAGTGTTTGGGTTCCTGAATGTTCCTTAGTCCAAGCTGTGTCAGTAAGCTCAACTACAGAAATAAGGGTCTAGGACTAGGGAAATGTGGATTCTGTGGTCTTGATGTCAGTGTTCTTGGACCCTGGTGACATTGTTTTACCCTGTAGTGGAGAATTTGCCAAATTTTTAATGAGAGAGAGAGAGAGAGAGAGAGAGAGAGAGAGAGAGAGAGAGAGAGAGAGAGAGAGAAGAGAGAGAAGGGGAGAGGAGAAGGAAGAAAAAAGAGAGGAGAGGAGGAGGAGAGGAGGAGAAGAGGAGAGGAGAAAGAAATCATAGAATTTCCATTTAGTCTTTGGGTGGTAGGAATTGAGCCTGGGTCCTCTGCAGGAGCAATCAGTGCTCTTAGTTAACCCCACTGAGCCATCTCTCCAGGCCCAATTTAAAAACTTTAAAGTATGAAGCCTTTGGGGAGAATTGCTTGAGGGAATGCAGGAGCCACTGGAAATAGACCATTTGAGAGATTCTTAGAAGAGGCAATTCCTCTTCTGTTGCTGCCCACTGCAGATGGAGAACCCTTAAAATGCCCCACTGAAGAAACTGATACTCTCATAGTGGTACAGGAGGGGAAGTGTTTCAAAAAGGGAATAAACTTGAAACTAAATTAAAGGCACTTGCAGAAAGGCAGAGCCAAAGCCAGAGAGTGGTGAGTTAAGAAATAGATAAGGAAAAAGCAAAGCAGACTTGTTATGTGAGAAATCCTGGTGTTCACAAAAAGGGACCCAGGACAATTTTTCAGGTTAGACATTATAGAAGAGAAACCCCATCCTGCTTTCAGGATGGGATCCATTTTCTGTTTTAGCCCTTTCCATAACTTCCACAAGGTGGTGCTCACGTCTCAGTCAGTTTGTGCCTCCCAAGTGCTAGGATTAAAGGCATGCACCACCACGCCCCGCTTTTGAGCCTAACTGCCAGACAAATGAGATGGGTTTCTCCATCTACCCCACAGAACAACTTCAACAAAAGGACCAGCAGATCCTCCTCTTACTGGAAGAGAAGGAAATGATTTTCCGGGACATGACTGAGTACAGCACTCCCTTGCCTGAAGATTGTTCCCCAACTCACAGCCCAAGAGCCCTTTTCCGCTCCAACACAGAGGAGGCTCTCAAAGGAGGACCTTTAATGAAAAGTGCCATAAACGAGGGTAATTTATAGTCAGTATTGCCCCCTCTTCATCCTGTATTTCACACACCAACATCCCCTAGCAGTTTCTGCTGTTACTATAAAGTGCCAGAGGGCGGGGGGAAAGCCCTTCAATAAACCATTTTCATCCTTTATAATCACTACCCAGGCCAAAAATAAATGTGGCCAGACACCGTGAAAATCTTTGTCAAGCCCCATCACAGTTTTCTTCTCCTAACAGGAGTAGGTGCCCTAACTTGTATTAATAATCACTTCGGCACCTTTCCTTTCTTTTTGTTTTAAATTTTTTAATTACATTTATTCTTTACAGGCTCTGCATTTTTCTTTATTTACCTATTAGGTCATCTTCTATTGGGTACCTTGATTTTATATTTTAGTTCAGTTTTCCTTTCTGTGATTTTTTTTTTTTCTTGACAGTTCTATGGGTTGTGACAACTCTTGTTTTTTTCTAACTGGTTTAAAGAGGCCATGACTTGTATATACACCAGCTGGCTTTACTTTATCTCGGTGCCTCAGCCTCCTGAGCACTGAGATTGCAGATATGCCCCCACACCACCACACTCAGCTTGGCTTTTTCGAATTTTGACATTCGTTTTTGTTGTCATAGTCGTTGTCATTGTCGTTGTTGTTTTCATTTTCATTTTCTTTTTGAGACAGAGTCTCCCTGTAGCCCCAGCTGTCCTGGAACTCACAGAGATCCACCCGCCTCTGCCTCCCAAGTGCTGGGATTAAAGGCATGTGCCACCACGCCTGGCTATTATCTATTTTATTATCTGGTTCCCTCTAGACCTTTGTCCCTATTCCTCTGCTTCTGTACTTTCCTCTCACTTCAGTATCTTCATGGACCCTGGTCTAGGGAAGATCTTGAATCGGTTAGATTGGAAAATTCAGATGCTTACGTCACTTCAGGCCCTGGAACCCACTAGCTGTCAGCTGTCAGAAGAACAAAACCCTGCTAGTTTTACTTGCTATTTTCAATTTAGCCCACTTTTTCAGGGATTGTCTTTTAGCTCCATTGGCTCTAGAGTAAAAGTTGTCTCTAAAATTCCAGTTGAATCTAGCTAAAATATGTGATGTGACCCAAGACCCTCTAAGCAGGAGAATTTTAGCTGCTGTGGGGAGTTTGCTCATCTTCTCCTTGTACATATGCTATGCTACTGTGACATTTCTTCTCTTGATTGAAAAATAACAATGTTAGTATGCATATTTTTCCAGTGGAGATCCTCCAGGGTTTGGTGAGTGGAAGTCTGGGTGGCACACTTGGGCAGACCATCAGCAGCCCCACTGAGCAAGAAGTCATGGCTGGACCAAGTTCCTTGCCCCGGAGAGCAGAGACCTTTGGAGGATTTGACAGCCATCAGATGAATGCTTCCAGAGGTGAGCCATCCATGATTCCTTCACAACTAACAGTGACCTGGATTCTGGTAGCTCCATCTATTCTGTCCCTTAAATCAATAATGTCTTCATTGTGTTCTCAAACACTCAAGAACACTTGTCAGAATCATGTTCATTTGGGATAATAAAAGTTTGTTTTGATTTTTCTTTCATGATTTCAGCCAAACTATATGTACCCGAAGGAGTTGAGAATCCCTAATCTGAAATCGAAAATGTTCCAAAATCCAAAACTTCTTGAGCACTGACAGTCTCACAAGTGGAAACTCCACCCTTGACAATGAGAACATATGCATGCTAAAATGACTTTTAGGCTCTGTGTATAAAGATATAAAGAAACATTAAATAATTTTTTTTTGTTTGGACATGGGTCCTATCTTCTAAGTTTTTACTATTACATATTTTGAAAAGTCTGAAGTCCAGGGACTGGAGAGATGGCTTAGTGTTTAAGAGCACTGGTTGTTGCTCTTGCAGAGGGCTTAGATTCGGTTCCCAGCATCCACATGGCAGTTAACAACTGTCCATAACTCCAGTTTCAATGGATGCAATGACCTCCATTGGCATTTCATGCACGGAGTGCCCTTATGTGCAGCAAAACACATAAAACTTTAAAGTAAAATATTTTTTTAAATATGAAGTCCAAACTCTTCTGATAAGTGATGGTGTATCCTATTATACAACTTAAAAAAAAAAAAAATAACATACCTGTTTGTTTTAGGAGGTGGTGAGAAGGAAGAGAGTGATGATGCCCAAGATCTTAGGAGAACAGAATCAGATA
Organism: Rhizomys pruinosus; assembly: GCA_009823505.1. Lineage (NCBI taxonomy): Eukaryota > Metazoa > Chordata > Mammalia > Rodentia > Spalacidae > Rhizomys > Rhizomys pruinosus. The sequence continues at coordinate 2,001,390 of VZQC01006864.1, forward strand.
GTGTTCTAAAAAAGGTATGTTTGTCTAGAGTAAAACTCAGGTCTGTGAACCTCCTTGAAGTTCATTACCTTTTGAAGCATTCTGCCTTGATGTGGTTCAAATGCCTGGTTGCCACTTGTAATGAAATAGACCTCCTTTTTAGGGTAAAGCACATTTTCAAAGCAAACAGTACAGTTGAGAATGCTGTATTATTGGCACTTAGGGGACCCTGACCTAGACTTCCCTTTTTATAGTTCAACTCTGTCATGCCCTGACAAGGTATTAAACAGTCTATTTGGTGCCCCCCAAACCATGCTAATCCTGTTCTAAGGTATCAGTAACAACTAGTTCAACTTCAGATCTTCCCTGCCCTCCAGGGAGATAGAAAAAAAAGGAAAACAGGAAAGTACAGCATAACTTAGAAGCAAACTGAGTATAATTTTTATATCAAGATCTTCATTTATTGAATGCATTTTTTGTTTTTATTTTATAGGGTGGAAATGCTAACTTGGTATTTATGCTTAAAAGAAACAGTGAGGTAAGGAATTCATAAACTATAGAAATCACTATTTGTTAGGTTAAGAAACTTTTTTTTTTTTTGTCTTTTCGAGACAGGGTCTCCTTGTAGCCCCAGCAGTGCTGAAACTCACTCTGTAGACCAGGCTGGCCTTTGAACTCACAAAGATCCGCCTGCCTCTGCCTCCCGAGTGCTAGGATTAAAGGCGTGCGCCACCACGCCCGGCTAAGAAACTCATTTTTTTTTTTTTTTTTTTTTTGCTATTAAAACATCTCCTGGCTATAATCTGTACAGCTGAAGAGTACAGTTGTCCATTTCCTTGGCTTAAAGCACTCTTATAATTTTGCCAGAATTTTGCTATGAACAAAGGCCTCTGATTCTCCATCCTTAAGATGCCTCTTGCTTTTAGAGCTGAGACCCCCCCTTGGTGGCTTCTTCAGTCTGTCCCCACAGGTTTAATTTATAGAAGACTTTTCCTATAGCACAAAGGATCCCAAAGGCCACAAGTTTCTAGAGCCTGTAAAATAAACTTGGGGCTAATTCTCTATATAAACTTCTTACCTTGTTGCATTTGCCTCTCTAAACATTTGCTTTTGTACAGGGGAGCCTTGTATGCTCTCTGTAGGGAATCAGACCCAGGAATGAGCTATTGGTTGTACCTTCCTTCACTGGAGCACTGCTTTCACTGAGGGCCCCCCCCCCCCCCCGGCCTGCCGAAATCGGCTTCAGGGTCACTGCTCTTTCTAGGGTGAGCTCATGCTGAGCCATGCATTTCTGTGTAAGCAGTCTTAAATCAGTGATAGTTGTTTTTTGGGTGTGCTTCTCAAGGCTGTTCTTTGCATTCTTTTTCTTGTGTGCTTAATATATTATCCTAAACCCCTGAGAGCTTTCTTTTGTTGACATTTTAAATTAAGAGAAATCCACTACCATTTCCCCAAAAGAAAAAACAAAAAGATGTTTTATGTTCGTTGGCAGAGGAGGCCAAACACAACAGTCCCCTGAAGGACTCACCCTAAACCAGAGAACCTGGGTCCTGCCGGCAGCTGCTCTCTGTGTTTATGGCTTGAAACGGGTTGATTTTTCCATTTGGCAGTTCCCCCTCTGTATTTAGTGAGGAAGTCAGTGTAAGAAATAGTGTACGTGGCTTACACACTGTTACTGCATAGCTGCAGTCAGCAAGTCTTCTGCATCTTCTCTGTGTTTTGAGGGTCAAATGATAAGTATTTTCTAGAGACCTAAGCTTGGTAATTAAGTAGCTTTTTAAAACTTTAAGCATTGTGGGCGTAGTGGCGCACGCCTTTAATCCTAGCACTCCCGAGGCAGAGGCAAGCGAATCTTTGTGAGTTCCAGGGCAGCTTGCTCTACAGAGCAAGTTCCAGGATAGCTGGGGCTACAGAGAGACCCTGTCTTGAAAAGACCAAAAAAAATTTTTTTTAAGCATTATAAAAAGGATACATGTTTGTGGTCTGAAATTTTTTAAATATTAAAAAGACTAGTAACGTAAATTACAATTAAGCATATTGCCACCACTGAAGTACTTATCATAAAGTATTTCATGTTTGTATTTCTGTCCTTTCCTTGTGCAGAACATGTGTCTGTGTCTAGACTGTGTGAGTAGAGAGCTGCTGCTTTCTTCAGCTACATGATAGAAGCATCTTCCCAGGAGTACAGTCTGCTACTGAACAAATGCATATTGATCACTTCTGTCTTGATCCATAATAATCTTTCTGGTGCTTAATCCCTTCTCTCCACTGCTCTCATTGTGCATCCTTGTACATAGTATTATATAGCTCTTTGACTTTGCCCACCATGCTACATTGGTATTTGAGAGGAGGTAGTGTGTAACCAGTGTGAGTGTCCATCTTACTTTATTTCCAGCATTTGGATACTACCATTTTTAAACTGGCATTTTGTTGGGTTGATAATATCAAACATCTCAGAGGCAGGCGGATCTTTGTGAGTTCAAGGCCAGCCTGGTCTACAGAGTGAGTTCCAGGACAGCTGGAGCTACAGGGAGACCCTGTCTCAAAAAGACAAAAAAAAAAAAAAAACTATATTAGCTGCAATATCAAACATCTCTTCATTTGTGCATATGTACGCACATACTTTGGAGATTGAACCCAGGGCCTGACTCAAGCTAAGCATCTATCTGAACTATACTTGCAGCCCCTGAATTCTTTTTAACATTTTATGTGATTGGGGATTCTTTCTAGACTTTTTTTTTTTTAACTTTGGGATGTTGTTTTAAACATAGCCATGTGGTGTGATGGGTTCTGAGATTCACAAAACCTGAAATGAATATTTGCCATTGCTCCTTTTACAGCAGGTTGTCCAGAGCATTGTTCATCTCCATGAGCTCCTTAGCACGCTGCAGGTACATGGCTTCATCTTTTATCTGTGTATTTAGTTTCTTTAGAGCTGAATTTGAGGTTTATAGACCATTTGTGGGTTAATGGAGTCCTTGTCCTAGAGAAGATTGACCAAGGTGAGGCAAGTTAGGAAATACAGAAGTTTAGAGAATGTCTTCCAAGATTGCAGTTGGTATGCAACTGGTAGACTATTGGAACTACTTCCTTGGTAACATGGGTTCTCACACAGAGGTCATCTGCCTTCCCATACTTTTGGGTACTTGTTAGGGTCCTCAATTCTACTCTCTTGTGTCGCCTTCCTTCCACCTGCACAGCACATACACTGACCCCACCCCAAGTGCTGCCAAGAATTACAGAAAATGTGAGTGGGGTGGTGGAAGGAGAGAGCCAACTCCTCTGCACGTTTTCTCCTGTCTCCCAAGCACACACATGTGCATATGTGCACACACATATACACAGATAGTGAAAATGTAATGATATTTTTTGTTGGTTTGTTTTTGAGATAGGATCTTCCTATAGTTCCAGCTGGTTGGTAACTCACTCTGTAAACCAGGCTGGTCTTGATCTCACAGAGATTTGCCTGCCTTTGCTTCCTGAGTGCTGGGATTAAAGGCATATGCCACTATGCTCAGCATAATAACATTTTTAAATAAAAAATAATTACTAGGTATGACAAAATTGAGTTCCCATCTCTCTGACACTCCTGTTTGATAACTGCTCAAGGTTGCCCTGGAGCAGTATTACCAACCAAAGCCTTAAAACAGGAGGTTTAGGTCAATCTGTCCCAGTACCCCAGTGTGGGTCAGGGAGGGATGCCTGCAGGTAGTTTTCTCCTAGGTCTCAGTTACACTGTGTTCTCTGTGCCCCAACAGGGTGTTGTGCTACAGCAAGATAGTTACATCGAGGACCAGAAACTGGTGCTAACTGAGAAGGTACTCACAAGGAGTGCGTCCCGCCCCAGCTCCCTCATTGAGCAGGAAAAGCAGCGGAGCCTTGAGAAGCAGCGCCAGGACCTGGCCAACCTACAGAAGCAGCAGGCGCAGCACCTGGAGGAGAAGCGCAGGCATGAGCGGGAGTGGGAGGCCCGTGAGAGGGAGCTTCGAGAGCGGGAGGCAAAGCTGGCTGAGCGGGAGGAGATGGTGCGCCGGGGGCAGCAGGACCTGGAGAAGGACCAGGAAGAGCTCCAGCAGAAGAAGGGCACCTACCAGTGTGACCTGGAGAGGCTTCGGGCCGCCCAGAAACAGCTGGAGAGAGAACAGGAACAGCTACGGCGGGATGCAGAACGGCTCAGCCAAAAGCGGATGGAACGGGACTTTTGCCAGGTACCCAAGAGCCTGTGCCAGGCCAGGAGACAGGGAGGAGGGGACCTTCTTCACCAAAGGCTCTGAAGACCAGGCAGTGCCTGGGGGTAGTGATGGGCTCTCTACCTTAAGTACCACATGAAAAGTGAGCAGAGACAAGATGCCTTTGGTTTACCCTAAGAGGGAAACAAGGGGAAGACGTGAGTCTTTATCTCTAGGAGATTGAAGAGGGTAGAGACGCCGAGGTATTTGGCTAGAGAAGTTAGGGGACCCTTTAAGCTGGCAAGCACATCCCTCAGCCACCAGCCTGGGCCCGAGTAACCTCAGCATGTCTGAAAGTGGCAGTTAGTTCTTTGTCCTATAACACATGATAAATCAGGCACGGCCCCCACCTAGAGGGCCTTAGAGCCAATGGGAAACACACCGAGGATAAAGCAGCCCTTAAAACATACAGTGCCTGTGGTTAAGAGATAGCAGCAATCAGCTCTTCTGCAAGGTAAAGAATGTCTACAGAGGGTCTGCAGGGGTCAGTGATGGAGGAAAGAGCCCAGCCCAGCATGTGATGGGAGGTGATCACCTCTCCTGAACTTCTTGGTTCTCTTAGGCATGTTCAGACACTCAGCTCCTCATAATGCCTGATGTGCTTTAATTTATTTTTAATTTATGTGTATGAGTGTTTTGCCTGCATTTATTTAAGTGTACTACATGTGAGCAATACCCATGGAAGCCAGAAGGGAGCGTCGAATCCCCTAGAACTGGAACCAGTTCGGGAGCCTCATCCTATCTGCAGCTACCCTGTTTCTTAATCACAGAGCCATCTCCCCAGCCCCCTGATTTGCTTTGCTGCTATTAATGAAACTTTCTGTGTTCTGTAGCTGCTGCTTGTTTTGGGCGGCATTTGGTCGGTCAGCATACTGGCTCCAGGTTTATTGTAATGAAATAATCTATGGTTGCTCTGGAACATGGACATTGGAGGCAGAAAAACAGCCTAGCTCTATGCAAATCTCCCTGTCTTTTAAAGCTGTTACTGTATTGCTACTTGTTTGATTGACCTTGGACCAGTATATTGAAGTGACGTTTTCCAGAATTGGGCCCAGGACTCTTTCAGAACTGTTCTCAAATACATGGTGGGAGCAGCAAATGGATCTTTTGCTTTTTATGACACAGGATGGATCCATCCCCATCCCAATAAAATCAATAGGACTTTTGACAATTGAAGTTTCTCAGGCAACTGAGAGCACAGATATGATGCTTCTGATCTTTGGTTTAGTGTCTTGGTGGAAACTTTTATTTACCCGCTCATCTGGCCAGGTTCATAATCTCTTTCCCTGAAAGGAATATCTATATCCCTGTAAGAATCAGTCTTTAAATACAGCAGCTACCCTGTTTCTGCAGGGAGTGGGTTTATTTTTTTTTATCGTTTTTTTTATTTTTTGCTGTTTTTTAAAGAAAGTACTGTTCATCCTTTATAAAACCAGTCTTATTTTCAGAGGTGATAGTTTTAGCATGTTCATAGATATTACTTAGAAAGGACCACTTACATGAAGTTTTAAGGCCATTTATAGTAAGTTCTATAGCATCTTTGGCCACCAACATGCTGATGCCTTGCCATTTAAAATGTCATCTCTTGAATGTGTACAGGTTTCACATCAACATGCCAGGCTTATGCGGGTCCCGTCGTTCTTGCCCAAACCGGAAGAGTCCTCCTTGTCATCCATGCCTTCTATAACCAAATCAGGGCCACTGGACACAGAACTCTCAGTGTCTCCTAAAAGGAACAGTATCTCTCGGACACAGAAAGATAAGGGGCCTTTTCACATACTAAGTCCAACCAACCAGACAAAAATACCAGAGGGACAGAGCCAGGCCCCATCTAGCACCTCCACTTCCAGCCGCCTTTTTGGATTAGCTAAACCAAAGGAAAAGAAGGAGAAAAAAAAGAAGAGCAAAGGAAGCCGTTCTCAGGCTGGTGGTAAGCTGCCCACGCTATCTTCCTATGGCCATGTGTATTCTAAAGGAGAGGGTAATGGCAGGGCTGAAAAAAGGCTACAGCTCAGCAACCAAACTGGCTCCCTTCTCACCAAGCCACTTGGTAAAGTGCCTTCCATGCAAGCAAGAGGACCTCAGTTCAATCCCCAGGAGTGAGGGGGTGGGGTGGATTGTAGGCAGAGACCTTGGAGTTTGGCAGCCAGCTGTATAATCAGTCGATGAGCTAGCTCCATGTTTGCTGCTTGTTTGATTGCCCAAAGTAAAAAGGTCAGGAGTGGTTGAAGAAGACACTCAGCCACCTCTGACCTCCAGAAGTGCACACACATGAATACACGAAAAGAATGCTTGTGCAATGAGTGTATAAGACCCTGTGCTCTGGAGCTCATGCATGTGGAGTGGAGGCTTCATTTTTGAAGCATTTTCCAATTGAGGAACTAGAACACATCTAGCTGAAGTAATTCAAAAGCTTTTTTTCTGTCTAGGTTAACTCTAGTAACCAATAACAGTAGCTAGTATCTCAGGGTTTAACACCCAAATGACTGTATAAGGCAGGTCATATTACTCAGTAGATCAGGAACTGGACCTCAGAGACATCTGATGTATTGTGCTCACAGAGCCTAGGAAATGCCTCCTTGTTCGTGCACCACATTTTCCGTGAATCCTTTGCTGAGTTTTCACATTAGGACTGAACTCTTCCCCTGTGGCTGGCAGGGTGAGGGTAGGGGTGGGTCTTTTCCCAGGCCATTTATAAACATGAGCATCAGTGCTTACAGGCTTATGTGAAAATTAGTCTTTCCTTCCTTTGCTAAGGATCTCGTCCACTAAATTGGTCTGGAAACTAGGTATGTAGAAAGCTGCCGAAGAGAACCCCAGAGACTTGAAAAGGCATGAAATAAAATGAAAGAATTTTTCTAGATTCCTTTTTTTCTTCACTCTTCATTTCACTGTTGCAGATGGTCCTGCGTCAGAAGTATCAGCAGAAGGCGAAGAGATCTTCTGTTGACCAGTTTATCTGCCAAGACAGCCACCTTCTAACCCTGACCTTGACCTAGCTGTGGGGCCCAGTGCCGCACTCCTGCTGCCCCTTGTGCACAAGTCTCTTACACTGGACGCCCACTGCCTTCCAGCGTCCAGTCCTCCTGGGCTGCCCAAGAGCCCTGGACGAGAAGAATCACTGTATGCGAGGGTGGGCAAGGACACCCAGAAACCACTTGAGCTGTGATTTGTGACTGTCCAGGACTTCAGTGGGGCTGGCCCTTACTCAGGGTGTTACTGAAAGTAGTGTCCCCAGAAGTAGGTGATAGTTTGGGATGTGTCAGGATTCCCAGAAGTCTCAAAGAATGTTTCCAAATGAGGTCTGAAACTGGGCTTGGCTTATATTTGGTGGACATAACCAAAATCAAAGAGCAGATGGTGTGGACTTCTTATCTGTACAGTGACTCTGCCTGTACACACTCATGTGACTCTGCCTGTCCACACTCATGTGTACACCAGCAGGTCACACAGTCTGTCCTAGACATTAGGGTAGCTTAGCCCAACAGTAAGCACGGCCAGGGGGATTTTCAGTGTTTTACCCTGTAGTCCTCTGAGATTGTGTCCCTTGAAACGGCGCTGTGCATATACTGCCCCTCTTTGCATATGTTTTTCATTTCATTTTAGAAGAGAGAACAAATGTTTGTGAAACCAGGCGGCAACTTGATGCATACTAAAAGCACATAGTACGCACTGCCTAGATTTCCACATTCCAGGCTGAAGTACACAGTTGTCTCATTTTATCCTTAAATCAGAAGAAACACTGTTTCTCCCAGGTGCTTGCCTACATACTCTGAGAGGAAGGAGAGAGGCCTCCTCACTACTGTCTCTCCAGTATGACACTTTCTGGTTATCACTGGGTCTCCCTATGAGAGAACGTGTGCCCTGTTGATGTCCACAGCCACCTGCCTAGGACCAGACTGTGCCCTGAGGCTTCTGCCGTTGTCTAAGCCTGTGTATAGTGGTTTTGCCAATACAGACAGGAGAAGGAGCTGGCCCTGAAGCATGGCTGGGCATGCAGTCCTCTTGTCCTGAGGCCTCCTGAAATGCGGTTTTTCAAAGCCAAAATTCTCTTGGTTATGAACTTTGCTCTTACTCCTGAAGCTGTCACAGTGCTGTGCGTTCTTTCTTTTTCTCTGTCCTTTCCCATGTGTTTTGGTCACTATATGCTTACGTTTCTCACTGCTGGTGTATGCAGGACAGTTCATTGATAATGTTCCCTGCCAAGGCTCACTCACCTGTCCCTCAGAGTACTCACCTTGAGTGGCATCCTGAGAGGTCTGTGCTTCACACGTGGCCTTCAGTTCCTGGTTTTGCCCCTCAGAAGCATGGGGCTTTGAACATAGTTCTGAATAAAGCAAACCTGTAACTTGGTGCTTGTTGATGAATTGCAAGCTGGCCTTGCAGATGGACATATTTATCTTTCAGTTTATTTGAAAGAGATCTGGTTTTAAAATTTTAGCCTAAATTTTTTAATTTATTTTGTGTGTGTTTGTGTTTTGTTTTATTTTATTTTGAAGGTAAACCAGTACTGGCCCAGCAGTTTAAACTATCCTTTCAGTGCAAAAAATCAAGTGTCCAAGTGCCTAAAGTTCAGGAGGGAAGCTGAGATTTGGGGCAGAGGCTATGCCTGTCTCTTCCCTGTGCATTTTTTCATAGGGGATGTGTTCTTTGGAGGTTTAAAGACTTGCCATCTATCTGTTACTTTTGCCTGTTTTTGTCATAGAAACTGGAGAAACATTTGGTTTGGATCATAAAAATCTGGTTTTGTTGTTCTTGTTGTTCTTGTTTTTGTTGTCGTCGTTGTTCTTGTTGTTGTTTTGCCTATTGAAACTATGAATGGGTCCCAAAAGACGCTTAATGGCAAGATGTTAGCTGCTTCCTTCCACCAGTCCATACAGCTGTCAGAGCAGAGCCTGCCATGCCTCAGAGAGTTCACCACAGGGTTTAGCTGGCTGTTCTTGTCACTGTCTCAGAGGCTCATTCTCTCCCCAGGGAGTCCTTTGCTAGGAGAGAGAGGATCTGCTTCCCACCTGGCTTCACAGCTGGACATCCAACCAAGCCCTGCCTCCCCAGTGCAAAGGGAAGCCAGTGACCATGCCCTTCAGGTTCACTCTTTCTGAATAACCATGTACACAGGGAGCCACTGTACATCTTCATTCCCGCCCTCAAGTGTCCTTTACTCACAACCAGTTATGATGTGTTTAGCTTGCTTTGGTCATTTGGTATTTGTTTTTAAAAACTGATTTCTCTTCTACCCACGCCCACTAAGTTGAACTGATTTGGTCAATTCCAGTTGGGAAAGTTGAGAATCAGAAGAAGGAACATAATCCTCTGAGTTCCCTACGCCGCCTAAGTGCAGGAAGAGAACACTTAGTAAGAACTGTGTGGCCCGCCTGCACTGTCCCGCTCCCCGGGCCCTGTTGTGCTGGGGACCTGCCTAGCTCGTCGCTGCTTGTGCTCTTGCTTATGACCCTGGGGTTGCTGCAGCTGTGAGTCTTATGTACATTTCTCACCTATGAGAAGTGTGGTTTTCTAGGGACTGGGAATATATCTTGTACTATGTAGTGTGCTGTTCCCCACACTAGGAGTTCGTGTTTTTCTATCAAGCTAAAAAAACCAGTACCTGAAATTATGTTTAAGATTTGGGGAGTAGGTAGAAATTGACCCCTGATTTACAGAATCTAGTGATCTTTCTGAAGGATATTGTATCTTCTTTCAAAAATTATCTCAGAAGTTGTCATCCTTCTGGGTAATGTGTGCACTTTAAATGACCTCTCATCAGCTGGCTTCTGTTTTGAGACAATCAAACCTGTTAACCTTTCCTAGAAGATGGAGAGACTGAAATGGAAAACATGCCAGTCACCATATTTGCCCTTTGCCAGCATGCCCTCCACCCCCATGAGAGTCACCCACAGGGAAGAAGTCCTCACCAAGATTGTTTTTTTGAAAAGGTACGAAGTGAATCTTCTTTCCTCTCCTATGTCTCAGGGTCACGCCACTAAAGCTGCCCTTAGCTAGCCACTACTCCACCCCCAACATTTTTCTTCATAGCCTCAGTATTAGTAGTAAGTACAAAATGTTCAGCCCTTAGGGGTTAGTCATTCATTTATTAGGGGTGGGATTACTGTGTGCAGACTTAGAAAAGGACAGAACTTGGGTAAGAGGCCAGAGCTTGACCTACAGTCAGTCCGCATAGAAGTACTTGGTAGCTCATTCTTCTGTCCCCAAGGCTCTTGTGCCCTCATGGGTTCTTTCTTCCCAGGGCTTTTGGGATTATCCTTATAGCTGAAGTTGACCTTAAGACTATATGGCCATTTGTGCCCAGAAGATAGTCCTGGAAAGTGGGCTTCCATAGCCAGAAAGGTGACTCCAAGGTGACCAGACACTGCAGAAGGGTGTCCGTCTCCTAGACACCTAGAACATGGAGCCTTTAGGTGAAGCAGCGACCCTGGCTATCCTGGTCAGCCTGCCTTGCCCCTTCTGCAGAGACCAAGGGCAAAATGGGTTTGGCTCCTTGTTTTTCCTCATGTAGCATAACATTCCTAGTTAACCAGAGCTTTGGAGTCTACTGCCTGCTGGCCAGGTTTGAAAATGAAAAGTATTCTAGTGCTACCTTTATTTTTTTTTTTGGGGGGGGGGGAACAGAGACATTTCCTGCACTCCTCTAATTTATCAAAAGCTTGACAGGTCATGAGTTGTCCATCTCACTGAGGTGTAAGGGTGGGCAGCTGGGAGTAGGCCATGCCACAGAAGAAAGCAAGCAGGCCCCACCTCTGCAGGAAGTACAGAATCCATGCCTCATTTCCTCCTGTCACCTTCTGCCCCTTGCCTTTGGTTACCACCTGTCAGGATAGACATGCTCAGTTGGTTTGACTTGGGTCTAGTGGGTATCGCCATGCAGGGTACCTTTCCTAGTAGGGCCAGGACTCTGCAGAAGCTGGGCATGATACACCTATACCTCTGTTCTCATTAGTTGTCTCCAAATGCTGTATGAACATTTCTGTATTAAGCCCTATTAAAAAGATGGGTTAAAACCCAAGTGCTGTATATTAATTTGTAATTATGTATAAAGTGAAGCAGTTTTAAACTGTAAAGATTTTCAGTGTGTTCTCTGGAAATTTGCCACAACATACTGGCTTTGTATTTTATTTATCTTCCTTTGTAGTTACTGGCTTCAGGCTCTTGTAAAGTCTCCCTCAGACCTTTCAAAAAAAATAATAAATAAATTTCCTTTGAAGTCTTGATGGATGTTGTGATTTATTCCTGGTAAAGGAATATTCACCTTTCCCACTCTTACTCGAACCTTTTTTCTGTGTAAATTGTTCGTACTATATGTGAGCAGGGTGAGGGAAGGAGAGTTCAAAACCAACCAGAACTTCCTGGAGCTACCCCTAAAGCCCCCTGCGTAACTGACCCATTTTCCCTTAAGTCAGAGTCTGAACTATGGTTCTGTGAAATCAGCACAGTAAGGTGTGCTCTGCTCTGCTTTGTGTTCAGTCTTAGCTGACTTCTGCCCAGCTGTCTACTCTAAAGAAGCAGCTGCCAAAACTAACTCGGGAAGAAAAGTCCTGTCTGCCTGGAACACTACAGGAGTGAGCCAGGCAAGACTGGCTGATACACCTGCAGGGCCTGGCTGTGAACCCTGGCCCTAGCTTTCTATTGCTGCAAGTCCCAGCCAACCAAAGGAGCTGAAAGACTCTCCCTGTGAACACTAGGGAATTGTGCCAGTGGGTGATCAAAGGACATGTGCCAAGCCACCTAGGACTGCAGCTCCGCCCCTCATTCCCAACAATCAGGAAGAAAAAATCCTGCCAGGCTGCTGAGCCTCTCGTGCTCCATCCATGGTTTGGGAAGTGCACAGATTTCCAAGCAGAGGATTTTTGTAGCCTTGGTGATAGCTGTTCCCTGTCAAGACAGTGAAATACTGGTCCCTTTTCACCTACTTCTGCCCTTGACTACTCAAGTCATCCCCTCCTCCACTGAGCAGCCAGCTTGGCTTCTCTCGCCCACCCCTGAGAGTCTGGACACCCTCAGCCTGCGGAACAATGGTTCCCATGCTCCATTCCCACCCCTTGCCTCAACTGTAGCTGGTTCTGAGCCAGAACTAGCTCTTGTCTGTCATGCAAGGCTGCCAAGAAAGGAATAGCAGAGGCACAAAGCACAGAGGGCCTCAAGAATCCTGGGCTGCCATTCAGTAGGGTGATGTCCTTGCTGGCCCCAGAGGGAGGCCACTGTGCATGGGCCCTCCACTAGAGCACAAACCAGATCTGTGTGAAAGTAGTCATTGCTATTCAAAGGTCCCCCATCCCAAGGGAAAAGCTAGGTGTATCTTTTTTTTATAAGCTAGGAGGCCGGGAAAGCTAGGTGTATCTTTTTATAAGGGATCTGAGGTTAAGGCTTTTCCCAGAAAGCTAATGTGGCTGCTGTACACAGCCAGACAGAAATCTAAGCCTGCACTGGGGAGGGGAAATTCCAAAGACAAAATGGTCTTGGGATTTTCTTGACAGCAGCAACAGAAAGGGAATTGAGCTGAGCTGCAAGCTTTGGAGACTCCTGAACTCCCAGTGGTTTGGCCTTGGGCCTTGGAAGCCCCTTGTCAGTCCCAGCTGTTCTGCCACTCCCCGGGCGCCCCCAAAGCTTGAGAAGAGTGGCAAATGAGGAAGGGGCCTAGGAGAGTGGTGAGTGCCCCAGATCTGAGGAGTATGGGCCAGGTAGCTGAGGGGTTGCTGTCTATGAGCCCCCTCCTTTCCCCAGCCCCTCTGAGATCCAGGTCCCTTTTGCTGTCCCAGCCCCAGCCTCCCCACCTCCTTTCATATGGTAATTTAGTGCTCCACAAAGCATTTCTTTCTTCATCCCTTTCCTTTGAGACTTCCTGACCTGCCCACCCCTAGAGCCTCTGAATTGAAGTGGCTGCTGGTCTGGACAATCTCAGGCTTTGGTCCCAAGCTTTGCCTAGGGTCTTTCTGTCCAAAGGAGGGTTCTGCCCATCTGAGCCTCTGCTGCCTGCCCTGACATAAGGCAGACAGGGAGTAAACTTAAGAGGGCCAGTCTGGTATTCCATTCTGTGCACACAGCTACAGGATGAGCAGTGGAACAGTACAGGCTAGACACACCAGTCCTTGGCTTATCATGGTTGCTGGCCGTGTTTCTGAGGGGAGGATCTGGTGAGGAATGGGGAGGCCCAGCATGTCATGAAGCACATGGCGTAAGTGGACATAGCAGTGTGTGGCAGCCAGAGCCGGGGTTCCTGTCTCCATTCTAGGGCTGCCCTCAGCACCTGCCAGGGAGCGCCCAGCACAGAACTGTGCTCATGGCCCTTCTGGTTTTTAGGCTTCTATGATGGTGAAGGTGAGGCTGCTTAGAATCCCCTCTTGCCCTCTGACCCCTCGAGAAAGCCCTCCCTGACAGCTAAGGCAGACAAGAGTCTCCTCTCTGTGACCCCTTAGCCCTGGACAGACTGCAGCTGATCCACCCTGGCTCCGCAGCTGCTCTCAAGGCTGAGCCCCTCCCTGCCCTGCACCCTACCACACCCTCGCCATCTGTCAGAGTGCTGAGGATAAGGCACCCCAGACTACCAGGGACCTGGTGGCAGCAGGATCCACCAGTTCTCTGCCTTCAGGACCAGGTCTGGATGAAGGCTGAAGGCCGCTCACCTCACAGTAGGGGAGGGGATTCTAAAGGCTTCAGGTCAAAGAAACTTGGGTTAAGTTTTGTGGCTCAGAGTCTGAGCTGGATAGCCTTAGTTGTCAATTTGACACACCTGTGTTGAGGGAGCCTCAATTAGGGATTTTCCTCCATTGGACTGGCCTGTGGCCATGTCTGTGGGGTATTTTTTGATTGTTGGGTGATATGGGAGGGTTCAGCCCACGGGGCAAGTTGTTCTGTATAATATAAGAAAGCAAGCTGAGATGGGTCATGGGTACAGGTCTGTGTTTGAGCTCCTGCCTCCAGGTTCCTGCTCTGAGTTCCTACCTTGGGCTCCCTCGGTGATGAACTGACCCAGGAATGTAAGCCAAATAAAATCTTTCCTCCCCATGTTGAAATTGATCAGATTGTTTTGTCACAGCAATTGAAGGCAAACTAGAACAGAGACTTTATCCAGGCTTTGGATTATTAAGGTGTGATGAACTCAATGGGGTCGGCCCTGGATCCTCCATCTGTGATCTCAAGGGACCCGGCACCCAGTAGGGGGTCAAATCTCCCTAATTGTAGGGTGATTGCACAGCAACCCACAGAATTAGAAGACTTGCCTCACAGACACAGTGTCTCACTTTTGGGCAGTACACAGGATTTTTCCTCAGCCAAGCAATTTCTAAAGCATAGTCACCGCACTGCTAGCCTTCAAAGTGTCTGAGGTCCATGTTAAAATGCATTTGCAGGGGCTGGAGAGATAGACTAGCGGTTAAGAGCACCAACTGCTCTTGCAGAGGACCTGGGTTCGATCCCCAGCACCCACATGGCGGCCGAGAACCGTCTGAAACTCCAATTCCAGGAGAACTCCAGTTCCAGGGGAATCCGAGACCCTCTTCTGACCTCCGCGGCATTGCACGACATGGGTGCACAGACCTACATGCAGACAATACATTCATACACATACATAAACAAATAAAATTAAAAAAAAATGCATTTGCAGAGAGGAGGCACCACTTGCCTCCTTTGCTACCCAATGAAGCTTGAGAGCCACAGTGTGATGCTAAGACAGGGGGAGTGGGAGGGGCCGGCAGAAGAAATGCAGATAGGGCACGGCAGGAGCCCTGCAGTCTCCATGGAGTAGTGAGGGACTCAGGTCCCCCCCCCCACCTCTGCCTGCTCCTGTGCTGCAAGGAACTCCCCATGAAATCCAGTTGTTCCCACTGCTGCTGGGAATGCAAACTTGTACAACCATTGTGGAAAGCAGTGTGGAGAACCCTTAAAAGACTCAAAATGAGCCCACCACCTGACCCAGCCATACCATTCCTGGGTATATACCCATAAGACTCATCCTACTGCAAAGATACATGCATATCAATGTTTATTGCAGCTCTCTTCACAAATAGTGAAGAGCTGGAACCAAGCCAAATGCCCCTCAACTGGATGACAAAAGTGTGGTACATCTACACAATGGAGTACTACTCAGCAGTAAAGAAAGATGACATCATGAACTTTGCAGGTAAATGGATGGAGCTCGAAGCCATTATGCTAAGTGAAGTAACACAGTCCCAGAAAAACAAGCGGTGAATGGTCTTCCTCATTTGTGGATGCTAACACCAAATCCCCAGATGAAAGGCAAGCTGAACAACATTATTGTTATATTTCTGTTTATCTGAAAGCAACTATGTTGTTAATGTAAATCTCTTAACGGGCTCTAGAATAGATCCACCACTTACTTTCAGACTCTGTAATTACTGTGTATGATTAGAAAGTATGTTTGCATATTTTAGAGTAATACAAAATTAAAGGAGTAAAATGTGAATTCCTAAACATAAAAAAAAGACTGAGAGAAAGATGCAGGATAGTTATGGCAGAGTGCATGATCTGGGGTGGGGTGGGGGGGAAGGGAAAGGGGAATATGTCTAAACTGAACTGAGAAATGATGTCTGAAATACACAAAACATCAATAAAAGCATTATAAAAATGTTAGAGTAAGTTAAAAATATATAAAGTTAGTGACATTCAAGTTTTATTTGCAGAAATTCTGTTCAAATTCTGTCCAAGAATATTTTATTTATTGAAATTATGGAAGATTAGTCAATTTGGCCAAATGTTCTTGAAATACTGCAATTATTCTGAATAATTCACCCAAGAATTTATGGTTTCTCATATCTCAGTGTCATCACAAGCAATTTGGAAAGCTCTTTCTTTACCTTTCCAAGACAATATGGTTGCATTTATTGTGCATGCTTACTAATACATATGGATTATTTGTGTAGCATTGCCTCCTTATGGGTTTGCTCAATCCTGTCAGCACCCTGTGAAACACTGTAGAAGATATTTTAAATAAACTTCATTTAAAAAAAACTTTTATTTTGTTATTGTTTATATATGTGTGTGTGTGTGTGTGTGTGTGTGTGTGAGAGAGAGAGAGAGAGAGAGAGAGAGAGAGAGAGACAGACAGAGACAGAGACAGAAACAAAGACGACAGAGACAGAACATGTGCCATTTTGTGGAAGTCAGAGGACAACTTTCTGGAGTTGATTCCTCCTTCTACCTTTACATAAATTCCAGGGATTGAACTCAGGTCATCAGGCTTGTGCAAGTACCTTTACCCACTGAACCATCTCGCTGGTCCCTGTTCTTTGTTTTGGCCTCCTCCTCCTCCTCCTCCTCCTCCTCCTCCTCCTCCACCACCACCACCATAGACCTCAAATTGACCTGGAACTCATTATATATCCCAGGTTAGCTTCAAACTCATGGTAGTCCCCCAGCCTCAGCCTCCCAGGTACACACATGAACCACCACATCCAGGCATTTTTAAAGTTTTTAAACCCCAGTATGGTCCCATCCATTTCAAGAGATGGCCCAGTATCTTAGCAACATCAGTCATGTTCAATGGGCAGAGCTGTGGACAGGAACATGGGCAGAGTACTCTCAGGAGCCATTGGTATTTGATAGGCTCAGACACTGGATGTGTGTTGAACAGCTGATAGGCCTTTAGGAAGTGACTAGATGTTGAGGGCTTGGCCCTAATCAATGGACAAACTCTAGATGGAGTCATAATGGCTCTTTTGGGAGGTGGTAGAGAGTGGGCAGGACCTTGCTAGAGGAAGAGGGTCAGTGAGGGGTTTCCTTGGGGCTACATCTCACCCTGGCTCCTTCCTGCATTGCTTTCCTCTGCTTCCTGCCTGCCACAAGGTAAGCAGCGTCTGCCACATGCTCCCAGCACTGTGATGTTCTGCCTTAGCACATAGTGACAGAGCCACTACAGATTGAATCTTCTGAAACCACGAGCTAGAATGAAGCCTGTCCTCAGGCTGATTCTGTCGGGTGTTCTGTCATAGTGCTGACATTAACCCAGGAACATTGGTGATTACAAATGTCTGTACTTATAAATAACACAATGACTATTTTTGTAACAGTCCTGTTCCCTAAATAGATTCTTGAACAATCATGTGTCTCCTGCATCTTTTTAAGTTGTTCTCTAAAAGGGCTTCACCTTTCTAACATGTATGTACGAAGCACAGATGGCTCCTCCAACCCACAGAAGGTTGTGTCAGTAAACCACTTGTAGGCTGAAAATATTGTCAGCATAAAATTCATTCAATACCCTAACCCTACCAAATATCATCACTTAGCAAAATAGGACACTGAAGATACCCACTGTCTACCCTCGTGACCACAAAGGCTGATGACAGTGCTGTGCAACATCATGTGAATTATTGTGCCATGCGTCTCCAGGGAAAGCTCCAGATTCAAAACATTATGCACTTGCTATGGAAAGCAGAATATCACTTTTGTGCCATAATAAGGTTAAAAAAAAAAAAAAAAGAATTCTAAGTAAAATGTTCATAAGCCAGGAACTATCGTACATAACTGGAAATGTTTTATTTACATGCTTTCAATATATTTAGGGCTGTTTTGTTTAATGAACTAGGATATACCATTCATGGTGGTTTGAAAAAGAGTGTCCCCCATAGGCTCTGAGAGTTCAGACATTTTGTTCCCAGTTGGTGTTGCTGTTTAGGGGAGGGAGGGTTTCAGGTGTGGTCATGCTGGAGGAAGCACATCACTGGGGGCGGGCTTAGAGAGTTCAAAAAGCCTTGTCAGTCTCCAGTCTCTCTCTGCTTCCTGTGCCTGCTTGCAGATGTGACCCTTGGCTTTCTGCTCTAACTCCTGCCACCATACCATCCTTCCCCACCACTACTGCCCCTGGAACCATCAACTGTAAGCTCAAATAAACTCTTCCTTTTATAAGTTCCCATAGTTGTGATGGCTCTATCACAGCAACAGAAACTGATACCCCAAGCAACTGAATTGGCAAAACCAGTACTTACTGGCAAGATGATTAGCCAGTTCAGAATTCAAATTTCCATGAAAAAAGTTTAATTGGTGGTTATTAAGACCTTCTGTATCCCAGTGGCAACTATCTCATTTCTGAATTATGATTCAACTACAATGTGGGTAGAGAGGGATTACTAGGATGGATGGGTGGGTGATGGTCCTGAAATCTGTTTTCTTAGTGAAGCCATTTAACAACAGGGGCACGAGGGGACAGCTGGCTCCAGCCAGCCTCATCTGTTGAAGGCCTTACCTTCTCACCTGCAGTTGGTCTCCTCTGCCACACTACAGTACACTTTAGTCCCCACGTCCCAATTGAGGTAGAAAAGATTTCAAAGCATTGGTGCAAAAAGGAATCAGTGATTTGTGCAAAGATGTTCACAGACACAGCTTAAACCAACCACCAATCCAGACCCAGAGAGCAGGAATCCAGCCTGTGGCCACACGCAGGGAAGCTGTGTCAGGCAATGACCATGCTGGGGTCAAAATCATCTCTAGGTAGTGGGAATACTGGCTCTCAACAGTCCAGCCCTTTCTGGAGCACCAAACACTGCTCTTGGGATTTGTAAGTCCTCAGACAGCTGCGTTTCACTCATCTCTGAGGCGGTGTCTCAAACTATAGCCCAGGCTGTCCTTGGGCTTTCTGAACCTCCTGCCTCAGCCCTCTGAATGCTGCAATTACACTCAACTCCAGATACATCCTTAACTTACTCAATTCTCATCCAAGGCACTGAAATGACCGATTCATCAGGTGCAGCCCTTGAGTGCAGAGCTAAACTGCTTTGTTTGGGGACACATGGGGACACATGAGGACACATGGCACATCAGGGAGCCTCTGCACCAGGGTGGTCACTTCCACATGAAATGGTGGGAAGGGCAGCAAAACCCCCCACCAAGACAGTCTGCATTGGTGGGGCCCTGCTGTGCCAGACTGCTTTGCCCTCTGAGGGACTGCACGATTGAAGGGTAAGGGATTGTGGTGTGAACAACACCTCTACTGCTTACATTTAGTTATTTTCTTTTTGGTTTTGTGAGATGGGGTCTCCCTGTATCCCTGGCTGACCTGGAACTCAGTATGTAGACCAGGCTGGCCTTGAGTTCATTAGAGATCCTTGATCTGACTCACCTACCTCCATCTCCCTGGGGCTAGGATTACAGGAGTGAGCACTGTGCCAGGTTTTTAATGCAGCACTGGGGACTGGACTGATCCAGCACTTCTGAAAACTATGCAAGCATTTCACTAACCGACCCTTCACCACACACCATTGCTTTTTTTTCCTCTTTAACATTATGTGTGTGGATATTTTGTCTGCATGCACTAAGTGCACCACATGCATGCAATTCCCATGGAGGCCAGAAGAGGGTGTCAGATCCCCTGGAACTGGAGATAGTTGTTAGCCACCACGTGGGTGTTGGGAACAGAACGTGGGTCCTCTGCAAGAGCAGCCAGTGCCCTTAGCCCCTGAGCCATCTTTCCAGCCCCTACACCCCAATTGCTTTAAAAAAAAAAAACATTACTTTTTTAAAAATTTTTTATGTGTATGAATATACTGTCTGCATGTAGGTTTGTGCACCCGTGTCATGCAATGCCGCGGAGGTCAGAAGACAGTGTTGGATTCCCCTGGAACTGGAGTTAAAGACAGTTCTCAGCCGCCATGTGGGTGCTGGGGATCAAACCTGGGTCCTCTGCAAGAGCAGTCGGTGCTCTTAACTGCTAGGCCATCTCTCCAGCCCCCCATCCCAATTGCTTCTTTTTTAAACTTTTTTATTATTTTTTCTGTGTATGAATGTACTGTCTGAGTGTAGGTTTGTGCACCCGTGTCGTGCAATGCCACAGAGGTCAGAAGAGGGCGTTGTCTTCCCCTGGAACTGGAGTTACAGACGGTTCTCAGCCGCCATGTGTGTGCTGGGAATCGAACCCGGGTCCTCTGCAAGAGCAGTCAGCGCTCTTAACTGCTAGGCCATCTCTCCAGCACCCCAATTGCTTCTTAAACAGCCTCTTCTTCCCCAGGAGGACACATGTCCCTCAGTAGGGCAGAACAGTGAGAGTATATATATGTGGATGGAACCTGGGCTGTCTTCTGGAGCTCCATGTAGTGGGGGAAGGAGGGGGTTGTCCTTTTAGGAGGTGCAGCAATGTGGAGGTGCAGTCGGCCAGCTCCTCCTCACCCTGGACAGCCCATCAGTGTGAAGCCCCACCCCAGAGTCAGGCTGGCCCAGGCCTGCTGGGCTGTAAGCAGGACAGTGCCCCTTACTTTCCTCAGTGTAACCCACAGATGGCCTCACTAACGCATGGTGGCCACCATCATATGGGGCATCCATCCAGGAGTTGGCCATGCAGTTAGTGTTTTACAGAGCTTGACCTCAACCCCATTAACCTTGCCATCAGCAAACTCAAACCCGAGAAGCAGGAGACAGACCAGCACCCCAGCCACCATATTGTCAACCGCGAGTTACCAGCAACCTGTGTGAACTGGCTGGCTAATTTAGTTTCTGACCCTGGAAAAGGTCAGGAATGCACCCCTCTTGGGGTACATGAGAAAGTAAAGGACTTTAGCTGGGCACTGTCCAGCCTCCCAAAGGCCACATTAGGTGAGGCTAAGTGGAAAGGCTTGTTGGACCAATAGAGAGCCTTTCGTGGAAGTTAGAAAGGAGCTGCCTAAGACTGCTCGGCTACACACCAGGACTGCATAGAAGCCAGCCCCCCAATCCCTGCGCTTCTCATCACTGCCAGCTCTACAGCTAACCAGAGGCCCCAGCCTGTATGGAAATATCACTGTCACCATCATCCCACCCGGCACAGTGCATGGTGTGGTGTTGGACAGAGGTAGGAGGCCATTTCTGCATTTGGATGGCCTTCTTTTGAGGAGCCCTCGGTTCATACCAGGAAATGATCATTCCAGTCCCAGCAAGGTAGCATGATGCTTCACTTGGTGTCTAGTGCACTTCCCACTGGGAGTGAGCACCACAGCTGAGCACTACGGATGATGAGAACCAACAGTGGTCACCAGAAGCTGGAGCACCCAGGGCACCCAGCACATGGTGTGGCATCAGGTCTGGGGCTCGGGCATCTTCTTGGGCTGCACTGCCCGAGGGGTGCATCGAGGTTAGACCTTGTCGCAGGTTTTCCTGCATTTGTAGTTCACAAGGGACAGCAGCTCACAGGGCATTCCAGTGTATCTCAGCAGAATCAGCTGCCCTGTGGAGTGTAGCTTTGACCCAACCTACTGCCATCTTCCTTCCGGTACCTCCCCATCCCCGCAGCCCACAGTGCACAAACCTCCTGTCTGCTGAATGGGCAGAATTGTCTTCAACTTGGAATCACTACACAGGGGCCTTAGAAAAGAATGACTCTTGGGAAGAAGTCCTCTCTTCTAGTGGAGCCCCTGCCATGCACAGGACAGCAGCCAGACTCCTAGACAGACATCATCCAACTAAGGCCAAGAATTTTCTCAACTTTTTATTAAGTTAGAAAACTGTAAAAGCAACAGAACACTCACGCAAGCACCACAGCCAGCCCTTTGTGCTGTAGGAAGTGTGCTTAGTCTCAGTGGCGTAGTCCACAGGGCCTTGAGCTCTACCAGGGCAGCCCCTGAGGTGAAGCCAAGAGCAAGCTGGGCCTCTGAGGGCGTGTGTGGCCCTTAAGGAGCACTGGGAAGCAGGCCTGTGGCTCCTCCCCCGAGCACATTCATGGGGAAGCCCAACCTGAAAGCTGCTCCTAGGAGGCACGCACAGTACCAGTGCCAGGTTGAGGTATGGGCACACTGTGCTACCAGTGGCAGAACCCACTTTGGAGTCCCAATCCTGACGTAGCCCGCACATACAAATGGCAAGTGGACAGGCTAGGGGGCCCTGTCCATCCTAACCCGCACACCAAGGACCTGTCCCCCCAGCAGTGGGCTAGGTGAGCAAGGGAGGAGCCTGGCACCTCACACTCCACAAACTGGTGCTAGGGACAGAGATAAGGGCTTCTGGCAGTGACTGAGGAGCAAACACTTGGATAGTCTGTTCTGACCCTTCTTTCTGAGCTCAGGGAAAAATAGCAGAATTCAGTGCTGCCCGCTGAAGGCCATGCCAGGGCGGATAGCAGATGTGGCAGGAAGGAACCTTGGCACCATCCTCCCTTGACACAAATCCACCAATGTTTGGTGGGAACTGGCACTGGGATCTCTGCCATATTGCCAACTGCTCCTCCACTCAGGAGCCAGAGTCCAAGCTTACAGCAGGCGAGGGCTCCCGGAAAGGAGCCCGAGCACAGCTGATAGGTGTGCACTGCTGTAGATGGGTCACTGCTGCTTATCCTGCAGCTACGAGGGCAGGCAACAGGGTTGTCCCTGCCAGGTTGTCTCTGGGGCCTGGCGTCGGGCTGAATGACCCCATCCTCACCTGACTGGTCAAGAGCATCCATTGTACCTGCAGTGGCATCCTGGGGCTCACCCTTCAAGAATGGGCAAGTGCTGGGCAGAGGGCCCATGAGAAGCCTCCTCTTGGCACTGGGGGGGGCACGCATCTGGGTGGCATCTGCTAATGAAACCTGCGGGTATACCCTGAGGTCGGTTTATGGGACTCTGCACTCGAAGGTCCAGGACACTGTGGTATGGCATGCCTGCCTTCCACATGCAGCCTACACTGCAGTGCTTGGGAACCCCTGCTGTTCGCTGCCAGCCTCCGCCCAGGCCTGGCTGGCAGAAGTGACCTCAAAGCTCTACATGCACGTCCTCCCCCAGCCAGAGGTCTTGGCGACAGCCCATGATGCATGTCCTCCCCCAGCGAGGGGTCTTAGTGACAGCCCATGCCCTTTGGAAGCTCTTCTCCACAGGAAAGTTGCTGGTGGTTTAGGAAGCCTGGGCACAGGTGACGCGGAGACCTTCACTTTTCTTGCCTAAAGCTCCGAACAGCCCAAGGCTCCTGCTGCCCAGAGCTTGTGCTGTTGGCTTCTGGCCCCAGTGGGAAGGACCATGCAGAATCTGTGGATGAGAAAGAGGGAGAGGATGTGAGGACTGGTGGCCACAGTGCTCTGTCCTGGCCTGGAACAGAGTGACAAAAGCAAGAGGCTGCACCTGGCTGGGAGCAGGATGCAGCTCCTCTGTGCACCCACCATAGCGCAGCCCTCTGCAGTTCAGGAGCCTGAGCTGCTGAATCCACAACCCATCTGCTGGTCCTCCCTCCCCCACACGAGACACCCTGGGGACCTAACCCGGCAGGGCAAATACAGGAGCTGTCCCCAGGTGCTGTCTTCCTCAGAGAAGCTGCAGACTTAAATAGTTACAGAGTGTACATTATACCTAAAAGAGCTATTTGGGGAAAGGACGCGGGAAGGAAACGTGATGGGCAGACAGGGTTAGCTGGAGGGGGCAGTCCGTGCAAGAACGCAAAGCCGTGAGGCGAGAGCACCGGACTCTAGGACGTAAACAAAAGTGAGTCGGCGAGGCAGAGGCAGACGAGGTCTGTGCGCTGGGAGGGAGGAAGGCAGGCGTGTCGAAGAGCGGCGGGCTGTGGAAAGCAGTAGGCATGCTCATTTGTGACCTGCACAAATATTCACCACAGCCTCTGTACGAGGAGCTATGGGGCTGCTGTGGTGAACGAGGAGGGACTGTCCTCATTGCCCTGAAGCCGACATCCCTGCTGTGTTCTCAATCACTAGGCCAGTGGTTGTCCTGGAAACCGGGATGGTGAATGTCTCTACCCAGCCAGAGAAGAGCCCAGGAACCAGACCCCAGCTGAAGGCTTCATACAGAACGTTCCTGAGCAAGGAGGTGACACCTGTGTATTGGCTGGCGGGAATTACTGCTGCAGCTGAGCCCTGGTGGCCCACACAGCCCCAGGCCAGCCCCAGCCAGCCCCAGGGGAATGTGGCCCAGCAATAAGGCTCGGAAGGGATGGCCACCAGGCTGCTCCTCCAGAGCTGCTCAAGCTCAGACATCCTGTAGGACAGGGCAGAGCTGGCAGGAGGAGGCCTGGGTGGGAGGTCAATGCTCTTGGGGTAACAAGGGGAAGCAGGAGAGGATCAGGGAGTCCTCCCCAGGCCTTTTCTGGAGCCTCTGAGGTCCATGCAGCGTTGGTGCCTGGGGCCAGTAATAGATGAGCCTTGGGCTCCAAGGCGGCCTAAGGTGAGGCAGACTAGGGAAGACTAGACCCTGCCCTTGTCACTGTGACTGGCTAGAGGTTCTCATGGGCTCACAGCGCTGTCGTGAACTGCATCCTCATTCAGGTACTGCAGGGGGCAAAGGGTACAGGCTTGATGAGCCATCTCCAACCCCAGCAGGCTTGTGGGGTTATGACCATTTAACCTGTGCACTGGCAGGAGCTGTGCAACTAGGTGAGGCTACAATTCAAGGAACTTTTCTTTAGTTGTCTACATATTTATAAAATATTACAGCAGAAACACACAAGACAGGACTAGGGCTCTGCAGAAGTTTTCCTTAAATGGGATGTCCCCTTATCACTGCTGCAGTTCCTGGAGGCTGGCCACAGGAGTTCTGCTTCCCCAGGGGTCCTGAAACTCCAGGACGGACAGGGTTGGGGTACGAGTGGAGTGGGTTCTCAGGTGCTCCTGAGGTCTCCAAACTCCTCCACCCTCCACACAAGAGAAGCTGGATTCTGCAGCCCCTCATCACCTTAAGATACACTAAGATGGTCAATCTGAACTGCCCAGTGATCACCACATGGCTGCCACAGAGAGGGCCAATGTGCATGCCAGGGCTCGGCCCAGCACCCTACATGCAGTTATGAAGTCTTTCAGAGCTGGGGTGAGAGGACCTGCCCATGTGCTGGGAGCCACCCTGTCTGGCTCCTATGCTGGTCTAGATCTGTGACTCTTCTGCTTCACCCCGAGGTCTCAGTGTGTGTGCCCCCAAATTCTGGAAGCCTCTTCTCTGTGGCTTGGTTTCCTCATCTGTCAAACTGGTAAAAGCACAGAGGGTCTTCTAATGGGAGAGGATGTGGGGTCAGCAGTGTCTGCAAGGCCTCTACATGGATGCCAGCCCCTGGCAGAAACCCACCTGGCAGGTGGCTGGTGGAGGGCCTGCCTGTGCTTCGCTCTGTCCCCAGGTCTCACAGAGACATGAGGGACCACTACCACAGGAAGGACATCCCAAAGGCAATCTCCTGCCATCCAGCCTGTTCCCCAAAGCTGGAGGAAACCCCCAGTCCTGGCTCTGAGTTTTTCTTTGTAATACTGCTGAGGCAGGAGAAAGCGGGCCAGCTGTCTCCGCAGCAGTGACTGCGCCCCACTGGGTCTGGTGACCTTGGCCTTTCCCAGAGCTGCCCCTGCCCCAAATCCATGTGGCAGGGCCTTAGTGCCTCTGAGGAGACAAGCTGTCCATGCCTGGTGGTGCACTGCCCTGCCATCTTATTAACCTCTCAGGCGAGGAGTGGGTTGAGAGGGGCTGGGGGGGGGGGGGACAGGGTTGGACGGTAAGTAGCTTTGAGAAGGCCTCAGTGGGAAACAAAAGACAGGAGGTGACTACAATGGGAATCCCACTAGGATTCAAAATGGGAGCCTCGGATGGAGAAAGCAGACATGGGGCCCACAGGAGTCACAGGGGTGCTGAGCAGAGGCTGCAGTGGACTGCTGCTGGTGGCCCTGGAGCTGCCTCAGAGCCTGTCCAGATGGTGGGAGGATCTACGGAACAGGTGAGGCTCCTGGGGACCAGGGATAGTAGTGCTTCTCATTAGGATACTTCTGCCTACTGCCTGGGGGCTGCTACCCATCAGGGCTGGTGTTGGAGAGGGACAGAGGCCAGGCCTGGATGACGCACCAGGCTAGGCATCCCAGGTGGCAGCTCACTGGTCATGGCCATGGTCACTGGTGGTCACGTGTCCCACTGCGGGAATGCACATGGAGGGGACAGACACCTGCTTAGGCTCCTCCTGGACAGGATGCTCTGGCGTCTCCCATACAGGGTTCTCCACCTCCCATCCCAGGGGTTCTGGTGGCAGCTGAGTTGGATCCACATGCCCTGGGAGCTGAGGGGTGGACAGGGTTCCAGGACCCGGGGACTGTCAGGACCCAGGGAGTGTCAGGCAAGCCCTGTACTGGGTTGTGGGTCCCTTCTTTGGAGACAGTCCAGAGACTCTGAGCCGCGCAGGCAAGCTGGACAAGAGAAGGAATCTGCAGAGCGTGGGAACAACCCAGGGTCAGTCTGGGTGAAGGAGGCCACGGGAGGGGTCTGGACAGAGGAGAGTCTGTTTTGGTGGCTGCTACAGACCGTGAGAAGGTAACAGGTGATGTCTAACAGCAACACTGAACTCAAGCACAGGGCCTCAGGAAACCCAGCGCCTTGCGGATGAGATCTGAAAAGGCAGGGTCTGTGCACCTGTCTGTCCGTCCGTCCGTCCGTCTGTCCGGGTGTGGCTTCCCACCCACATCTGGGACTGGCTGCGTCTTCTGCAACTAGCCTCTCCTGTGCCCACTTCCTAATCCCTAAAACAGGCTAGTGACAGCTTCCCACTGCCCTTCCCACAGCTGTCCTTCCCACAGCCATGATGCTGGTGAAAGGCCAGGGACACAGGAAGACCCTCACAGCTGGAAGGGTCATCCCTCTACTTCCCCTGTAAACATAGACCCTAAAACTAGCACCTCACTGGCTCGCTGGTCAAGAACTGTGCTTCCATTCCTTTTTCCTATTTTCCAGAAGAGAAAGCTGAACCTCCAAGAAGTTAAGGCTGTCCACGACCAAGCAACCAGGATGGCAGAGCCAACAGGCAACTGGAGCCTCCCACAAGGAGTTATCCCTGGGAAAGCTGCGTGAGCAGGTTCAGGTGAGCTGCCTCACCCACAGGGCAGTGACAGGTGCAGGAGGCCTTGGCAGGGAGGGCACCCCACCCATTTCTCCAGGCCATTTCTCAAGGAAGAACTGTGTTCAGATTCCCCTAGGTGAACAGGGGCACAGCGTGGAGGAACCTGGTCCTTAAAGGTGACACGGACCGACCGCCATTCATGTCACCAGTGGCGGAAACAGGCAATCAGTGAGGGAATGCCAATACCCTTCTGAAGCTTGCTCCCGGGGACCTGGGGGACACTTGCCAGGGTCACCTTTTTCTCCCAAAGTAAGTTGGCAGATGAAAATAAAACAAGCCCGAAAGCCCTAAAGAGGACCAAGTCCTGTGACTACTCAGGCTGCTCTTAGGAGCCCAGCCAAGCCAGCCATGTACATGCCCAGATCTGAGGCCTGCGGGCCCTTTAAGAGCCTCGAAGCTCACAGGACCCCTTCAGCCTGAACTCAGTTTACACACAGGCCCAGCTGAGGAGCATTGCTTTCCTGTGCAGTAGCATCAGCAGCTGAACCCACAGATTCATTGAGCCTCAGGAGGCTTCCTGACCGGGTTCTTGACCTTACTTGAAGGGATCTATACTAGACTCAGACAGGAGCTGGAGGCAGGACAGGCCAGCTGGGGAGGAACTGCGGCTCCTCCTCCAAGGCCTCCTTTCCTCTCGTGGTAAGTAGAACAGCACCCCACCTCTGGCCATGAGAGCCCATCTCCTACACCCCATCCTATGTGCAAGGCCCAAGAGGAAGATTTTGGAACTGGGACATGGGATGAGGGCTAGTAACGTGCTGGCTTCTTCCTGGCTCTGGCCATGAAACCCCTGGCTCCTACCAAGCCACCATGGAGGCCAGCCCCAGATGCCAACTCCTCCCAGAACACTATGCAGGCTAACCCAGCACCCTTCTCTGCCCTTGGTACTTACTTGACACTGACCCTGCCCTGCAGAAGAGGCAGCAGCAGAGCAGACCTTCCCCTGGCTGCTACTCCTGGCTACCAGGCTCTCTGCCTCCCCAGACCTGGCCTCAGCCTCTCAGAGTATGTCCCGTCCCTTTGCAATTCATGGGTCACCTGGCTCGCTCCAAGCTGTGCTTACTTGTTTTCCCAGGACTTCACACACTCACAGTACTATGAACAGAGTAATGGCAGGGCTCCTCTCACGGCACCTGTTCTATGTAAGCCCTGCTCCAGCAGCCCAAAGGGCCACCTCACTTAATCAGATGGCTACCTGCTTGAAGGAAGGCCTTCCCTTCCCTGTACCTCACACAGGAGAGAGAGGTCCCCTCCCACCGGCAAGCACACAGCTAGGGGAGGTAGAATTCAACCAGGTTGTCTGTCCTTAAGTCCCATCACCCTGCTGCTTACCTGACCCTCCCTGGGAGATGTGGCAGCCACTACCCATAATGGGGACCAGCCAGAGGGGCTCCCGTGCTCTTCTGAAGGCTCACCTGGCTGGGCTCTGCAGGTGCCTCACGCGGGCAGGTGCTTCCAGGTGCTGACAAAGGCCGTGGGGATGAGCGAGTAGGGGACAGTGGTAATGCAGTTCCACGTGTCTGAAGTGGGGTCATAGCAGTCCAGGGTCTTACACCTCTGGGTCCCAAAATAGCCTCCTACTACATACAGCTTGTTACCCGAGGCCAGGGCATGGCAGGACATGCGTTTGGCAGTCATGTCCCCAATCCGTGTCCACTGATCGGTCTCACAGTCGAAGCGATAGGCTGATGCTGCTGTGAACTCTGTGTCCCCTCCCATAATGAAGATCTGACTGCCCAGGACTGCAGCAGCTGTGTACCTCCAAGGCTGGGGACACTCAGCCTTGATTGTCCACCGGTTCTCTGAAGGGTCATAGCACTGGACTTTGGACACCATATCCCGATGGATGCTGGTCCCTCCAAACACGAAGAGCTTCAGCTTGGCGCTTACCACCGCAGCATTGCTGACGCCATCCCTCAGTGGGGCCACCATGGTCCACTTGTTAGCCCCAGGGTCATATTTTTCCACTTGCTTCAGGGAGACAGAAGGGGAAGCTGGGAAGACACCTGCCAGGGATGTATGTCCCCCCACCACATAGAGACAGTTCTCCAACTCAGCTGAGCCATGGCCAAAGCGGGCAATCAGCATAGGCGCCGCCTTGGACCATTCCTCATGGACGGTGTCATACACCCACACGTCCTTAGAGACTCCATTCTCAGAGCCCCGGCCCCCAGTCACGTAGACCTTGCAGCCGATGGCTGAGGCGCTGAACTCCTTCCGGGGGCTGGGCAGATCTGCTTTGGGGATGATCTCCTTGGCTTTATGGTCTACCTGGTAGATCTTGTCGCACATGAAGGTCTGACCCCCCAGGATGAGCAGTGTGTGACCTGCTTTTCGTGGCCGGGCGCAGGGGCTGGTAACCACCCCGTCATTTTGCAGGATCTTGGTCTTGCAGTGGAGAGCCTCGTCTATGATGAGCTTGGTTCGCTCATCCGCCATAAGGAGAGCCTCGCCAGACACAGCCTCCTTCAGACAGTCGGAGGGCAGCAGGGCCAGCCGCACCCTACGCAGGAGCTCGGGCAGGTAGGCCTTCCTTTGCTCCAGGTCATGCTTCACCCACTGCAGGATGGCCTCAAAGACCACACGTTCATCCTCCGTCTCCAGCTCGTCACTGGAGATGAGGTCCAGCAGCGTGTCCTTGGACAGGCTGTTGAAGTCCTCGCTCTGCCTAACCGTCTCAAAGTGCACCAAGCACATGCGCCAGGAGAACTCATAGAGCCGGCGGCACTGGTGCGCATCGGACAGCAGCATCATGCCCAGGCAGTTGGAGGGGAAAAGGTTCTTCTCCAGAAACTCTGCAGCTGCGTCCCGCACGTCGTGGAACTGCAGCATGTCACCTGCCTCCAGGAGGGACTCTGCATTCTCCTCATTGATGACGATGCGGGAGGAGTAGGCGAAGTCCAGCAGCAGCTCCAGCACCTCAGGGTGCAGGTTGTCCTGGAAGTTGACTGTATCATCCCGGCTTTCCCGCAGGCCGTGGCTGAACATGGCCTCAAAGTAGCGGCTAGAGGCGGCCAGCACAGCCCGGTGGCAGGGGAAGGCACGGTCCCCAGCCCAGAGTGTGACGTCAGTGAACATGCGGTGCTTGCGCAGTGTGTTGAGGTGGGCCAGCACACAGTCAGGGTGGGAGGCCTTGTGGAAGAGCGTGATATTCATAGAGCCTGTGCTGCTCCGCGACTTGCGGGTCTCATGAACGCTGACCGACATGGTGTGCTAACCTGCAGGGGAATGACACTGGTGAGATGGAGACTTCTGTCTGCAGGCCCTCTGGGAAGCTCCCCCTTCACCCCCAGCTCCAGAAGCCCTGCCTCACCCCTCCTCCGCCACCTAGCTGTGTGGAGCCAAGTGTTGCTTCCCTGCATCTCCAAAGAGGATGCAGACAAGAGGGTCCTGCTTCACCCTGCTCTGCAGAAACTGTCCTTAGTTTTATTTTATTTATTTATTTTTTTGCTTGGATCAGTCCCGGGACACCCATCTGTGACCTGGAGATAAGCCACACCTGGGCAAGCTAGAGCTGGGGTTGCCGTCCATGGCCCTGACGTGGCTGGGCAACCAGTCAGGGCAGTACAAAGCAATGTGTGCCCTTGACAGTGGTGCACCCTCAGGACAGAACTCTGGGAAGTATCTCACCAGAGTCAAAGTGCATAGCAGGCACATCTGAGACTAAGGCAGAGCAGCTACCCTGGCCAGGGCCACATGCGCTAGGTTCTGAAGCCCAGTCTGCTTTCCACGGGCTAAGGGGACTGATTCCTGCAAAGCTAGCCGTGGGGACTGGGAACTTCTGAAGCACATTCCTATGAGCCTTTGGCAGCATTTCTCACTGCCACCTGCTCCCAGCAGGCCCATCCTGAACTAGGCTCTTTACGGTAGTGGCCAGACAACTCCCCTCACCCTGAGACAGATCCTCACTTGTTCAGGATAGACACATTCTCTGAATCCAAGGGTCTCTAGAGCCCTCTGTACCCAGCCAGGATGATGAAAGTATACAGGTGAGGCCAGCCGGCCAATGACTGGCCTGGGAAGACAGCAGGCCACGCCTTACACTACAGCACTAGCCAGATCTGCCCTAGCCAAAGCAGCAGAGGCAGGTGACTAAAGGACCCCAGGCCAGTGGGCACATCTACTGCCTCCTTCTCCAGGACCAGCCACGCAGAGTATTCTATGCAACCAGACCCAGATTTGTCATCTGTTTGGATCTGGGGGATTTCCAAAACACTTTCAATATCTAGACCAGTACTGTGAGAACAGGGGTCCAAGGACAGGCAGCTAAACCTCAAGAAACAGCAACCACACAACAAAAGCAAACTGCACCCAAAGTGACCCCCAGAAACCTGTACTGCCTTCTTCCTGCTAGTAAGAGGGCTGGGCACACAAGGCTTTCTTTTTATTTTATTTATTTATTTTTTGGTCTTTTTGAGACAGGGTCTCCTTATAGCCCCAGCTGTCCTAGCACTCACTATGTAGACCAGGCTGGCCTTGAACTCACAGAGAACGGCCTGCCTCTGCCTCCCAAGTGCTGGGATTAAAGGCGTGCGCCACCACACCTGGCCTTTCTTTTTAATTTTTAAAAGTATACATCCCCTCTGACCCCCACTTCAAACCAACATTCTGCTTAGGCGTAATCTGGTAAAGGAAGAAAGTGATTTCAGCTTCAGTGAAGTGTAAGTATTTTCTCTCTCCTCACCTGGCCAAGAACCAGAGAAACCACAAACTCGTGTGACCAGAGCTGCATGGGCCAGTCTCCAGGCCGGGAAGCCCAAGAGCTGGGCCCAGCCTTGCTGCTCAGGCCCTCACAGTGCGAACTTACGAGCTGCAGGCCACCAGGCTCGGCCCAAAGTTATGAGGCAGCCTGTCCGGAGGCTGGGGCAAGCAGGCTGGCTCAGCCCATGCTTACAGGCTCAGCCCCACCACCACCTGCCCCGGACACTTCTCCCTCCTCCCTGCCTCAGGCTTCTCTGTTTGGGCCCCTATGATTCATTCACTGACTGGTGATCATTCCCCAAGAATGTCCCTCAAGCCTGGCCCAGGGGTGGGGCATTGTGGAGACAAGCTTGGCCAAGGGGACTTCCCAATCTGAATTCTGGGCCCTCCACATGTCTCCCCAAGCCTTGCTGTGCTTGGTAAAGCTTCGCTCCGGCTTTTGCCCTCTTGGTCACTGGACACTGTCTCCAATGTGGTCCTTTGCCCAGAGGCTCTGTCCAGTCTTTCTCCTCCTCCCCTATGCTGTGCTAGGTCATTCCGTGGCCTGTAATCTGCAGACCACATGGGAAACAGAGCAGAGCAGGGACAGTGAGGGGCCAGGAA
Source organism: Rhizomys pruinosus (assembly GCA_009823505.1). Taxonomy (NCBI): domain Eukaryota; kingdom Metazoa; phylum Chordata; class Mammalia; order Rodentia; family Spalacidae; genus Rhizomys; species Rhizomys pruinosus. The sequence goes on from VZQC01006864.1 coordinate 2,033,660, forward strand.
GGAATCTGGACACCCAGACCCAAGTTCTCTTGCTAGGGTATATAGACTCTGTGGATCATCTACAGGGCCGGGCCTCAGCCTCCCATGGCCTAGGCAGGGCCCCTATGCAACTTGTCCCCTCCTCTCTCCCTCAAGGATCCCAGGTCCTCAGCTCTGAGGCCTCTGCCTCTGCAATGGTGCTGAACTACTAGGGCAGTGGGGCAGCCAGGCAGACACTCTGGGTGGGTTAGGGCACAAGAAGACAAGGCTCAAAAGACTGAGAAAGCATACAAAAAGGGAGGGCTGGTCTCAGCTCAGCCCCAGCTGCCCAGAGAAGTGGGGGCTGGTCTCAGCTCAGCCCTAGCTGCCCAAAGAAGGGGGGGGGTGCACTGGTCTCAGCTCAGCCCTAGCTGCCCAAAGAAGGTGGGGGCTGGTCTCCTCTCAGCCCTAGCTGCCCAAAGAAGGTGGGGGCTGGTCTCAGCTCAGCCCTAGCTGCCCAGAGAAGGGGGGGCTGGTCTCAGCTCAGCCCCAGCTGCCCAAAGAAGGTGGGGGCTGGTCTCAGCTCAGCCCCAGCTGCCCAGAGAAGAGGGGGCTGGTCTCAGCTCAGCCCCAGCTGCCCAGAGAAGGGGGGGCTGGTCTCAGCTCAGCCCCAGCTGCCCAAAGAAGGGGGGGGCTGGTCTCAGCTCAGCCCCAGCTGCCCAAAGAAGGGCACAGAGCAGTGATCTCCACAGGGCCAGGCCAACTCAGGTGCCCAGCTTCCACTGCCAGCTGTGTCTTGCTAAACACATGCCAACAATGCATGCAATGGTGCAAATGCCACAACTCGCATATACACCAGCAGATCTCTACTCCCTGCCAGCTACCAGCCCGGGGCACCTTGTGCCAAGAGCAGTAGAGGCATCTACTTGACGGCTTCTCTGGCTGGTCCCACCTCCTGTGAATGGACGGGGTCAGCCTGTGGGCCAGTCTTTAATGACCCTTTGCTTGTTCACTGGCCTGCGTGTTCATCTTCCAGGACGGGAGCATGAAAGACTCAATCCAGTTGCGAATGCTGAGGTGCACACATCCCACACGTGATACACTGTCCTGTCTCCTCGAGTGTACCAGAGGCCCAGGAAAGTGGGGGTCATGTGCAGCTCACTGCCATGACCTCCATATCTGGTATGGAGCACAGTGGTGGTTCTTCAGTTTGACAGAATGGCCCCATTTGTCCCTTCCTCCAACTGGGACAGACCCTGAGACACACAGACAAGCAACCCATCTTACCTCACACCTCACCTGACTGACTACAGGCCAGCTGCTTTCTAGGCCAAGGGAGGAAGGCTCCTCCTCCTGTCACTGACATCAGAGTGCCCCCTGGGGGCCACCATATCCACCCCCTCCACTCCAGGCTGCTGAGTGTGTGGACTCAGAAGATGGCTGAATCAGCTGCTCATTTGGCCTCAGGGAGGGTTAGGGAGAGACATGCCAGATCCAACCATTAGCCTTCACATCCTCCAGGTTGGGATGGCCACACCCCAAGATGGCCGAGGGGCTACAAGACATTTACTGGAGTTCCAAGGAACAACCCAGGTTCTGTCCAAGAGCAGTGCACAAGTGGGTGATGGCTCTGCCGCCACCTGCCATCAAGAGAACCCACACTAAGGGAGGCGGAACAGAATGCGCAACCAAGAAGCCAGAACTCTCCACTCCTGGATGTCCTCTGCTGGGCTCTCCCTGGATACCTTGAGTGGGAGAGGGTATCGCAAGGGCACTGGTAACTGGGAGCAGCCTTCCTTGGTGAAGGATCTTACAGTGTGGCTCCCAACCTCTCCAACTGCACAAGCCCACTCTAGCCCTGAGGAGACTGGTCTTGGAGGATTATTTTCAACATCTGTGTATGTTATACCCACAGGCCCATGATGGCCTGGCCATACAAGAGTCACTTGAAATGCAAACTCATGGGCAAGGCAGGCACCAGCCAACTGGGGTAAGAATCCGGCCGTGTGTCCTCTCGGGACCCTCTCTGTATCCATATCCACTGCCTCAGGGATGGCAGGCAATCTGCAACTCACACTGCACCTATGTATGACACAGCAGTTCTAGTGACCTATGTGGCACCCCTGGCTCTGATGGACCTGAGACACAGAATATGGCAGCACAGCATGGCTATGCCACAGACTGGCAAGTCATCATCCTGCTCCACACACTTCTGAGCCAGTCTCCACCTCCACAGAAGCTGTTCAGACACACCAAGTAACACACAGCTTTTCCTCGGGATCCTTGGAAATGGAATCAAAAGCCCAAAGAAACAAAGTAACTCAAAAGCACCAGGAAACAAAGTATCCCAGGGAGAGGACCATCACTTGCTACTCTCTGGAAGCCTCCATACACACAGAAAACCCACAACCAGGCCAGAAAGCTGCTGCTGCTGCTGCTACTGCTGCTGCTGCTGCTGCTGCTGCTGCTGCTGCTGCTGCTGCTGCTGGAAAGCACGCCACTGGCTGTACCACTAACCTCTCCCCTTCCTTCTCATCTGCCCAGGCTTAACAAAGGCAAAGGGGACTCATAGGCCCCAGCTGGTTCCCCGGAGGCCAGAAGAAGCAGAGCAGTATTCTGCAGGTGGAAGCATTCTGCAGGTGAGCTGTCCTGCTATTGGGCAGGTTGCAGGTGGGATCAACTCAGGGTCCTTTCTGGGGCTAATGGTTGTGGCCAGCCTACATGGCTGCCTGGTACAAATCAGAAAGGGCATCCTACCATGTACCAAACTCTGGGCCCAGATCCAAGCCTCAGAGAGAACACATGCTACTACTGTTAGCCTCACCAGAGCAGATACCCTTCTATGGTGATCTGCATGGTGGGCTGTGGCCACTAGTGGGAACCAGCATCCAGCGGGGATCCGCCAGCAGGGCTGCAGACCTCTGACGGACCTTGGAACCTGAGAGCCTAATAACTCCTCTATACTCTGAGAAGGAATCAGTGTGTAGGGGGTGTGTTCCATGAACGGCAGGTGGCTCTGCCTCCATTTCCTGGGAGGTCAACATTTGTTTGCCCCTATGGTGGCCAGGACAGGCTAGACTGCAACCTGCAGTCCCACCAATGGTCCAGAGAGGCTGTGCTTGCACCTTCATGCAGGGGGTGGGGCTGGGCCTGGCCAGGGGCTGGATCTGGTAGCCACGAGGGCTTCTCATCTGGCTTACAGTAAACTGAATCTCAGAAGCTTGAAAGCAGCCCTCCATGCATGCGCCTTCACTTTTCCTGCAGACCTTAACCACATGAGAAGGACCAGCAGGGATACATGGAGGCTGGCCACTTGCTTCTGGACCTGGAAATGCATCTGCCATCTGGGGTGGTGTTTGTTGCTGCAATGGAACCTCACCCATTCTGACTGAAACAAGCCGTAATGGTGTTGCACTTGGCTCTCAAGAGTAAATCTTATGTGAAATGCCTAGCAGGCGAGGACAGCGGTGCAAGTGTCGTGTGCTCTCATGCAGATCTAAATTTAACAGTGTGTGTTATGTATGAAACAAAAGCTGAATAGAGTTTATTTGGAGAGAGGAAGGCGACCAGTGAGAGAGATAAATAGAAGCAAAGTATAGTGACCTGTGTGTGAAAATGTCATAATGAAACCCATTATTTTGTACCCCAACTTAAAAATTAGCTTTAGTCACTCTGGAGGCAGGGGCAGGCAGATCTCTATGAGATGGAGGCCTGCCTGGTCTAATGTGAATTCCAGGCCACTTGGGGCTCCAGGGAAACCCAGTCTCAAACCAAACCAAAACAACAACAACAACAACAACAACAACAACAACAATAGCAACTTTTTAAATTAAAAAACAATTTTGGGCTGGAGAGATGACCTAGCAGTTAAGAGTGCCGACCGCTCTTACAGAGGACCCGGGTTCGATCCCCAGCACCCACATGGCGGCCGAGAACCGTCTGAAACTCCAATTCCAGAACTCCAGTTCCAGGGGAATCCAATACCCTCTTCTGACCTCCGCGGCATTGCACGACACGGGTGCACAGACTTGCATGCAGACAGTACATTCATGCACATACAGAAATAAAAAAAAAAATTAAAAAACAATTTTAATTGCAACATGGTATTAGCTACTTGGCAGTGGCGAAGGTGACTTTCCTCACCTGAGATCCCTGCCCACTCCTGGCTTGCTCCAAGGCTTGCTCTGTCCTTTGGCAGGTTTCACGGTCCATGCCCCTTCCCTTCTGCTCTATGTTGAGAAGACAGAACTTCTGCCCTAAGTAAGGTCCAGTAAGGTGTGTGCCCTGGGCTGTTCTAGGCATCCACACCAGCAGAGAAGGCTTTGGCTTCTGTCAGTGTGTGGTAACAGCCCGTCTTCTTGACTCTCGTAGTTCAGTTAGCCTGGGAGTTGGCTATTGACCGTGGATGCTAAGGCAGCCATCTTTCCTCAGGTCTGTGTAACATTGGCTGTGCTAAGTAGAAAGGTTTAAGGTTGGGCTGAGCATGGTACACGCCTGTCATCTCAGGAGGAGGATCAAAAGTTTGAGACCAGCCTGGACTACGTAGTGAGTCCATCCTCTGGGCAGTTCCTACTTCCTTTCCTTCTCAAGCTCTGGTGTAGGTAAGTAGGGGTGGAGGCCATGTGTAGGACTCACCTGTGCTTCACTGCCCATATGGGCCACGTGAGATGGGGCCATGGCACAATTGACCCTGACCTCAAAGTAGTAGGTGGGAAGTGGGTTGTCTCACCCACACATGTCACAGGCTCTGGACGGAGGCCTGCCAAGTTGGAGTGGACTTAGGGGTGGGTGTTAGCCGTCCCACACTTCACGGGGCACTTTTGAGACAGGGACATTTGGAAATCTCCTGAAGAGGAAATCTGTGTATTACCAAGCAGTGTGTGACACAGCTGTCACACTTTCCCCTGGTTCTCCCTCCACTCTAGAACTACTTAGCCCTTACCAACCTGCTCTTTGGGAGAGGCATGGCTCAGGCAGGGCCAGGGGGTGGGCTCAGAACCATGCAGTGGACTGAGACCAGGGCATGACTTCTCGTGATTCTTAGGATTTCATCACTCATTTCAGAAGAGCTAGGCTGGTGGGTTATGCCTGTGATTCAGCCTTTGGGAATCAATTTGAGGCCAGCCTGAGCTACACAGTGAGATCCTGTCTCAAGAGCAAATAAGATCTTTTCACTAAAAATATGTTGAAAACAAAACCAAAATAAAATGTGCAGTAAAAATATAAACAGTTCTGATCAACTACATTTTAAAATGGCCTCCTTTTGTTTTGTTTTATTTTGGTGCTAGGACGGAACCAGGGTCTCATACATGCTAGGCAAACACTGGACACACTGAGCCCCAGCCCTGTAGCATTTTTGAATAAGTGTATTCAGAGGGCTGCCTTTTCCACAGAAAGGTGGGAGTATCTAGGGGGCCCAATGTCTGCTCATCTACGTGAATCTAGAATGTTCTGTGATTCTGTTTTATGTCAACAGATCATCTGCTTAGCAAGGGTTCTGAGTATAGGCCAGATATTGACTCCTGCCTCTGAGTCAGTGTAGCCCATTTCCATATGCTTGACCAGAACCTTCAAAATGTTTCTTAAATATAAAAATAATATATACTCATTAAAAACTCAAGCAACTTAAAAATTAATGGGCTGGGAAAGCCCTTACTGGAGCGGGCATAGGGATGAGGTGAGGTCAGAATGTCTGCTTTGTTCCTTCTCGAAGGACAGCTGATAGCAGTTGCAGTAGTGAGGCACTGGCTGAGTAAGTGGATGAGGCCCAGTGTTATTCTGAGCACTTTCCAGAGGGCATTTTGTACAATTCTCACAGCACTGTGATATGCCTACTGTTTTTAATGATACTTTGTAATTGAAGAAAATAAGCCGAGAGAGGTGAATTAGCTTTCCCAAGACCTCACAGTAATGGCTGTTCCTAACCACTGGCACTGAGGAACTCAGGGCCTTCTTCAGGACCACCTTGCCAGGCATGCCAATGCATGGGTGCAATGCCCTGGGAGAACAGTGTGTCTTGCTATTGTGTTAGCCTTTGTGGTGCATGTGTGTACTGTACAGCTCAAGAGATGAGACTGGGTTCCATGTACCACTGCAACCCAGTGGGGTTGAACCTGTGAGGCCAGTTCTGGCTGCTGCTTGGGGTCCTCTGTCTCATTTCTAATGTTTACTTTTGCTGGGATGTCTACAGTCAAATAGCAAACCCAGCAGACAATTCCCAGTTGGAGGTAGCGGAAACCTCGGACAGCTAAGCAGCTGTAGGGCTTCTTCTCCTCTGGACCCTCTAAGCATTTTCCTGCATCTGCCCACTTAGCTGGCTTCCCCATCAGTGAGTGGCACAAGAGACAGGAATTGGAGGCTACAGAGTCACTGGGTCAGCAGCAGCAGCGCTGGGGCCTGCTCACATCCAAGGCCCGGGAGGGACCTGGCTTGGAGCAGCCTCCCAGGCGGCCTCCTGCAGCCCTGTGCGATTGCTCCTCACCTGGAGCCCTTGTTCGTCCCCTCCTGGCCCCGGCTCATTTCATGAGAGCCTCCCACAGGACCCCTCTTCACAAGACCCAAACAAGCCCACCTTGTCCCTCCATGTCCACTGCAATTTAGTTTTCTTCACACACACAGCAAGGAAGAATGTTATCTTTTCATTTGCTCACTGGTACTCCATCTCCCAGCCCATCCCAGACCCAGGTAAACACTCCATCTCTTTTTTTTTTTTTTTTTTTCTTTTGGTGCTAGCATCCACAGATGAGGGATACCGTTCATTGTTTGTTTTTCTGGGACTGCGTTACTTCACTCAGCATGGTATCTTCTAGCTCCAACCATTTACCTGCAAAGTTCATAACACTCCAGAGTGATTAAAGCTAATTTTTAAGTTGGTGTACAAAATAATGGGTTTCATTATGACATTTTCACACACAGGTCACTATACTTTGCTTCTATTTATCTCTCACTGGTCACCTTCCTCTCTCCAAATAAACTCTGTTCAGCCTTTGTGTCATACATAACACAATTAAATTTAGATCTGCATGAGAGCACACGACACTCGCACCGCTGTCCTCGCCTGCTAGGCATTTTACATAAGATTTACTCCTGAGAGCCAAGTGCAACACCATTATGGCTTGTTTCAGTCAGAATGGGTGAGGTTCCATTGCAGCAACAAACACTACCCCAGATGGCAGTGATTTGCAGGACAGAGGTCAGTTTCTTGCTGGAAGCCTGACTCTGTGGGTATGGTGAGCTTTCATCTTTTAACTGTCACTCCTGGAGACCCTACCTGAGCTGCCACAATGCCACCAGTCACTGTGCCAGAGAGAAAATGTGCAGCAGTGGTGATAAAGTACAAGGACTGGAAGGATGCGCTATTTCTGTTCCCATCTCGTGGGCCAAAACCAGTCACCCAAAGTCACTGGCCCAGAGAAAGCCAGGTGTACACCTGTGATAGACACTCCCCTCTATTCGTGCAACTCACGGAGGAGAAACAGCAGCTCAAAGATAACTGGTAATGGGCAGCTTTGTGTTAATTCTCCTAACCCTAACTGGTCTCAGGTTCAATGACATCTGCACTTCACAGATTGGGAAACCAGAGAGATGTTAAGAAACATCCCCTAGGCCCAGGGGGTGGGCAGGGCTGCAGCCTTGGCTTGGGTCTGTCCCCACCAGCTCCCTACGTGAGAACCAACACCATAGGCCCAAGCAGGGCATCTGACTCCAGGTCTGACTTACTTTCATCCTGTGTCAAAGGGGCAGAGGGGAGGTTCTTAGCCTGCATTTACCACCAGAGTCGGCATCCGGATGCTGCTCAGACCCAGAGGGCAGCTTTCTCACCCAGGTGCTGTTGAGTAGGGACAGTCACACACTGCAGAAATCAAGGTCTGTGCCTCAAGCCACTGTGCTCCGTGCTCAGAAAGGTGCACCTACTCAGAAAAAGTGAACCTGGCCAGCTTCTCACCAACATGATTTTTTGAGATGTTGGCTACATGCCTGGCCACATGCTGAGCCGTGATGTCCAGTGCCCAGCTCTGGGACCCTGTCTCATCACAGTGATAGCTCCAATATCAAGAGCGAGGCGAACATGCACACCCAGGAGCACCACCATAAAGGACAGCATGACAGTAACCAAAGAGACCTAAAAGGTGACAGCTTTTAGCCTCAGTGATCCCCAACCCAGGCATTCCCATGCAGGCAGGTGGGCACAGAGGTGGCACAGGACACTGCCCTTGCTTAGGGGGAAAAATTAGTTCTTAGAGGATAAAAAAATCCCTCATTCTGTCTATATTTGAATCAGACACTGAAGCTCAAAGCTTCAGCTATTCTAGCTGGCGAGCAGGCCCTAGGATCTGCCTGTGGCCAGGCCTCTCCCTCACACATGGGGAGTACAGGCCCATGCTACCACACTTGAGTTCCCCAACAGTGCTAGGAATCTGAACTCAGGTCCTCAGGCCACACGGGGCAACCACTTTACCCCTGAGCCACCTCCCCAGCCACTAGATATAAAGTTTAATGTTCTGAAATATATAACTGCAATTTACTAATCCATTCATGTAGGCTTTTAAAAATGTTTTTAACTAAAACCCAAATATCGTTACTTGGGAGAACTGCTGCTTTCTCCTAAGATAAATTCTTTGGAAAGGAATGACAGATGCCTGATTCTGCCTTTTCCTGCAAGTTCTGTTTACCAGACTGGCCGCTACCCAAGCCATGTGTCTGTCACCCCTGTATCAAAGAGGCTTCTTCTGACTAGAAGAGGGAGTTCAGACCCTCAAGTCTATCAGGGCAGGCAGCAGGTGCTCTCAGCTTCCAGCTACCACCACCTGCTCCCCCTCTGCTCTCAGCTCCCTGGGAGTCGTCTGCAAGCCCAGCTGTAGCTCCAGATGGAACAAGGCCAATGAAAAGGACACCATTACTCTAGCCATGGAGGGACGAAGACCTGGGCACACAGCTTCTCCCATCTGGTGTAACAGCTTGCTTCTTTCCATGTATCCAGAGTGAGCCAGGCAGAGACAGAGCTGGTCTTGGGCACACAGGTATCTAGGGAGAGGCTGTCCGGCTCCTCAGATGGTACCATGAGAACACACTGGCCTAGACAGCACTTTCTCTGAGCCTCCTGGAGTGAAGAAGATGTAGAGGGAGTTGGGGGGGGCGGGGACAGGACCCAAAGTGCCAGCCATTTCCTAGAGGGAACCCCGCTGCCCTGGACGCCCTGCTCTCCCCAAGCTCCAGCTTCCATTCGGAAGACGCCTGCAATTCCCAAGGCCAAGGCTCAGCTCTCTTTTAAAAAAAAGTTTTTTTGATTAATTTATAAACTATATTTGGGAGGGTATCCCACTTGCTGTGAGGTGTGTGTGACTGGGGGTGGGCAGATAGTACAACTCATGGGGAGTTGGTTCTCTTGTACATGTGGGTTCTGAAGACTGAACTTGGATGGTCAGGCTTGGCAGCAGGCACCTTTCTGTACTTGCTGAGCCATCTCACCAGCCCCTCCTCACCACCCCCCCCTTTATTTTCTTCCAGGGAAGAGCCAAGGGAGAAGCCAGCCAGCACCACTCTTGGAGAATAATCAGGAGACATCTTTCAAAATGACACATGTGTCTTCTGTCCCAAGATTTCCACTCCTAGGAATCTGCCTTTGGTCTACTTGGACATAAGCTTCCATGAAGGCTGGGGCAGCCTCTGTGCTCGTGAATGGGGCTCTGGCAGCCACCCTTTATGCTGCAGTACGGAAGCCAAGTGGATGGCTTTAGGTGCTAAAAGAAGAAGAGCTGAGCACAGGATGTGCTGAAAACCAGACTCCGAGTTCCCTCACACACAGAATGTGCATATGCCCCTCGACTCAAGCACAGACTCTCTAGCATAATGCTGAGAATGGCTACCCAGTTTTCAGTGCCCATGCCTTTGAACCTGGGCAACCCTGTGTGAGGTGCTTTCAGGCTGGCTCTCTGTGAGCTTCTGCACCCATGTGCCAAGCTTTACATCCGTTCCCCTTGAATCCTGTCAATGCACCTGTGGTGGTTTGAATTAGAGTGCCCCCCATAGGCTGTAAGTATTCAGACATTTTTGTCTCCAGTTGGTGGCACTGTTCTTGGAGGTCTTAGAAGGTGTGGCCGTGCTGGAGGAAGTACGTTATTGGGGGCGGGCTTAGTGAGTTTAACAAGCCTTGCGGTCTCCAGTCGCTCTCTTGACTTCCTGTGCTCATTGCGAGATGTGACCCTCGGCTTGCTGCTCCAGCCCCGGCCACCATGCTTCCCGCCACAATGGACTCTGATTCCCTGGAACCGTCAATCATAAGCTCAAGTAAACTCTTCCTTTTATAAGTTCCCTTGCTCATGGTGGTTTATCACAGCAACAGAAAAGTGACTAATACAGTTATTTGGTACCAAAGAGTGGGCTGTTGGCTGTGAAGAACCTGACCATGTGAATGTTTGGAGAAATGTGGAAGACTTTGGAACTTTTGGCTAGAAAAGCTGTTGACTACTGTATTCTTTTTTTATGGGGCCATTCTAGTAGAAGCCTGGAAGAAAGCATTGCTGCAAAAAATGTAGTTCCAGAGGAAAATAAAGACTTAGGCAGCAATTGGGATATTTTGATAAAGAGTCTGGCAGCAGTTTGCCCACAGCCCAAACGCTTGCCTGATGCTAAATTGAAAAGCAATGGATTAATGTTTGGCGGAGGATATTTAAAGACAGCCTAATGTAAACATGGTGGCATGGCTATTAATGGTGAATATTGTACAAATCTACAGTGAAGAAGTGCAGATGGGGCAGAAAGAAATGCAGAATGTACAGTTTGGATCTGAAAAGTACACTAGGAAGATTAAAGATGGGGCCAAGGCATGTGAGGAGAGGTTCCTTTTGACAAGGAGATTAAAGTGCTCAAGGAGAGGCCTAGCTATTTACAAGTAAACAGTGGAAAAAGTGAGCTTAAAGCGATTAAGGAGGGGCCTTGAGATTTACAAGTAAACAACAGAAATAGTACCTTCAGGGCAAGACCACACCCAGCTAATCCTCCAACTTTTGAAAGGAAAATACTGAAAGGGTTTTCTGCTCCAACAAGTTCAGGGCAGAGAAAAGTTGCAAATGTGGTTGAAATAGGCCAGGGTCCATCCCAAACTTGCAGTCAAACTTGGCAGTTTAATTCACGTGGTGCTGGCTTTAGAGGCATGAAGTTTACAAGAGTGAAGGGGTCTTCAGTTCTTCCTCCACAGTTTCAGAGAGCTGCCAAGATCAGGCAGAGTGCAGCAGGGGTGTCCCTGAATAAAGAAGGCCCTGATAGGCCATTGCGTGAAGCTGTGAATGTGAAGCCTGGTTGGCAGCAGGGACCCCATGAAGACATTGGAGATGCCAGAGCTGTGAGGTATTTGCCAAGGAGAGCTGCATACAGGGAGTGGTATCAGCCTAAGGAAGAGATCCATGTTGCATGCAATCCTGGAAGAGCTGAGCCATCTAAGCCCTTTGGAAGTAACGTCCCAGAAGTCACACATGGAGCTACTGGAATTGGTGTTTGCCCTGCTGGGTTTTGGTCTTATTTTGGACCAGTATTTCCTCACTATGCCTCTATTCCTCCCTTTTGGAATGGGAATGTGTATTCAGATCCACTGTACGTTGGGAGTATGTAATTTGTCTTTTGATTTTGCAGGAGCTTACAGTTAAGAAATCGGCCTGTGTCTCAGAAGAGATTTTGGACTATAGACTTTTGAATAGAATTGAGACTGGTAAAGACTATGCAGACTTTTAAGGTTGGACTAAATGCACTTTGCATTTTATATAGTCATGAGCCTGTGGGGGTCAGGGAGTGGAATGTGGTGGTTTGAATTTGTGTCCCCCATAGGCTTTAAGTATTCAGACATTTTGTCTCCAGTTGTTGGCACTGTTCTTGGAGGTGTGGCCGTGCTGGAGGAAGTATGTCACTGGGGGCAGGCTTAGTGAGTTTAACAAGCCTTGCAGTCTCCAGTCTCTCTTTCTCTCTCTGCTTCTTGTGCTCATTACAAGATGTGACCCTTGGCTTGCTGCTCCAGCCCCGGCCACCATGCTTCCTGCCACAATGGACTCTGATTCCCTGGAACCGTCAATCGTAAGCTCAAATAAACTCTTCTTTTTTTTTTTTAATTTTTTATTTATTTCTGTATGTGTATGAATGTACTGTCTGCATGCAGGTTTGTGCACCCGTGTCGTGCAATGCCGCGGAGGTCAGAAGAGGGTGTCAGATTCCCCTGGAACTGGAGTTCTCCTGGAATTGGAGTTCCCTTGCTCATGGCGGTTTTATCACAGCAACAGAAAAGCGACTAATACAGCACTGTACCTTTGTCCTGGCAGTACAGAGAGAGCAGCAAACAGAGCTATCCAGGATAACTAACATGCATACATCCATGGTTTGGATGGAGCCAGACTGGGGACCCTTTCCACCCCATGTGTTGGCACTGCCACCTCTGAGCTGTGAGATCTGTGTCCCTATTCACATTCTCTCAGCCTGGGCTCTGTTACATTTGCTATAAATGGGCTTGAAAACAACCGCATTGGCCCCAAACAACTGGGAAATGGGTAGAGAATGCTGGCCGCTAGGCCTGATGCCATGTCTGCTTTGTGGGCAGGCACTTCAGAGAAGTCATTCTCAGAATCTTCTCGTAATTTAAAATTGTCTGAGGAGAGCTGGGCATGTACGGTGATACACGTTTTTAACCCCAGCACTTGGAGGGAAAAGCAGGCAGATCTCTTGAGACAGAGGCCAGTTTGGTCTACTTAGCAAATCCCAGGCCAGCTGTGGGGGGAGGCCATATCTCAAAAATAAACAAATGGGCTGGGAAGATGGCTCGATCTGTGAAGTGCCTACCACACAAATCTGAGGACCTGAGTTAGATCACATCACTCACAATAGAAAGATAGGCATGTAATCCTGGAACTGGAGAGGCAAAGATGGTTGGACCCCAGGAGCTTGATGCCAAGGTAGCCGACCCCAATCAGATCCCAGTGAGACAACACCTCAAAAACGAGGACAGACGGTGAGGGGCAGCGTCTGAAGATGCACCCGCACACCCATCCACAGAAGAACAAACCAGGCTTACATAGGCATAGAGCTGCTTTTCATAAATCAATTTGTCACCCCTCACTTTTTAACTGAGCACTACTGGCTGAAATCTCCTATCTGCTTTAGCATTCAATCTGCTAAGATACATAATTCTGATTACAGAATCTGAAGAAAGGCCAGACTCAGCAGATGGAGCCTTTCAGATAATGGTGGGCGCCCTTCTCTGCTGTGACACTAAAACTTGACCAGCGGCGTTTCTTTCCAGCTCACCGAGGTGTGGAGTCCTTATCAATGAACTTTTGTACTCTGCCACATTCCTAATATGCACCTTGACTGGTCCGTTTATCCAGGCTTGGTTTTGAAACCTGCTACGTGGGTCATGTAGAAAACACCAGTTCTCTGAGTTGTGGACTCAGGAGGTGAACAAGGCAGATGGTGTCTTAGTATTACTGTGGAAACTGTTTTGACCTGGGGGCCTCAATAAAGCTTCACTTTGACAATGGTTTGCAGAACTTCTCTACATTAACCAAGCTTTCTCTGAGAAACTTTCCCCAGGAAGTATAGGGGACACATCCAAGGTTTGGCTCCAGCCAATATTCAAGGTCAGATGACCTAGTACTTCACACACCCTAGCACTGCTCCCTGTGAGCTAGGAGACCTGTGTTCCATATTTCCATTCCCCACCACACCTCAGCCTGTCATGCCCTGCAGTGACGTGGCTGCAGGAGCAGAGGCCAGTCCCTCTGACCCCCACCTGGGTGCTGTTCCTCTGCCCCTGGCAGAAGCCCCCTTCACTACAGGACCACCTCCCTTCTCCTCTCAAATAACAGGCCTTAGTGGTTTGCTGGGGGCAGGGCCTCCCACAGCAAAGTACAGGAGCCATGTGTGGGCAACACAGCTAATTCCTGGCCTCTTGAAATTACATATGTATGCATATTTATAGTAAATACATGGGTGTCCTTAAATAGCTACTCACTTGTGGACACTTTTTAACATGTCCACCAACCTCTCCTGCTCAAAAGCCTTCGATGAGCTTTGCTGTCCAAGCCGCATTCAGCCTGTCCCCTTCTCTCTAGGACTATAGCCTACCCTGTCCCTTCCTTCTCCCTCAACCCATCCTCCCAGCTCAAGTCTCCTCCCTCCACAATCCCTCTGTTACTCCCTCACTGGGGTTCTGTGTTCAGCCTGGAAAATACACTGAATTAAACATAGTCAATACTCAGAAAATCAGTGCAACAAGTATCTCCAGGCACTCACTATATAGTGTACCCACCTGTCCTGTCTCTAGGACCCAACTCTGGAACAGCCTCTGCTTTCCTGGGGCAGCACTGTCCCTTTCTGCCTTCCCTGTGGAGACCACTGCCTGCTGTGCCCTTATTTACATCTTCACCTCCCAAATGGAAGGATTCTGTGCCCTCTTCATTATCTAGAACATACTAGATGCTCAGTCAATTCCATGAAGTAGAAAGCAGACTAACCGTGCTATGTACTGGAGTAAGAAGGAAGACATCAGAGACCTGCTAAACCCACAGGACAGGTTCCCAGTGTTGTCATCCTGCCTGAGGTGTAATCCATACAGTCCATTTCAAACCAGGTAGCTCATGCCTATAATCCCAGCATTAAAAAGGCTGAGGCAAGAGGATCACTGTGAGTTTCGGGTAATCCTGGGATACATAGTGTATTTCAGGTCAGCCTGGGCTAAGAGTGAATCTCTACTTATAAATAAAACAAAACAAAAATGACCATTTTCGATTCTAACTGGGGAAGAGCCACCTTCAGCATGGTCCTTAAGCCCACAATTCCAGCTGGGGGCATCAACCTTGAGCAGTCTAATAATAGGATGGCAGGTGATGAGTGTTCCTGGTTCTAAATCCTAGGCTGACCCGAGACACTTTTGACTATCAGCACCTTGGTTTTCTCATCTGGAAAATGGTAGCAAAATAACTGTCCCTACCTTGAGGTATAATTAAATGAAAGCACACATGTTGAGAGCCAAGTAGTGGAACACACAACTCGCTCAGTTCATGAGAGCTGCCGTCACTGACACTGTCCTTGATACACCATCACCATGAGCCCAGGGCAGGTGGAATTCCAGGATGGGCCTCTTGGTCCCCACTCGTATAGTCTTAGTCCTGTGAAGATGTCACCCTATATCGCAAAGGGGGTTACAGATGGAATTAATATCTGCTAGAGATTGAGTAACAACGCCCAGGGCTGAGGAGACAATGCTTATGTTCAGATAGGTTCAGATAGGTAGATCCCTGGGGTTCACTGGCCGGCCAGCCTAGCCTACTTGGCAAGCTTCAGGAGGCTGTTGAGAAACTCTGTTTCAAAAAAACAAGGTAGATAGTGCCTGAGGAATGATACCCAAGGTTGACCTCTGGCCTCCATCAGCACCTACATGTGTGTGCTCTTAAGAATGAGACTAAATGGGTGGGCTTGACCCCATCAATGAGCCCCCTTTAAAGGCAGGTCTGTGGGCTGGCAAGATCACTCAGTAAAGTGCTTTCGCCACAAACACCAGGACTTGAGTTCAATACCCAAACCTTATAAACCAGGCGCAATAAGTGCCCAACAAAAACTGGGAGTGGTAGTCCCACCTGTAATCCTAGAATTTAGGGAGGCTGAGGCAGAAGCCACTAGTTTCAGGCCATTCTGGGCCACTACACCCAGCAAAATTTATCAATTATTTCTGGGGTTTTCCACTTAATATTTTCAGACCAGTTGACTGACCATGGCTAATTGAAAGTCCAGAAAGTGAAGCTGCAGACAGGAAGGCTACTGGTGGAAGCCCCACTAGGCCTCCATCCAGAACATGCACATACAGAAGACAAGCAGGCTCCTATCTAAAGGTTAAGAGACACACCTTGCATGATCTTCGGCAGGCTGGGGCCCAGGCAGGACACTCCCCTCAAAACCAGCTCTGAGGGGGATCCTTCCTTATTTCTTTCCCAAACAAACGCAGCAGTAAGAATGGAGAAGGGTCCCAAGTGCAAAACCTCGCTTCAGCCTCCTCCCATCATAAACAAAAGAACACATGGGGGGCCTGCCACCAGAGTTCTTTGGGGGCCCCACTGTCCACTCTGTTGCCACCCTGGTCCTGGCCCATCCCCTTTCATGATAGTGGCCCTAACAGGTACCCCTTTTGGGGTGCAATTCTAAGTGGTCCTAGGACAGCAATCACAGCGAGACTGGGTTGCTGCTTCTGAAGGAGGGAACACAAGCCTTCTTGGAGTGACAAGAAAGCCTGGTCCAATGGCCCAGAGTTCTGCGGCGGGGACTCGCTTCCCTACCAGGGGCCCAGGACATATCCTGACTCCTCAGTCACAGGGTCTGCCTGCCAGGAGACCACACGTAGGACCTGGCTTTCCACAGTCTCAAGAGCAGCTCTCCTCTCCAAGTCTCCACCCCCCTCGTACCTCCTGGCTCAGTCAAGTACAAGGACCCTTTTGGTAGATCTCTGGCTTCTTTAAATCTCCTTGTTACAGAAAAAGGTAACAGACAACATGCAACTCAGAAAGTTTGGACCTGAACGCTAGGGCCTCTGTTGACAGAGTTCAGTCAGCACAGATGCCTTTCCAAGCATTTCCATATGAAAGAGCTGGTTCTGCCCTGCCAGTCTGCTGTCTCACCTGGTGGGTGGCCCAGCCCCGTGAGGTACCCTCAAACCCCAAACCCAGACAACCTTCTCTCAGGCCACCTGTTTCACCTGGGTGATGGCAGCTGACTGTTTTGGGATGCTGTTTGAAGTACTTGTGCTCATTGAAATCCTCCACCCTTCAGCTCCCATCAGTAGACATCACACCTCCTGATGTTTGCAGAGCTTCTTAGCCAGGAAAGGAACTTCCAGGAAGGCTCCCCCATGCACAGCACACAACAGCAGGCAGGGGGCAGGGCCAGGCAGGGATTAGAGGGCCTCATCTCACAGATGAGCTTCACTCAAGCCCCAGTTGACACTGGAAACTAACAGGAGGCAGAGACAGCACTGGCTAAACCTTGATCTTCTGGAAAAAAAGAGTGGATTAAAGTAAAAAGAAAAAGCCGGAATAAACTGGATCACTGGGCTTATTACTTTTTAAATGAATAACAAGACTGGCTCCATCAGATCAGCTACAAAAATGTAGATAATGGGCTGGAGAGTTGGCCTAGTGGTTAAGAGCGTCAACTGCCCTTGCAGAGGACTCGGGTCCGATCCCCAGCACCCACATGGCAACTGAGAACTGTCTTTAACTCCAGTTCCAGGGGAATCCAACACCCTCTTCTGGCCTCAGAGGCATTACACAACATGGGTGCACAAACCTACATGCAGACAGTACATTCATACACATAAAAAAAAATAAATTAAAAAATGTAGATAATATCAGAGAGAGAGAAACAATGTGGGAGAATAAGTATTTGTGGAAGGCATTTGGCTTTAATTATGAAAATCTGAAACAGTCACACCTGTACATAAAGACTCATGATCACAGGCTACCATGACTCCATTGAACATATAGGGAAAAATCAGGCACCACCCAAAAGTCTCTCATTGAAAGCCATGGGATGAAAGCTGGTGGTCTGACTACAGTAAGGGTGGAATAGTATGTGGCTACGAAAAGAGAAAGAGCTCCTCCATACACTAGGTAACAGAAATTGCAGCAGACTTAAGAGGATCCAACTATAGAATCCAATCCATACATACGCTCTATCTGTGGACACATGCCAAGGAGGAGGCAGACTTTTATCACATTTTTTGACACAATATTTCCTTAGTCTCCTCAGACTCTGCCACCCCTCTCCCGCCTGTGCCACACCCGCACTCACTCGACCCTCTTGTCTAAGCAGATGCTCCTTGCCCTGGTCCCTTTCCTCACACCTCCCTGTCCACTTTCCCTGCACCCCTTCTTGAAGCTGTTGTGTGTATTGGATCTGTCACCTGCTATCTGCCTTGCTCAGCTGAGTGGGGGCTCCAGGAGCATGGGGCTCACCTACCCAGGCCGTGCTGCATTCCAGAGCCTGGCAGAACAGATGATGAAATGTATCCACGGACACATCCGAAATAAAGAGCCTAGCAATGTCACCTCTTCAATATGGAAACTGAGGCACACTCTCTTGACATGGAACTTGTACCTAGCTGTGCCACGACCACTGACTGTGCTGAGCCCAAAAGTAAACCCTCTTTGAGCCTGCCTCCTTCCCATTGTCAAGCCAAGGCAGCCACTCAGAAGGAGTCTGATAAATGTTGGTCTCATGAATAGAACAACATACCTTTCTCCTTCAGATGCCCAAGGCTGTGAATTCAGAACATAGGCATTCATAGGTAAGGGGCTCACTGCCCAAGGTCTCACAGGACCAGCTGAACTTAAACTGCGGACTCTGGGTGCTACCATCACGGCTTTGGAGAGAGCTCCTCACCTCCTGGCCCTCACTCCTGCCCGTACACATTGGCTTGGCTACCGCGAACCTGGCAAGCAGCTCGTCTTGGGGTTTGAACAAGGACAGAATCTCTTATCTCAACTAGAAAATCTGTCCTAGATTGATGTTCAGTCAGCACCTCCGAGGAACCCCAATAGGAACAAGTGGAAGGCTGTTGGTTTCCTTCCTGTTTCGTGTCTTACTCCTGCAGGCAGGATCCCATGGGAAGTGAAGATGTGGCAGTGGTGGGTGGAGTGACAGCCGAGGTGGATGTGGTCCTCAGGCAGGTGGCAGCCGTCCTTCTCCCACAGCCCTGCTCAGCAGGAGGAGCCACCCAACTGGTCTTACAGGCACTCTCTTGCCAAAGCCTGGCACTCAGCCTCCTACCCTGCCCCCTGGGCTCCCTCATAATCCCTCCTGCTCCTCTGGGCCCTTGGTCCATGACTCCTTGGAGGTCACCTTGGCTCTACGCCTAGAGGACATCCCATAAGCTAGCTTTCACCCATCCATTAGAGACAGGAGGTCACCCTAAGTGCTCCCACACTTGCTGCCCAGTTATCTGCCCAGGACCTTGAAATGAGTCATCCACATGTCACCTTTGAGCCCATGCTGCTCCCAAGGGCCCAGACTGGTGCTTCCCTGACCCGGTTCCACAGGCATTGTGTGCACCCAAACTGTAAGGCAATTAATTAGGGAACCGAGGGTGTAGAGGGAAGAGCTCTGTCCTCTGGAGTCACCAGCAGGAACCGGCTAGGCCTCCACTCCTCAGAATAAGGGCGCTGGGAGCTCGCTCTTCCACCCCCTGTTTTCTACAAGTGGAAAAACAATGGTCTAGACAGGAAAAATAACTTGTCCCCAGTTACTGTCCCAAAATAGACCTACAGCACACATCAAAGGCAGAGTGGAGCCACAACCACCAACTCCTAACTTCTGTCTACCTTGTTTTAGACTCTGCCCTCCACTGGCTGACTGTCAGAGCTCTTCCAGCCCAGGTAACACCCAAGCCTTATGAAACTGCTTAACATCAGCGCTTGGAAGAACCTTCAGGATGTTGCAGTGAGACGTTTGTCAGAATCCACCCATTTTCTAGAAGAGCCACCAGAAGCTCACAGCAGCAAGGGATCCACACGTACAGGCGCACAGCCAGCGCTCCGTCATACGTGTCCTTTCCGCAAACAGGTTCCAGGTCTGAGGGATCTACTGTGGGATGGTGAACAGGGAGATGTGGCCTGGGGCATTTCACTGAAACGCGGTGGCCTCACACAGCCTCCATGCAGAACCCAGGGGAAAGAAGGGCTGGGGAGAGTTTTAGTATTTGTAGAAAGTATGGCACAATTTCCCAGCTAAATTGGATTTCTGAGACCTACAGAGCTGCTATTTTTTTTTTTCTCTCTTTTTGAGATAGGCCCTCATGTACCCCAGGCCTTGCACTCGATAAGTAGCCAAAGATGACCTTCAACTCCTGATTCTCCTGCCTCTATCTCTCCCGTCCTGGGAGTACAGGAGAGAGTATAAAGGCATGCACTTCCAGGCTTGGTTTTATGCAGTGCTCGGACTGAACCCAGGGCTTTGTGCATATTAAGTAGACATTCCAACTGAGCTAATCCCAGCCCACAGGACAGACGCAATAAAAAACAGGCCAATAAGCCACCAGGTAGCTCAACCTTTATCATTCGAAAGGACACCAAGACAGGAGGGGGGAGGAAAGGCTTAGAAAGAGAAAGGGAGGGGGAAAGGATCCCAGAGAGGGCTGTAAATCGGCTACAGAGTAACAAGCTTAACCTCTATTGGTACCAGGATGGATGGAACAAACAGAAAGGCAGCTGTGCAAGACCAGTGCCCAGTGGACACCACACGCCACAATAGGGGATTCTATACTGTAAGGCACTTCATGTTCACAACACCCCCTCACAGCTCTGAGGTTCTAGAACAGAATCTCAGACACATAAGCAGGATTCAAACCCCAGTCCAGCCAGGGCCTGAGCTTCTTGCACTGACTCCATACTGAAGAGACTTAAAGGGGGAGCCCTCCCAACCCCACAGCCCCTTTCTGCCCCTCTTACCTAGTCAGCACCTGCTGTCATGCTCTAACAGCCCCTGAGGGGTGGCAAGGTGACAGCCTGAGACTGGCAGCAGTCCGCTTTAGATGTCTTCAGGCAGTAGGGGGACAGGGCTACTGGGGGAGGTGGATGAGGTTGCCTAGCAAAGCGGCAGGGGGGGGGGGGAGCGAGGTGGGAGCCAGGCAGAGGCAGCCTGCTAAGTCCTGCTGGGATGCTGTGACTAAAAGCAGTGAGTGCTTAAATTCTGCCTCTTCCTGCCCCTCCCCCAAGGAGTCCCCAACTAAGTGTTTCCTGACTATCTAAAATGCTTCACTAGCACAGATCAGTGAGGCAATTCAATTATGAAATTTACCATGTTAGATGAAAACCAGCATCTCAATCAGCCAATTCATTTGCGGCTGGCCACTGTTGGCTAGCCAACTCTGCCACCCCCCTCTCCACCAGAGCCTATCAGGACACACCCGGCTGCTGACTGGTGTGTGACTGGCTCTGAGCTCAGGCAGGAAGCTGGCCAGTATGGTGCGTCTTCCTCGGACCTCCTCAGAACACAGGCTGCAGGTAGAATCTGGCCTGACTGCTGTCCATGCTGACCAGACCAGCACCGCTGAGAATGAACCTCTGGGTCACCTCCTACCTGCCTGACCTCCCCTGTGCCAGGGTTGCATGCACCTGAGAGGTTCGGGGAGAGCAGAGTGCGGACGAGTGGCAGAAGAGGCTGCAGCTCAGGATCTGGGCTGTGGCAGGTCTCTGCTCTCCAGGCATCCTCTTTCCAGCCTCAGCACTGATGTCCCTCTTCTCTGTCCCCTAAGTTCCCCTTTGCTGTCCTGCTCACTGGGACCCTCTGCACACTGTGATATGTCAAGGCCCCTAATCCATGTGCCGGCACTCCCGTATCTACAGAGTCTTTAATAACCGGGTCCCCAGTCAAGTGTGCTCAAACAACAAATCAGTGAATGAATGAGCTTGGCTAAAACCACCTCTAATAATATTAATACCACTTCTCCCAGGCTGACCCCCACCTCCCTCCAAGTGACGGGAAAAAGGAAGGCTGCTTCCATTACAGACCACAGTCCCTGTGCAGGGTCATTTATCTTTCTTCCTACTCTTCTCTCTCATACTGGTGCCCACAGGCTTAAGATGCCTTTAGTTGAGCCACTGACACCGCCCCCAGACCGCCTCCACTCCGGAGCACAAACCTTGCCCACAGCTCTCCGTGCACTCCACACGTGAGCTCAGCTGTGGCCTGAGATCCAGGTCAAAGGTTTCTTCCATCCCTCTCTATATTCCTTTTAAACAATCTCTCTGAACTCACTTGTTGATAAATGACTAAAAACTGAAATACTAACTTGTGGGGCTCCCCCAGCCTCCACAGGCATAGCCTTTAAAACTCAAGCACCCCTGTCTTAGAAGGGCTGAATCTACCCCAGGCTGAGGAGGACCTTGTGTCCTATTCCTCCCCAGACCCCAAACACAAGCCTTCACCAATATCTCCCAGAAATCCTCTCAGCACATGGTGGCTCCAGCAGGTCAAGTGTCAAATCCCAGGCACCAGAGACTGGCACCACTAGCCGCTTCCCTTGTGCACTGCCAGTCTAGAGTGAAACCAAGTGGCTCAGGCAACCTGGCCTGCCTCAGCAGGGAGGGAGTACCAAAGCCCAGTGAGCCAGGCCCAGGCGACTGGGACTCAGCTGGACTCTCCAACTTCCACATGAACTGGAAGGGGCCTGGTTCACCCCAGCACCACCACCACCACCACCACTTCCTGTGGTCAGGTCTCTATAGAAATTCTTGGGACCCGCATGGCGGCACTTTCTTACAATCCCAACACTCAAGAGGCTGGGCTGGGATAGGAGGACCTCAAGGTCAAGGCCAGCCTGTCTACAAAGCAAGACGCTTTTGAGAGAGAGAGGCGAGGGGAGATTCATTCCTTTTTGTTAAAGACTGTGGGATCAGACTCTATAAGCAGTTGCACCCAAAGGTGCCTGCTGTCCCCGGCGGCACAATTCTCCAACAGCAAAAGGAAGCTTCAAAGTAGCTATGAAAGACACTGGTCAAGTGGGGGCCTGACCACGACGAGGTGTGGGAGGAGGAAGGTCCTGCTAGGGAGTGCTTGGTATGGCCCTGTCAGGTTAGCCACCACACGGGTGGGGAGGTGGGTGTGACTCCAGGAGTTTAACCATTTCACCCCAGCTCCCAGCTGCCTGACCAGGAGGGACCTGACCAGGAGGGACCCCACGGGGCAGGCCACTGGCTGGGCTGGTACACTTCCCAGGTTTAATCCCTCCGCTCTCCTCAGCGCCGAGAGCGCAGAAACCTCGGCTCGGTCGGGCTTAAAGCTGCGCCGCTCCCATCCTCGAAGATCAGCAACCTCCTCTTTCTAGGATCAATAGTAATTTTTTAAGAAGAGTCTGCGGACTCAATGAATCAACCACTCCCAGGGGAAGAGGAGCAGCTCCCTCGCGCAACATCCATTTGCAAAACAATTCATTCCCTCGCCCCGAGCTCACAGGGAGCCCGCGGTCCCCGGACACCAAGGAGGGCAGCCCGCGCGAAGCCGGGACACTGCCCCATTGTCCGGGACCGTGTGGCCGGGCGGAGGCGCGGAGGGCCGGGCGCCGCTCGCGCCGGGTCGGGGTGACAGTCCCGGCGCGACGGCCCCCGAGGACAGCGGCCCCAGCCAGCCCGGTCCCGCCTCCGTACTCACCGTGCCCGGCGCCGCCGCCCGCCGCCTTGGAGACCCCGGCCGCCTAGCGAGCTCCGCAGCCGCCGCCGCTAACCTCGACCGGCTCACCACAGCCCGGACGCTCTCCCGGGGCCGAACCGCAGAGGCGCCGCCAACAAACTAGTTTCTCCGGCCTTCCCGCCCCGCCTCTCGGCCCGAAGCCCAACAGCCAATCGGAGGCTGCGTCTCTATGACGGATGGGCGGACGAGCCCATAGTGCGTCCGCAAGAGGAGAAAGGGGAGGGCGGCCGGGCCGCGCCGGCACAGCCAAGGCAGGGGCAGGGAGAGGAAAGGGACTGCTACCAGATTCTTAAAGCGACAGGCGCCTGCTCGCCCTGGTGGCCAGACTCTGGGAACAAAACCGCGACAGTTTTCTAGAGCTTTCCTCAGTAGGGAGATTTGTGGATTACACATGCCTCCTTCTGTCCCCGAAACACAAGCGTTGTGGGTCTCTTTGCCTAGCAAGTGAATTGTCCCAATGTTAAGGAAATCCTTCCTTTATACTTTGGACTTGTTTCAATATTGGGGAATTTCTGCTGTCACCAATATCTACTGGAAGTCCTATATTTCAGGGGAGAGGGTATACTTCAGTTGTTCTATGCAGTTTATTACTAAACATATAAACTAGCCTTCAAATATACATTCACCAACCCATACATTAATTCATTTTAGAAAGAATTAATAGAAGCCGGGCGTGGTGGCGCACGCCTTTAATCCTAGCACTTGGGAGGCAGAGGCAGGCGGATCTTTGTGGGTTCAAGGCCAGCCTGGTCTACAGAGAGTTCCAGGCCAGCTGGGTCTACAGGGAGACCCTGTCTGGAAAAGACCAAAAATAATAAATAAATAAATAAATAAATAAATAAATAAATAAATAAATAAATAAATAATAAAAAAAAGCACGATGAGCCCTAGTTAAGAAGGCCAGCCTGGGGCTGGAGAGATGGCTCAGTGGTTGGTTTAAGAGCACCAACTGCTCTTGCAGAGGACCCGGGTTCGATTCCCAGCACCCACATGGCGGCTAAGAACCGTCTTTAACTCCAGTTCCAGGGGAATCCTATTCCCTCTTCTGACCTCTGGGGCATTGCAGGACACCTGTGCACCAACCTACATGTAAACAGTACACTCATACACATAAAAAATAAATAAATAAATAAATAAATAAATAAATAAATAAATAAATAAATAAATAAATAATAAAAAAAAGCACGATGAGCCCTAGTTAAGAAGGCCAGCCTGGGGCTGGAGAGATGGCTCAGTGGTTAAGAGCACCAACTGCTCTTGCAGAGGACCCGGGTTCGATTCCCAGCACCCACATGGCGGCTAAGAACCGTCTTTAACTCCAGTTCCAGGGGAATCCTATTCCCTCTTCTGACCTCTGGGGCATTGCAGGACACCTGTGCACCAACCTACATGTAAACAGTACACTCATACACATAAAAAATAAATAAATAAATAAATAAATAAATAAATAAATAAATAAATTTATTGAAAAGAAGGCCAGCCTGGTCTGCGTAGGGAGTTCCAGCCCAGCTGAGAGTAAAGGGAGACCCTGTCTCAAAAAGACAAAAAAAAGAATGAAAGAAAGAAAGAAAGAAAGAAAGAAAGAAAGAAAGAAAGAAAGAAAGAAAGAAAGAAAGAAAAAGAAAGTGATAAGCACCTCAAGCCATAAAAGGGGTGGGAGAAGTCTCTGGAAGCAGAGGTGGCACTCAGGATAGATGGTGCCAGGGAGGTCTGTGGAGAAGGAGAAGGCGCAAAACATTTAGAAGATAAGTAGCAGGGAGACTGGTGCAAAGTAGAAAATAGAGCCCATGGACTGCTTTCACTGGCAGGGAGAGATACTTGCTTCAGCAGTGGGATTCAGGGTTGGGGAGTCACTGGGGGCAAGCAGCCTGAAGTCCACGTTTGAACTTCAGCCTGTCTATCAAGATTTGTAAAGGACCACAGGCAGGTGCTCTGATTCTGAGTGACTGCTTCTTACAGGCAAAGGAAGGCTTTTCAAACCTTTCCCACAGGATTATTGTAAAGATTAAAAGCCTGGCAGCCAATAAATGCTAAATACAGCAGCTCCATTTGGCCCAGATTTAGAGACATTTAAAACAGGAGGGTTCTGATATTTAAGAGGCAAGCTGGTCAGAGGTGATCAGCTGGCCAAGTGTGCTGTTAAGGAATCTTCTAAAGGGAAAAATCGGCATCAAAATAACAGTTGCATTAAATAAATGACAGCCTGCATTTATAGTTTTAGTGCCCTGCCAATTTTCTACAGCTATGGTATTTATGTAATTGTTGGTTAGATGAAGCTTCCCATGCAAAACTGATTCCTAACAAGTTCATAACTTATGGCTCCTTAAGTTCTCTGTGAAGCCCTACACGCCAACCATCGAAAACCTGGCCCTCATTATCATTTCCCCCTCTTCAACTCTAAGGCTTAAATTAGGTAGTGGCATATATTAAAATAAATATAGCCAATGGAACAAAATCAGAGCAAGAACACATGTTGAGTTATTGAATTTAGATAAGAGCCAAAGGAAAGGGGAGAGACGCAGCCTGTTTTGCCATCTGCTTCTGTCCTAGCGTGGACCCTGGAGCATCCCTCTGTCAAAGCCCCTGCCCACCAATCCTGTCCAGTGCACAAGGAATTCTGCTGGTGTAGGGTCCGCCACAGTTATTTCAGAATCTCTGGTGCTACACATAATTGTGTTGCCAGTTCTGAAGTATACAAACAAATCTTATATATCAATTAGAAATCACTTATATTGCATATGACAGAAAACCCAAAATTAACTGTGACATAAATAAGGACAAAAAAAAATGTTTCTTCAAGAGCAGATAGGAGATGTCGACTTTTATTTTTTATTTTATTATATTTTTAAACAGGGTTTCACTGCAGCCATAGCTGGCCTAGCTGGCCTAGAATTCACTATGTAGCCTCAATCTCACAGAGATACATCTGCCTCTGCCTCCTGAGTACTGGGATTAAAGGCATGAACCACCAGGCCTGGCAAATGTTGACTTTATGTAAGTATTCTGCCTCCGAAAACAAAGTCAGGACTTTGTTCACCTGGAAGGCAGAGGATAGGTGCTTGGTATTGACCCACAGTCCTGTCCACTCCCACTAGTATTGCTATCTAGCCAGTGTTTCAGGTGCTCCACAGTCTAAAGTCTTAGCAGTTCTGGGATGAGACAGGGGTGATAGATTGGTCAGCAAATTGCTTGCCTTGCAAGCAAAAGGACCATAGTTTAATCCCTAAAAGTTACAAAAAAATGTCAGGCATGGTGGTGCACTTTAGTCCCAGGTGGCCAGCCAGCCTAGTCTAACTGTTCAGTTCCAGGTTAATGAGAGACCCTGTCTCAAAGGAAGTGGGTAGAATTCCCAAAGGTGGCACATGAGGCTATCCTTTAGCCTCCACAAGCACATGTACAAATGTGCACAAGCGCCAGCATAGATGTGCACACATGCATAAAAAATTCCAGACTGTGTGTAAGAAAGAACTCAGTACACACTTGTGAATTGTTGACTGAACTTTTGCTTCTTCTAAGAGCTCTGGATAATTCTTTTCTATCTCTTCTGCTGATTCCTCCTCATTTTTCATACTTTCCAATAGTGGAATATGCGAGAAGCAAGTGCAGATGGATGAAAAGGCCTTGTCCTTGCCTACATCCACACTGTGGCTCAGCACCGCATTCTTAATAAACACTGAAAGCTCCCACGTGCATTCTCCCTACCTGACTTTCCCATTAGCTCTAGGTCCAAAGGGCAGTAGCTGCTTCCTTAACTCCAGCTAGACATCTGTAGCCATGGAGGAGGAGCAAGTTTCACTTTTCCAGAACTCCCTAGAAGGTGTTGTGAAGTGTGAGGACATACAACCTTCCAGAAAACTTATGGTCTGTCAGTCAGCGCTTCACGGCTGTGACAAGCACCTGAGAGAAACAACTTAAAAGGTTTATTTGGGGCACAGGAGGGTCTCTGCTTGTGGTTAGCTGCTTCAGTTACTCTGGGCCTGAAGGGAGGCAGAGCCTAATGGTGCTGGGAGCATGCAGGAGGGGGTGGAGGGGGAGGTCAGCGGGGGAAGTTGGGGGCGGAGAGAAGAGCTCTTCATCTCGTGGCAGCCAGGCAGCAAAGAATGTCAAGAAGGGGTTGGGAGAAAAGGCTAGTATTTCAAGGGTGTGCTCTAGTGATCCCCTCCCACAACTAGGCCTCACCTTCTAATAGAGCTCCCAATGGTCTGCACGGATATTTGAACCCATCAAGGCAGAGCCCTTCTGATTCAATTATTCTTCTCAAAGCCCCAGATGTAACACTGCTTGCATTGAACACAAGAGCCTCTTGGACACTTTACATCCAGAACAAGCTCCTTGCTTTCTTCCCGATTCAACTTGTACTAACCCACGGGATTTTCCCCTAGCAGAGCTTTGATTCATCACGTTGCTCTCCAATCAATGCTAGTGACTGTTAGTATTGATTTGAAAGTCCTGTGTGGCTGCAAGAGACATCTGAAATATAAAAAGTAGTCTTGTACTGTGTTCGTATAATTCTATTTTTAACAGCCACATAACCAGAAATCTAGAGAAAATTGGATTAGTAATGATCATTATTCAGTTTTTTGCGATGGTCCTTTTACTTAAAAACATTTTCATTTTTAAAAGAAACTTTAACAACTTCTTAGGCAGGAAAAATATTATTATTTACCCATAGATTAATAATATAATTGAGAGACGTTCTTCCTTTTTCTGGGTGGAAGATTTCAAAATAAAAAAGGAGGGAATAGAAGGCTATTTTCCTCTCCATTGTAGAGGAAACTGGTGGTGAAAAAAGGAGAATCATCTTTTAAAATAAAGAAAGACAGATGAGGAAGATAATGGTGGTTGAAGACTATGAAGACTCACCTGTTCTCAGGTTTGTCCCTAGTTCCTTAACTAGTTGCTGGTACCCAATACATAGACAAAAGGATGGCATTCATGAGCCTCAGAAAAAAAAAATTCTGCCATGCAGAAGAGGTAACAGAGAGCACCTGGTGGCAGATTTCCAGTGGGACTGGGCTGGGGAAGGGAAGGGAGTAGGAGTTGGGATGTGGCAGCTCTGGAGAACCATGATTCATTCTCTGGTATTGAAAATGGAGAAGATAAAAGAATGACAGCAAGGTCCTCAAAGAACTTGTAAGAGAATCCATTGGCATTTGCAGAGACTTTTGTTCTGCCTAAGTAGTTTAATTTTTATTATCTCATGTAATCCACACTCCATGGCTCCCGAAGGAAGCTAATTGGGAGGCCTATCTTGGGAACTCCACAGAACCAGAGAAAGCTCCAGAAACTATGTGTCCTTCTCCTCTGCAATGCTGCACCTCCCAACAAAGCACATCAAAATACGTCTGCCTGCTACAGGAAATGTTCATGGAATTCATGTGGAAGTAGGCAAAGAAGGGGCTGAACTGCAATAGGCTAGTTTCCTTGTGTCTCATTTTATAAATATTTAACAATATTGGCCTTTGGGTTACTTTTTACAAATATTTTAGAGTCTGTACATTCTTCCTGGTTTCTAATATTTCAATAAGTTAGGCCATTTGAAACCTTGGCAACCTCCACTGCCTTAACGGAAAAGCTGTGTAGATCAATGCCCTAGCGCCCCAGTGCAGGCCTTCTTGAACCTTTTCCACCCAAGAAAAATTTACAAAAACCCAAATGCCTTGGTATTATTTTCTATTGCTGTGATAAAATACCCTGACAAAATCAACTCAGCGAAGAAAGTGTTTATTATTTTAGTTTACAGTTTCAGGTTACAGTCCATCCTAGCAGGCAAGACACAGTCTCTAGAGCTTGAGAGAGCTGGGCACAATACAGCCACATCAAGGGCAGAGAGCAAAGAATTAACACAAGCATGCTGATTCCTGTGGTCTCTCTTTATACACCCAGGACCCAAACCTAGGGAACAATGGCAGGAATCTTTGGGGAGGGTCTTCCCATGTCAATTAAAGTAATCAAAATAATCCCCCATAGGGATATGCATGAGATAATCTAATCTAATCCATTATCTGAGCCTCTCTTCACAGATGATTCTAGATTGGGTCAAGTTGATAATTAAAAGTAAACATCACAGCCAGGCATGGTGGCGCACGCCTTTAATCCTAGCACTTGGGAGGCAGAGGCAGGCGGATCTTTGTGAGTTCAAGGCCAGCCTGGTCTACAGAGTGAGTTCCAGGACAGCTGGGACTACAGGGAGACCCTGTCTCGAAAAGAACAACAACAACAAAAAAAAGTAAACATCACACCCAGAATATACATCTATAAAATAGGTACACAAATAAAAACTAATAATGAATCACAGGAAAATTATTTAAAATGATTCTTTGGCATACATGTAATTTTATCATGTATTGAAGAAGAAAGCAAATTTGCATACTAGGGAGACAAATCTGCTTGTTTGTCTAACACAATCCAATCCAAAGATAGACTAATTTGATATTTACTCAGTGAGGAATGATGGTAAGAAAATGTTTAAAGTCTTTGTTTTCATTAATTAAAGACTCTGTTTCTATAAAAGCAGAAAACATCTTCTTATGTACAGTAGAAGCACTGCCATTCAAAATGTATAATCTGGAATTTGAGCTCAGTGTTTCAAGCAGTGTTCACTGGTGTTATAGGGTAAGGTGGTGTTGGGTAGGTGGTATGCATAATGGGTAGTGCACGTATGTGTGATCAGAACCAATGCTCTGTGAAGGAGTGTGATGCAGCATGGATGAGCACTGCCAGAAACACCTCGGGTTCATTACACACTTGATTCTGAACTAAATTTGGGGTCCTTACACATCTGGAAACATTTTAGAGGATTTTTCACAGCCTCTGCTTTTGGGGTACAGGACCCACAGTTTAAGGAGTTTTGTGATAATGGGATGTTTTAAGCTTTTGAAACATGATCTTTGCAGCACATGATTAAGACACCAAATGTGGGAGCACCAGACTAGGAAATTTTCCATAGGACTGTTGCCAAAACAGGTGAGCAGGAGGGGTCAGGGGATTGGAATGGAACAATGGAGGATGGTCCTGCAGTGGTTTGAATGAGAATGTCCCTACAGGCTTCAGGTTTTCAGACATTTTGTCCCCAGTAGATGGCACTTTTGGGGGGTCTTAGAAGGTGTGGCCATCCTGGAGGAAGTATGTGACTGGGGGTGAGCTTAGAGAGTTTAACAACCTTGACAGTCTCCAAATGCTATCTCTCTCTGCTTTCTGTGCTCATTGTGAGCCTCTGCTTTCTGCTCCAGGTCCTGCCACCATGCCTCCCTGCCACAATGGACTCTAATTCTCTGGAACTGTTCATCATAAGCTCAAATAAACTTTTCCTCTTATAAGTTCCCTTGGTCATGGTGGATTTATCACAGCAACAGAAAAGTGACTAATACAGTATTTGGTACTGAGAGTGGGGTATTGGCTGTGAAGAACCTGACCGTGTGGGTGTTTGGAGAAATGTGGAAGACTTTGGAACTTTGGGCTAGAAAAGCTGTTGACTTCTGTAAGGAGAGATTAATGGGCCATTCTAGTAGAAGCCTGAAAAAAAAGCAATGCTGAGATAAATGTAGCTCCAGAGGAAAATAAGGACTTAAGCAGCAACTGGGATATTTTGGTAAAGAATCTGGCTGGAGTTTGCCCACAGCCCAAATGCTTGCCTGAGGCTAAGTTGAAAAGCAATAGACTAATGTCTTTAGTGGAGGATATTTCAAGATAACCTAATGTAGAAAATGATGGCATGGCTATTAATGGTTAATATTATACAGATCTACAATGAAAAAGAGCAAATGGGGCAGAAAGAAATGCAGAATGTACAATTTGGATCAGAAAAGTGCACTAGGAAGATTAATGTTGGAGTTTAGGCATGTGCTGAAGGAGAGGATCCCTTTGATAAGGAGATTAAGAGATTAAGGAGAGGCCTAGAGATTTACAAGTAAACAATGGAAAAGAGTAACATTAAAGTGAGTAAGGAGAGTCCTTGAGATTTACAAGTAAACAATGGGAAGAGTACCTTCAGGGCAGGACCACACCCAGCTAAGCCTCCAACTTTTGAAAAGAAAATACTGAATGGGTATTCTACTCCAACAAGTCCAGGGAAGAGAAAAACTGTGA
This sequence comes from Rhizomys pruinosus, assembly GCA_009823505.1. Taxonomy (NCBI): domain Eukaryota; kingdom Metazoa; phylum Chordata; class Mammalia; order Rodentia; family Spalacidae; genus Rhizomys; species Rhizomys pruinosus. The sequence continues at coordinate 2,064,917 of VZQC01006864.1, forward strand.
CTATGGTTGAAGGAGGCCAGGGTCCATTTCTTTTTTTTTTTTTGGTCTTTTCGAGACAGGGTCTCCCTGCAGCCCCAGCTGTCCTGGAACTCACTCTGCAGACCAGGCTGGGCTTGAACTCACAAAGATCCACCTGCCTCTGCCTCCCGAGTGCTAGGATTAAAGACGTGCGCCACCACGCCCGGCCCATTTCAAACTTGCTTCCAAACTCCGCAGTTTCATTCAAGTGGTGCTAGCATGAATGAAATGCACGAGTGAAGGGGTCATCAGTTCTTCCTCCGAAGTTTCAGAGAGCGTCTGAGGCCAGCCAGAGTGCAGCAGGGGGGTCCCTGCATAAAGAAGGCCCTGATAGGCCATTGTGTGAAGCTGTGAAGGTGAAGCCTGGTTGGCAGTGGAGACCCCAAGAAGATATTTGAGATGCCAGAGCTGTGATATTTGCAAAGGAGAGCTGCATACAGGGAGTGGTTCCAGCCAAAGGTAGACATGTATATTACATGCAAAGCTGGAAGAGCTAAGTCATCTAAGCCCTTTGGAAGTAAAGTCCCAGAAGTAACACATGGAGCTACTGGACTTGGTGTTTGCCCTGCTGGTTTTTGGTCTTGTTTTGGTCCAGTATTTCCTCACTATGGCTCTATTCCTCCCTTTTGGCATGGGAATGTGTATTCAGTTCCACTGTATGTTGGAAGTATGTAATTTGTCTTTTGATTTTACAGGAGCTTACAGTTGAGAGATTGGCCTGTGTTTCAGAAGAGATTTTGGACTATAGACTTTTGAATAGTATTGAGATTGGTAAGACCATGAGGACTTTAAAGGTTAGACTAAATGCATTTTGCGTTTTATATGTTCATGAGCCTATGGGGGCCAGGGAGTGGAATGTGGTGGTTTGAATAAGAGTGTCCCCCATAGGATTCAGGTATTCAGACATTTTGTCCCCAGTTGGTGGCACTCTTTTGGGAGGTCTTAGAAGGTGTGGCCATCCTGGAGGAAGGATGTAACTGGGGGCAGGATTATAGAGTTCAACAAGCCTTGCCAGTCTTCAGATGCTTTCTCTGCTTCCTGTGCTCATTGGAAGATGTGAACCTCAGCTTTCTGCTCCAGCTCCTGCCACCTCGCCTCCCTGCCACAATAGACTCTAATCCCCTGGAACCATCAATCATAAGCTCAAATAAATTCTTCCTCTTATAAGTTCCCTTGGTCATTATCACAACAGAAAAGTGACTAGTACAGGTCCTTGTGATGGTTTGAACAAAACATGTTCCCACAGGCTCTCAAGTATTGGTGATGGTGCTATTTGGGGCAGTCTGCCAAAAGGCAGAAACCTTTTGGAAGTGTGGTCATACTGGAGGAAGCACATCACTGAGAGCAGGATTTGAGAGCTCACAGCCTTGCCACATTTGTAGTATCGCTCTTTTTTTTTTTTGGTCTTTTCGAGACAGGGTCTCCCTGTAGCCCCAGCTATCCTGGAACTCACTCTGTAGACCAGGCTGGCCTTGAACTCACAAAGATCCTCCTGCCTCTGCCACCCAAGTGCTAGGATTAAAGGCGTGTGCCACCATGCCCAGCTAGTAGAATCACTCTTTCTGCTTCCTTTGTCTGCTTGAAGATGTAAGCAGTCAGCTTTCTGGTCCCATCCTATCCCTCCCCCACCATGATGGACTCTTTCCTCTGTGGAACTGCAAGTTAAACAACTCTTCCTTCTTTTCTTTTTTCTTTCCTTTTTTTTTGAGGCTATTGTGAGTGGGAAGGTCTCCTTGAATTCCTTCTTCAGTTGCTTGTTGTTGGTGTAAAGAAAGGCTGCAGATTTTTCTAGGTTAATTTTGTATCCTGCCACTTTACTGAAGCTCTTAATCATTTCTAGGAGTTTTCTGGTGGAGTTTTTAGCATCCTATAAGTAATCAATCATATCATCAGCAAAAATGGATAGCTTGATTTCCTCTTTTCCAATTGGTACTCCTTTAATTTCCTTTTCTTGCCTTATTGCCCTAGCAAGTGTTTCAAGCACTGTGTTGAAGAGGAGTGGTGATAAGGGGCAGCCTTGCCAGGTTCCTGCCTTTAAGGGGAATGCTTCTAATTTTTCCCCATTTAGGATGATGTTGGCAGGTGGCTTTGATTATGTTGAGGAATGTTCCTTCCAGTGCAATTCCCTCTAGGACTTTAAGCATGAAGGGATGTTCTTCATGGACTTGGAAAAAAAATCCTCAAATTCATATGGAAAAACAAAAAACCCTGAATAGCTAAAGCAACCCTTAGTGAAAAGTGCAATACAGGGGGGATTACATTACCAGACTTCAAGCTGTATTACAAGACTACAGTCATAAAGACAGCCTGGTACTGGTAAAAAAAATAAAAAACACAGAACCATTGACAAATGGAACAAAATTGAAGATCCAAACTTGAGCTCATGTAATTTCAGCCACCTCATATTTGACAAAGGGGCCAAAAAAGCTCAATGGAGGAAAAGTAGCATCTTCAGCAAATGATGTTGGCAAAACTGTATCACCATTTGTAGAAGAACAAAATTAAACCCATACCCCTCACCCTGTACAAAAATCAACTCCAAGTTGATCAAAGATCTCAACCTGAAATCTGAAACCCTGAAGGTGATAGAAGGAAAAGTTGGCAGCAACCTACAAGGGACAGGTGTAGGAAAAGACTTTCTAAATCAAACAGCAGATGCATAGGAAATAAGGTCAACAGCTGATAAGGGGACCTCACCCAACTCAAAAGCTTCTGTGGAGTGAAAGAAACAATCAAGGAAGTGAAGTGAAAACCCACAGAGTGGGAGGAAAACTTTGCCACTGATACATCTGACATAGCATTAACATCCAGATTATATAGAGTACTTAAAAAACAAAGAAGAAAACATATGACCTAATAAGAAGATGGAGTAAAGAGTTGAATAGAGACTTCACCAGTGAGGAAGTAAAAATGGGTGAGAAACATCTTAAAAAGTGTTTAACATTGTTAATAATTAAGGAAATTCATATTAAAACCACTCTAAGGTATGATCTCACTCCAATAAAACTGCCAAGATCAAGAAAACAAAGGACACCAAATGCTGGAGAGGTTGTGGGGACAGGGGAACACTCATCCACTGCTGGTGGGAATGTAAACTCATACAACCACTATGGAAAGCAGTGTGGAGAATACTTTAAAGTCTCAAAATAAGCCTACCACCTGATCCAGCCATACCACTCCTGGGTATATACACACAAGACTCATCCTACTACAAAGATACATGCACAGCTATGTTTATTGCAGCTTTCTTCACAATAGCAAAGAACCAATCCAAATGCCCCTCAACTGACAACTGGATAACAAAAATGTGGTGTATCTACACAATGGAATTCTATTCAGTGGTAAAGAAAGATGACATAATGAACTTTGCAGGTAAATGGATGGAACTGGAAGCCATTATGCTAAGTGAAGTAACACAGTCCCAGAAAAACAAATGGTGAAAGGTATCCCTCATTTATAGATGCTAGCAGCAAATCCCTAAATCGAAAGGCAAGCTGAGCAAAGTTAATGTTTTATTTCTTTTTATCTGAAGGCAACTATGCTCTTATAATGTGAATCTTTTAATGGGCTCTAGAATTGACCTACAACTTATATTCAAACATTGTAATTACCATATATGGGTAGAAGATATGTATTCATATTCTAGAGTAATAAAAAATTAAAGGGAAAAATGTGAACCCCAAAACATATTTTGGAATTAACATACAGTTTATTCCCAGAGGTCATAATTTTGATACATATATGTTGTTTATTTAGGCATAATTTGGAGTAATACAAAGGGGAGGGAACAACAACAACATAAGGACTGGGTCAAAGAACTGACTGATACAGTTAAATTCTGCCAAAAGCAGCAAGCTTCTGTAGAAAAAATCTTTTGAAAGACTGAGAGGAAAGATGCAAGACATGTATGGCAGAATGCATAAATTGGGGTGGGGGAGGTGGAGGGAGGGAGTATGTGTCCAAATTGGACTGAAAAATGATGTATGAAATATACAAAATGTCAATAAAAAGAACATAAATAAATGGCACTTATTTACATTTTTCATTTTCTATTAGTTTGTTGCTCTTATCTAGAACTAGAACTGATTTTTGAAGTGATTTTGGCCTTTATTGTCCCTGACAAATTGACTTATTAGTTATAATGGTCACTCATCATTTTAATCTGTTACTGATAAGGATTTTCGTCTTCCTTCCCACTCCTTGTAGATCTTGTCTTCCCTCCTGCTTTATTGCACTGCTTCTGACCTCTGGGACATAGTTCATAGAATGTATTCATAGCCGACCTATCTTGTTCCTGACCTTGGGGGAAAAGCTCTCAGCATTTCACATCCAAATACACTGTTTGGTATACATTTTGTAGGTTCTGTACTAGCCCCCTCCTATGCACCATTCTGGTCTACCTCACTTTCTCCAGAGTTGCTCTCGCGGTGGATACTAGAAGCATCTTTCAATGGGGTCTGACCAGTGCCATATTCATAAGACCTTTGCTCCATGCTAGGTGATCCTCTTTCATTTCCAGAGTACATCCTTGTCAATGCTGAGGAGAGACCTTGGAGTTCCCCAGTGAGTGTCCACATAAGAGCCACCCCTCATCCAGGCTTTGAGCAGTGACAAAAGCACGTTGACCAGTTCTTCATTTTTCTACTTCAGTGCTGAGAAGCTGGAGGTCCTGACTGCCAGACAGGGTCCTATTTTGACTGCCTCAAGTTAGCTCTTCTCCCTTCCTCTTTACCTGCTGCAACTCCCCATACTCTAGCTACTGACGTATGGCTTGGGTTTGGCTGTCTGGGAAGCTCAGACCAAGATCACTAACAAGCATGACTCTAAAAAACTCTAAAATTTAAAATGACAATTTTGGAGGATCCATCATTAGTAATAAGGTGTGGTGTGGTGTGGTGGTGGTAGTGATGGTGTGTGTGTGTGTGTGTGTGTGTGTGTGTGTGTGTGGTGTTAATGGTGGCACTGTTAATTACCCTGTGGTTAATTTGGATAAGGTATAGGTGAAAAGTCAGGCGCATTTCATGTGTTAACTGTGGTGTGCAGATGGTGTGGGCCAATGATAAACACTAGAAATGTGGAGCACATTTGTTATTGTTAGACTCATGGGAAGCCTCAAAAAAAAGTATTCTCAGGGCAGCCAGCTGTCTACACTGAGTGCACTTTGAAAGTGACGTATGAGAGAATAGTGTTCTAAGGTTACGAAGATCTCTCTCTCTCTCTCTCTCTCTCTCTCCCTTTCCGTCTCTCTTCCTGCAGTACTTGCTAGATGGTAGACAAGCACTCTACCACTGCTCTACCCCTCAGCCTTTCTCATCTGTATCCTTTTCAACTGTGTTTATGTGTAAAGAAAGTTTCTTGTAAAGAGCATATGGCTGGTTCTTTCTCCCCCCTTTACTCCTTTATCAATTCTGCCAACTCTGCCTGTTGACTGGGGTGCTGAGGTAAGGCTTTAAAAAAAATTGGTTGAGCTGGAGAGATGGCCTAGCGGTTAGGAGCGCCGACGCTCTTGCAGAGGACCCAGGTTCGATCCCCAGCACCCACATGGTGGCTGAGAACCGTCTGAAACTCCAATTCTAGGAGAACTCCAGTTCCAGGGGAATCCGACACCCTCTTCTGACCTCCGCGGCATTGCACGACACGGTGCACAAACTTGCATGCAGACAGTACATTCATACACATACAGAAATAAAATTAATTAAAAAAATTGGTTGTGTCATATCCTTCCATTGTTTATTATAAAAATGATTTTTGATGTTAATATTTCCCCAATCTTATACAAAAGGCAACATGCTTCTGAGGTGTTCTGTTCTCTGCCTTCTCTCCTCTTGACAATGCATTGTAGAGATGAGCTTGGAACAGTTTATAGGCTTTTTCCTCATTTCTTTGTATAACTGCAGGCCTCTCCATTATCGTGATGTGCTGCTGTTTACTCAGCCCATTCCTACTGTTGACATTTGGGTCCAGTCTCTTACTATTACAAGTACAGTTAGGAACAGCCCTGTGCATACATCTTTGCTATATGTTTGCCAAAGTATCTTCTGCATATATTTGCTGCTCAGAGAACAAGTGCTTGTGTAATTCTGCTCTGGGTTGCTAAAATCCCTCTGTAGGAATTTCACAGAGGGGCTTCTTGAGTGGAACCTGGGGATAAGTGGTCAGACTTTTTTTTTTTTTTTTTNTTTTTTGTATTGTTTTCTTTGTTTCTATTTCATTGATTTCTGCTCTGATTTTTGTTATTTCTTCCTGTCTGTTGCGTTTAGGGTTCATCTGTTGTTGCCTCTCAAGTGCTTTTAGCTGTAGTGTTAGATCATTCACTTGTGCTCTTTCTGTTTTTCTAATGTAGGCACCCAGGGCTATAAATTTCCCTTATGTGCATCTTTGACAATTTTCTATTTCAGATCGCTTTCCACTTGTACCATGAATTTCTGAGGCACGGCTGATGTCCCTCCAGTGCGACAGCTGAGTACCTTGCTCTTGACTGGGAATTCTGCCCTCCCAGCTGCTGCTTTCTCATGTGCTCCTGGTCTTGCAGAACTTTTCTGAGATCTGTGTCTTATTATTTTTACTATTTTTAAAATTAACGAGCTCTTATTGTATATGTGCACGAAGTGTGTATTGGAGGCACTCATGCCATGATGCCCATGTGGAGGCCAGAAGAATACTTTATGGAGTTCTCTTCTTTCTGTCTTTCTATGGCTCCTGGGCAATCAAGCCCAGGCTGCCATACTTGTACAGTCAATGCCTTTACCTGCAGAGACATCTCACCCCCTACTCTTCTTACTATCAATGACTTATTTGTTTCACATTCATTTACTACTATCTGATAAGTTGTAGTTGGAAAGGAGATAAATTTGTGACAGTGTTTTTCCATCTTGATCCAGGAGAGCACCAAGTCCAGGTAGAAGGAGTTGTTGATGTTTCTGCAGAACAGCAAGCGGGAAAAGAAAAGGGTTTTCTCTTTTAAAAAAAATTTTATTTATCATTTTTATTTTTTTTTGTGTGTGTGTGTAGAATATTGCCTGCATGTAGGAAAGGAGTACCTATGTCCTACAATGCCCATGGAGATTGGAAGAGGGCATTGGGTGCCCTGGAACTGGAGTTGTAACAGATGGTTGTTAGTCACAATGTGGGTGCTAGGACTTGAACACAGTTCCTCTTCAAAGAGCAGCCATGTGTTGGTGTTGTTGTTGTCTGGTTTTTGTATTTTCAGACAGGATCTCCATGTAGCTCTAGCTGGCCTGGAACTTGCTATGTGGACCAGATTGGCCTCCATCTCACAGAGATCAGCCTTCCTCTGACTCCTCAGTTCTGGGATTAAGGGTGTGTACCATCATACCTGGCTGGCTGCACTTCCTGACTTGTAAGAAGGGTGAGCAAAGGATATAAATTATTTTGAAGTTGCTTTTCATTGTGAGACAAGTCTTTTTTAAAATTTTATTTATAAGTGGGGCATGGTGATGCACGCCTTTAATCCTAGCACTCGGGAGGCAGAGGCAGGTGGATCTCTGTGAGTTCAAGGCCAGCCTGGTCTGTATAGCAAGTTCCAGGCCAGCTGGGGCTATAGGGAGACCTTGTCTCAAAAACAATTAATTTATTATTAGCGTGTGTGTGTGTGTGTGTGTGTGTGTGTGTGTGATAGTATATATTGTGGAAGTCAGAGGACAACTTGAGGGTATCTGTTCTCTCTTTCTGCCATGTAGGTCCTGGGAATTGAACTCAGATAGTTGGGCTTGGTGGCAGGTCCTTCTACCTGCTGAACCAACTTGATGGCCCCTCTTGGTATTATTGTTTCTTTATTTACTGCACCACATAGGGTTCCTTGATACATAAAAGGATTACTGATCAATATAATTAATTTTTAAAGCAGAACAGATTTTATGACTAAAAATTGGGGCATGCTAAAATATTTGGTTTAGCCACCTGTTTCCTGATGTAATTTTTTTTACAGGGTCTCATATTGCCCAGGCTGGCTTTGAGCTTGCTATCTAACTGAAGATAACTTTGAACTTCTGATCCTCCAGTTGCCATCTTCCAAGTGCTAGGCAGACATACATTTGAAGCTTTGATTTTATTATCAAGTAACAGACACATATGAAGCAACAAATTCCTCAAAGGCAAGAAAATCCCAAAAGTCAAAATTAGAAAAAAAAAACAACCTACATATAAACCTGTGTTGTGTGCTGACAGGTTATGTGAGAACTGCCCTTGCCATAAGTGCTCTTTGGAGCTTTGTTTCTTCTAAGACTAAGATATGAAATAAATATTTGCCCTTACAGAGGGCACAAGTCACTCTTGCAAGTCAGTTATCTAACTACCGTCTATCCAGGGTCTTATTTGTTTTTTTTTTTTATTTTTATTTATTTATTCTTTTTATTAATTTTATTTATTTCTCTATGTGTATGAATGTACTGTCTGCATGCAACTTTGTGCACCCGTGTTGTGCAATGCCGCGGAGGTCAGAAGAGGGTGTCGGATTCCCCTGGAACTGGAGTTCTCCTGGAATTGGAGTTTCAGACGGTTCTCGGCTGCCATGTGGGTGCTGGGGATCGAACCTGGGTCCTCTGCAAGAGCGGTTGGCGCTCTTAACCGCTAGGCCATCTCTCCAGCCCCAGGGCCTTATTTGTAGCTACTGTCTTGAAGCTGTAAGCAGGCTGATTCCTGTTTTCAGGGAATTTGCAACCTGGCAGTGGATAGAGGAGAGAGGACCAGAAACGAGACAGTTAACAAGATGACAGGATATTGCTATTATGGTGAAATGTACAGATAAGCCAAGAATTTAATTACCATAGCTAGGAATGTACGTTTTTATACATGCTCACTTTGGCAGTGCATATATTAAAACTGAAGCATTACAGAAAAGTTTGGCATGGTCTCTGAGCTGAGATGACAGAAACTCATGAGATACTTTTATTTTTGTGAGGCAGCCTGTTGTAGTGGGAATGTATCTGGATTTGGTCTCCAAAGTCCTGGTTTGATTTGAACAAGTCTCCTAAACTCTCTCTGGGCCTCATGCAGGTAGAACATTCCACGGGGTGAACTGGAACTGTTCTCTGATGGGAAGCTGACAGCCTGGTGAGCTCTCCCCACACAGCTGGGCTGGGGGGTCTTTGGTATGAGTTCTAGATCTAGAAGTCCCTCTTGGAGAACAATCTTGACAAGTTTAGTGGCAGAGGACCGACACTTGTTTCTAAGATCAGGGTTGCTGCCTCCTTACACAATGCTCCTCCCTCCCCTCCTCTCCTCTCCTCTCCCCTCCCTCCCTCCCTCCCTCCCTCCTTCCCTCCCTCCCTTCCTTCCTTCCTTCCTTCTTTCTGAGACAGGTCTCTGGCTTCCTGGACATATTTTATAGACCAGGCTGACCTCACACTCATCGAGATCTTCTTTCCTCTGCCTCCTGAATGCTGGAACTAAAGGCATGTACCACTGTGCTCCGGCCGCTTTGCTTTCTGAGACAGTTTCTTTCTTTTCTTTTCTTTTCTTTTTTTTTTCTTTTGGTGTTTTTGAGACAAGGTCTACCTGTAGCCCCAGCTGTCCTGGAACTCACTCTGTAGACCAGGCTGGCCTTGAACTAACAGAGATCCTCCTGCCTCTGCCTCCCAAGTGCTGGGATTAAAGGCGTGCCCCAGCTGTCCTGGAACTCACTCTGTAGACCAGGCTGGCCTTGAACTAACAGAGATCCTCCTGCCTCTGCCTCCCAAGTGCTGGGATTAAAGGTGTGCACCATCATGCTTGGCTTGGGCTTGAGACAGAGTTTCTTATTTGGCCTGGGGCTTGCTGATCAGGCTAGGCTAGCTGACTAACAAGCCCTATGGAGCACCCATCTCTACCTCTCCAGCTTTGAGATTAGAAGTATGTGCCACTGTGCCTAGCCATTTACATGGAGCTAGAACTTGGGTCTTCATGCTCGGGAGGCAATTGGTTTGCTGAATGAGCTGTCACCTTACCCTGTTTACTTATCATTTTAATTGTGATAAAATGCACAAACCTATCCTTAAGCATTTGGGGATTACAATTTATTATTAAGTAGTTTGACCATGTTGTGGAATCAATCTCCAAAACTTTCTTCAGTTTGTAAGGCTGAAACCGTACTCATGGAACAACCACTACTATGCTTTGTCTTTGTGAAGTTGAATAATTTAGGTCAACTTCACATCGAATGGAATCACACAATGTTTGTCCTTTTATGATTGACTAAATCAGCAATAAGCATTATGCCCCAAAGTTTCACCCTTGTTGCAGGTGTCGGAATCTCTCTCTCTCTCTCTCTCTCTCTCTCTCTCTCTCTCTCTCTCTCTCTCTCTCTCTCTCTCTCTCTCTCTCTCTCTCTCTTTGGGACAGGGTCTCCCTGTAGCTCCAGCTGTCCTGGAACTCACTCTGTAGACCAGGCTGGCCTTGAACTCACAGAGATCCACCTGCCTCTGCCTCTGCCTCCCGAGTGCTAGGATTAAAGGCATATGACACCACACCCAGCAATTTCTCTCTTAAGACAAAATCATTCTGTGGACTGAATGTGTGTTACTCTCCAGAGTCATAAGATGGAGGTCTGATCCTGCTCCCCTCTGCAGTGTGGCTGTATCTGAAGTAAGGGAGCAATTAAAGTTAAGTGAGTTCGAGGGCAGGGCCATGATGTGACAGAAGTAGTCTTCTCATATGAAGAGACTTGAGAGAGCTAGCTGTCTCTCCATGTCATACACCACGAAAAGCCTTGTCAGGACATAGAAGGCAGGTGGTTATTTGTAACCCAGGAAGAGAGGCCTCACCAGACACCAAGTCAGGAGACACTTGATCTTTGACATCTAGCTTCCAGAACTGTGAGAAAACAAATTTATGTTGTTTAAGGCAGTTACTTAACAGGATTTCATTATGGAAGCTGTCAGCTTCACGTGGGTAGAGGGGCCTTAATTGGGGAATTTTCTCTATTGGACTGTCCTGTGGCTATCTCTGTGGGGCATTTTCCTGATTGTTGAGTGATGTGGGAGGGCCCAGCCTGTTATTGGTGGTGCTACTCCTGGGCAGGTGGTCCTGTACTGTATAAGAAAGCAGGCTGAGCATGGGCCAGAGGAGCCAATAAGCAGCGTTCCTCCATGGCCTGTGCTCCAGCTCCTGCCTCCAGGTTCTTCCCCTGAGTTCCTACCTTGGGATCCCACAGTGATGAACTGTGGCCTGGGAGATGTAAGACAAATAAACCCTTTCCTTCCCAAGTTGATAGTAGTCAGAGTGTTTTGTCATAGCAATTGAAGGCAAACTAGAACAGAAGCTTAAGCAGGCTGATCTCTCTCTCTCTCTCTCTCTCTCTCTCTCTCTCTCTCACACACACACACAATTTTGTTCATCCATTTATTTATTTATTTTGTAAATTTTACTGAATTTTTGTGTATTTCATACAGAACATCTTAAAACCCCTTCCCTGCTGGCACCCTCCCATAGCTACCCCTTCCCCCGGAATTCATACGTTCTGTCATTTGTGTTGAGGCCTGTCTATCATGTCATGTTAATGTCCCCAGACATTCCTCAGTGAAAGGTTATCCACTGAGGTCTAGTCAGCTTATCTGGAGTCTCTTCCTGTAAGAAGATCAGCTCTTCCTCATCCATCAGTAATCAGCCTGCAATAATTCTTTGACTAAGATTGGAGCCTGCTGCCTGCCCATTTTTACAGTTCTGTGCTGGATCTTTGGTAAGTTTGCATGGGTCTTGTGCATGCTGACGCCATTGAAGTAGGTTCATATGAGCAAGGTCCCAGGAACCTGTAGGACTCTATTTCCATATGGTTGTGCTCCTCCTCCCAGGCTCTTACAATATTTCTGCCCCCTCTTCTGCAATGGTCCCTCAGTCCTGAGTGAGTGAAGCTTAATACAGGAGACCTGTTCAAGACTCAACTCTGCATGCAGACTCTTATTCTTGATGCTTTAGCCATTTGTGACCTTTTGTGTTCCTAGCCCTCTGTTGCACGAGGGAGATTTGCTGATGAGAAGTGAGAGATGTGTTAGTGTCCTCTTTACTCCTTCTTCTATGTTCCATGAACCTTACATGTAAAGGTTGCATTGTAGATATGCCACTTAGGTTTGAGCAATTCACAGATAATATCTGTGTGTGACCAGTTGTAGAACTCTGTAATAGTCTCCATCTGTTGCAAAAGAAGCTTCTTTGATGAGTGGTGACTGGGATTGTTGTCTGTAAATATAATTCATATTTTGCACATAGTAAGATATTACATTTGTCTGGGGATGTGTCAGCCTTGGGGTTTTCTCTAATCTCTATGACATCTCCAGCCAAGTGTATTTGGCTATGCTTACAGTACCGCATATGAGTTTCCTCCTATTGAGCAGGCTTTAAGTCCAATTAGGTAGCTGTTGATTTCTCCCAAGATAAAAGTGCCATTAGTGCACCAATGTCATTTGCTGTGCCAATCATTGATGTGGTTACGGGGCCTTAAACCTGGAGTTGGGCCATTGATTGATGTATTCCCTTAGCAGCTTTCATAGTGCTCTCCAAAGATATGAGAGCTAGCCTTCAGGGACCAGGGCTGCGGGGTCTGTTCCAGCTCCATTGCTCCAAATCCTGTGTTCAAAGTATGTCCTGTTTTCAGCAATAGGGTCTCAGCTCTAAGTTCTGGGAAGCATTAAAGGGCTGTGGCAATAGCCTGTGTAATTTGGGGAGTCTCTTGGACTACCTTGGCCAACAAGTCAAAGGAAGGTTTTCTCTGTCTGGCACTGTTGTTATGTAGACTTCAGCTATACACATAGACTCCTGTAAAGATATTGTACATGTAATTTATCAGTAGGTTTTTGGACTAATATGATTCCCTCTGACTTTATACATTAGCTAGGCATAGTTTATCTCTCATCTCTCTCTCCCTGTTTAATTCTCCCTCTGAACCCTCCCCATTTAAAAATCCTTATTTTCACCATTTCCCCCTTGATAATATCTGTCTTCTATGGTCCCACATTTATTGAGCTCTTTCTTCCTCTTTATCCCCATAGTTCCTTGTATAACCCTCTCTACCCACTTCCATTTTAATTACCCCATTTCACTCATTTCTCCTTTAGTAACTCTGCCTCTTACTGTTCTCTCTCAGGTTCCTTATTTCCCTTTACATCACTGGTTCCTTTCCATTTTCCTAGTTCCGTGGTTACATCAGGATCTATATTCACATATGAGGATTTGGTACTAGGATCCACATACGAGGGAGAACATACATCATTTTTTTTTCTGGGTCTGTGTTACTTCACTTAGTATAAGAGTTTCTAGTTCCACTCACTTACCTGCAGATTTCAGGATTTCATCTTTCTTTACTGCTGAGTAGAATTCCATTATATAAATGCACCACATTTTCATTACCCACTTGTCAGTTGAGGGACACTTGGGTTGCTTCCATCTCTTAGCTATTGTGAAAAGAGCAGCAACAAACATGGTTGTACAAGTATCTCTGGAATAGGATGAGTCTTTTGGGTATACGTCAAGATGTGTCATAACTAGGTCATATGGCAGTTTCTTTTTAGCTTTTTAAGAGTTCTCCACACTGGTTTCCATAGGGGTTGCAGGAGTTTGCAATCCCACCAGCAGTGAATGAGAATTCTCTTTTCCCCACAACCTCTCTAGCATTTGGTATCATTTGTTCTCTTGAACTTAGCTATTGTGACTGGGGTGAGATGAAATTTTAGGGTGGTTTTAATTTGCATTACCCTAATTACTAACAATGTTGAACACGTTTCAAGATGGTTCATAGCCATCTTTCTTCTTTTAAGAACTCTGTTCATATCCTTAGCCCATTTTTTAATTTGGTCATTTGTTTCTTAATTTTTTTTTTTTTTTTTTTTTTTTTTTTTTTTTTTTTTTTTTTTTNTTTTTTTTTTTTTTTTTTTTTTTTTTTTTATGTAGGCACCAGGGCTATAAATATCTATCTTAGGACTGTTTGTAAAGCATCCCATAGATTTTGTTGTGTTGTATTGTCATTTTTGTTTAGTTCCAGGAATGCTTTTATTTCTTTGTTTATTTCTTCCTTGACCCATTCATTATTCAGGAGAGTGCTGTTTAGTCTCCATGTGTTCTGGTAGATAGTAGGGCTTATCCTGGTGTTGATATTGAGCCTTATTGCACTGTGGTCTGATAGAATGCATGAAATTATTTCAATCTTTTTGTATTTGTTGAGTTTTTTTTGTGTGTGTGTCCCAGTATGTGGTCAATTTTGGAGAATGTTCCATCTGGTGTTTGGGTGGAATATTCAGTAGATGTTCATGAGGTCCGTTAGATATACTGTATTGTTCAGTTCAGATGTCTGTTTATTCTTTGTCTGGTTGGCCTGTCCAAAAGACTTAGTGGGGTATTGAAGTCCCCTACTCTGAGTGTGCTGGGGTTAATCTGTGCCTTGAGGTCCTGCAGAATTGTGTTTATAAAGTTAGGTGCACCAGAGTTTGGTGCATATATATTAATGATTGTGAAATTTTCATGGTTAATTGTTCTTTTGATAAGGATGTAATGGCCCTCTTTTGTCTCTTCTGATTACTTTTAATTTGAAGTCTATTTTGTCTAATATTAAAATTGCAACTCCTGCTTGCTTTTTGGTATCATTTGCTTGGAATATTTTTTTCCATCCTTTCACCTTAAGTTGATGCCTATCCTTGAGGATGAGATGGGTTTCTTGTAGACAGCATATAGATGGGTTCTGTTTCCTGATCCATTCTCCCAGTCTATATTGTTTGGTTGGGGAGTTTAGCCCATTAATATTTAAGGTTATAATTGAGAGAGGTGTCTTCCTTCCATTCGCCTTATTATCCATTTGCATTTTTGGTCAGCTTACTACTTCCACAGTTATGCTTTTATTAATTTCTCTTTCTAGGTGCTTGGGGATAGTTGCTCCTCTCCTCTGTCCTTTGAATTGCTTCAGGTCTTCTCTGAAGGGTTGGTTTCCTGGACATGTATTCTTTCATCTTGTTTATGTCATGAAAGATTTTTCTTTCTCCATCAACTATAATTGATATTTTTGCTGGGTAGCGTAATCTGGGTTGGCATCTATAGTCAACTGGAAATACTTTGGTCCATGTTCTTCTTGCCTTCATAGTTTGCACTGAAAAGTCAGCTGTAATTCTGATGGGTTTTCCCCTTATATGTAGCTTGTTTTTCTATTGTTACTTTCAGTATTTTGTCTTAATTTTCGGTATCTAGCATTTTAACTATGATATGATGTGGGGAATTTCTTTTCTGATCTTGTCTATTTAGAGTCCTATGTGCTTCTTGTATTTGTCTGGGTTTGTCTATTTTTAGTTTGGGGAAATTTTCATCTCTTATTCTGTTGAAGATCTGATCAATACCATTCTCTTGGGATTCTTCTTCCTCTATCCCTTTGATGTGGAGGTTTGGTCTTTTCATAGTGTCCCACATTTCCTGGTTGTTCCACTCTTGTGTATTTTTAAATTTTTCATAATCTTTACTTGAGCATTTTTAGTTGTTCTGTGTTATCTTCTGAGTCTGATATTCTTTTTTCTGCTTCCTCCATTCTGCTTCTAAGACTTTTTCCCAGCCTTTCCTGTTGATTAGATGAGTGTTTGATTTCCTTTTTCATTTCATCCTGAACTTTCTTTAGTACTTCCAGTTCCTTTTGGAGCTTCTCAATCTCTTCTTGTAGCTCCTTGCTTCACTGGTAAGTTTCCTTTCTCATTTCAGTGTGAGATCTTTTCAGTGTTTCCACTTCCTTCCAGAGTTTGTCATTCTTTCCTTCTAGTTCTTCCCTGAGTTTGTCATTGTCTCCCTCTAGGTCCTTCCTGAGTTTTTTATTTTCTCCCCTTAGTTCTCTGATTTGTTCTATAGTCTTTGACGTCTTTGAATATGCCTACAATTGTTCTTCTAAGATCTGTGTACTGGGTTACCTCCAGGGAAATCTCATTGTAGGAATGTTCTATAAGATTGGTAGAGTTTGGTTTGGAATTATTATGCACTTTTTCCATGTTCTTTTGTTGTGCTTTTTGCATGTGGGTTTGTTTCATTGTATTCTGATGCGAATCTCAAATGTTTCTTTGCTGTCTTGAAGGCTTGCTTTGCTTTGTTTGCTTTTGCTTGCTGAAGGCTAGCTGGATAACTCCATTCACCCAGCTACACAGGCCCAGCAGCTTTAGCCCACCTGTGCTCCAGCTGGCCTGGCTGAAGCCCCTGACCTTTATGTGCCACAGTTTCCATGTTGTTTTTCCAATTGCTTGTTATTGGCATATAGAAAGATTTTTGTAGATTAATTTTATAACCTGCCATTTTACTGAAAGTGTTAATCATTTCTAGGAGTTTTCAGTTGGAATTTTGGGGATCTTTTAGGTATAGTATCATATCATCTGCAAAGAGGGATAAATTGACCTCTTCTTTTGCAATTAGTACTCTTTCAGTTTCCTTCTTTTATCTTGTTGCTCTAGCAAGAGTTTCAAGCACTATATTAAAAAGGAGTAGAGGGGGCTAGAGAGATGGCCTAGTGGTTAAGAGCGCCGACTGCTCTTGCAGAGGACCCGGGTTCGATCCCCAGCACGCACATGGCAGCTGAGAACCATCTGTAACTCCAATTCCAGGAGAACTCCAGTTCCAAGGAAATCCGATGCCCTCTTCTGACCTCCATGGCATTGCATGACACAGGTGCACAAACCTACGTGCAGACAGTACATTCATACACATAAAAATAAATAAATAAAATTAAAAATAAATAAATAAAAAGGAGTAGAGATAGCGGACATTCTTGACTGGTTCATGATTTTAAGGGGAATGTTCCCAGTTGTTCTCCCTTTAGAATGATGTTGGCTGTGAGTTTGTTGTATATAACATTAATTATGTTGAAGTATGTTCCCTCCAGTCCTATTCCTTCTAGGATTTTTAACATAAATGCATGTTGAATTTTGTTAAAGGCCTTTTCTGTATCTATTGAGATGACCATGTGATTTTTGTCTTTGAGTCCATTTATGACTTATGACATTTATTGACTTACATATATTGAACTATCCCTGCACCTCTGGAATAAATCTGACTTGATCATGGTGGATGATCTTTTTGATGTGTGTCTATATGAGGTTTGCAAGTATTTTTTGAAGAATTTTTGGATTGATCAGAATGAAGTGATCCTCTTTATATTTTCTGATTAATTTTAGTCTGAAGTCGATTTTGTCTGATATTAGAATTGCAACTCCTGCTTGGTTCTTAATGCCATTTGCTTGGAATATTTTTTCCATCTTTTCACTTTAAAGTAGTGCTGGTCCTTGAAGGTGAGATGGGTTTCTTGTAGACAATAAAAAGATGGATTTTATTTCTTAATACAACTAGCCTGTGTCTTTTGATTGGGAAGTTCAATTCATTGATATTTAAAATTCTCATTTAAAGATGTGTTTTGGTTTCCATCATTTTAATTCTGTTTTCATTTTTGATCTGTGTTTCCTTCATTCAGTTTCTTTCTTTTGCCCCTTGGGTATAGTTGTTTCTTTCTTCTGTGCTTTGTATTGCTTCAAGTATTCTCTGAAGGGCTAATTTACTGGACATGAATTCTTTTAGACTATTCATGTCATGGAAGACTTTTCTTTCTCCTTCATCTATAATTGACATTTTTGCTGGGTAATGTATTCTGGGTTGGTATCTATGGAGATTAAGAACTGGAAATACTAAGTGCCCCTCAACTGGAGGTACCCCTCAATACCAAGTGCCTCTCAACTGGTACATCTACACAATGGAGTTCTATGCAGCAGTAAAGAAAGTTGACATCATGAACTTTGCAGGTAAATGGATGGAGCTAGAAGATATCTTGCTGAGTGAAGTAACACAGTTGCAGAAAAACAAACAACGAATGGTATCCCTCATCTGTGGATGCTAGCACCAATTGCCTAATTGTATGGCAAATTGAGCATCATTAATGTGATCTGAAAACAACTGTGCTCTTATATTTTAGAATCCCTTAAAAACAAACAAACAAACAAACAAACAAAACTGGGAATACTTATGTGCAGGTTCTTCTGGCTTTCATAGTTTGCATTGAAAAGTCAGCTGTAATTCTGATGGGTTTTCCTTTGTATGTGACTTATTGTTTTTCTTTTGCAGCTTTCAGTATTCACTCCTTGTTTTGTTCATTTATTGTTTTTACTATGATATGCTGTGGAAAGTTTGTTTTCTGCTCCTGTCTCTTTGATGTTCTGTGTGCTTCCTGTACTTGTACAGGCATGTGTTTCCTTAATTTGGGAAATTATTTTCTACAATCCTGTTGGAGATCTGGTCAACACCATTATCCTGAGATTTTTCTCCTTCCTCTATGCCTATGATGCATAAGTTTCATCTTTTCATGGCGTCCCAACATTTCCTACATATTCCATTCTTGTGTTTTTAAATTTCTTCATAATCTTTGTCTCGATGGTCCAATTCTTCAACTTTATCATCCAGTCTTGATATTCTGTTTTCCATTTCATTCATTCTATTGCTGAAGCTTTCTCCTGTCATTTCCAGTTGACTTACTGAATGTTTTATGTCCTTCTTCATTTCAGCCAGAGTTTTTTTTTCAGTATTTCTATCTCTTTTGTGAATTCAATCAGAAGTTTATCTCTGTCTTCTTTTACTTCTTTGATTTGTTTATGTGGTTCTTTAAATTTGTTGAATTTTTTTACCATGTTTATGATTTTTCTTTTAAATTCTGTGTCCTGGGCTATCTCTAGGGGGTTCTCATTGTAGAACTCTTCTATAGGACTGGTAGTGTTTAATGAGGATGTATTATCTGGATTTTTCATAGTATTATTTTTTCATTGTGATTTTAGCATGTGGATTTCTGTTGTTCTTTGTAATTCTGGTATGAAACACAAACTTTCATTTCTTGAGATGAAGTCTGATTCTGTTTGTATTATTGATGTGCCTTGGTTGTTTTCTTATTGGTATGAAAAGCTGGTTGGTCTAGGCTTGAGGTTCTCTCTTCGATTTTGTATTGGAGAGACTCTAATTTGGCTACTCAGGAGGTCCTGCAGAGGCCCACGTCAGGCATCAGATAGTCTCAGGCTTCCTTTTAAGGTCTGGGCCCATTCTGGCCAGCAGGCATAGAACAATTTGGGAAGCTCCCTAGGCAAAGGCCCAGTTCAGGTGCTCTCAGACAGTGTGCAAAATCTGGGCCCCTACTAGCCAGGAGAGAAGCCTAATCCTGGGTCAGCGGGAGGGACCATAGGTAGTACAATGTAGGGGGACGGCCCTGGTGTGATTTGGGAAGCTCACCACCACAGGGAGGCCAGATTCAGATGCTTTCAGGAAGTTTGTAAAGGCCTGGGCCTCTATTTATTTTTTAAAACATTTTATTATTTTTATTTTATGGGTATGAGTGTATTGCCTGCATGTATGTAAGTAAGCACACAGAGGTCAGAAACAAACAAACAAGCAAGCAAGCAAACAAACAAAACAACCTCCCCCCACATTTATAGATGGAGAATCAGATGTATTGAGGTAGGTTCTGTACTCTACAGAGTCTGAAAGTAAGTGGTGGATCGATTCTAGAGCCCCTTAAGAGATTTACATTATAACAACATAGTTGCTGTCAGATAAACAGAAATATAACAATAATGTTGTTCAGCTCGCCTTTCATCTGGGGATTTGGTGTTAGCACCCACTAATGAGGGAGACCATTTGCCGCTTGTTTTCCTGGGACTGTGTTACTTAGCATAATGGCTTAAAAGCTGGAACCAACCCAAATGCCCCTCAACTGATGTGTGGATGACATATCTACACAATGGAGTACTACTCAGCGGTAAAGAAAGATGACATCATGAACTTTGCAGGTAAATGGATGGAGCTCTAGGTTTTTATAGGTTGTCCATGGAGGAGCTGGGATTCTTTGAGCATAAAGACTGCAGTATAAAAGAGGGATTTGATGTTAAGTAAGAAAGAAGTTGGTGACCTTGTCAGATGCCTGGGGCTGGTAAGCGCTCTGTGTCTTTGTGGAAGGGACACATATTTATGACATGATTTTGCCCAAGCTTGTTAACAGATGTCTTTTGATAGCCATTGTATATTTTTGGAAATTTCCAAATCCCTACTGTTTCCCAGTGCTTTAGTGCCTCCTTTCTTCCAAGCACCTGAGGGTATCACTGTTTCAGTGATAAGCTTCCCAAGGGACAGCGCCACAAACCAAGATGGTGAGAGGAGATGCATGGGCTGTGGAAGTATGGAATAAAGTTCAAACAATGGTGATTCCTGTTTTCACCAGCACTGCCGTGACTACTGCTCAAGGCTTTGTAGCTCTGCAGGTGAAGCTCACAGTCCAAGTTGAACCCAAGAGAAAGTAAAAGTGATGTCTCTGTCTTCACAGGGGAACCTCTTTTATCTTAGACTTTAAAATTATTATAAAACTTATATTTATTTACACACACATAATATGTGTGTGTGTGTGTGTGTGTGTGTGTGTGTGTGTGTATGCACTTGGGCACATGCACATACTTGCTCATGCCATGGTGCACATGTGGTCACCAGAGGACAACTTTCAGGAATCCCTTCTTCCCTTCCACCATGGGTCTCAGGAAGTCAACTCAGGTTATCAGGCTTTGCAGCAAACACCTGCCTTTACCCACTGAGCCATCTTGCTAGCCCTTATTTTGGATTCTTGTTTGCAAATAGGAGCCATTATTGAACCATGTTATTGTACTATAAAGAGAATTCCTTGGCCTTGGAGTCAGAGCAGAGGGCATCAGGAAGGTTCTTGGCTTCTTGGACAGCCAAGTAGATTTTGTGAATGGAGCCAATTCAGCTATTTATTGCTGGGGTGGTTCCATGCTCTGGAGCTGTAGTCCTGCTTGGCCACAGCACACCAGATGGCTAGTAAGCACCAGTTGCTTCTACCCAAGAACACTGTCATCCACAGAGTGGATCTGCACAGGAGCTGATTTCAAAGGCCTGACACCTACTAAGCATGGTAAGAACTTGTAGCACCAGTTCAAATATTAAAAGTAACTAATATTGGGGCTGGAGAGATGGCCTAGCGGTTAAGAGCACCAACTGCTCTTACAGAGGACCCGGGTTCGATCCCCAGCACCCACATGGCGGCTGAGAACCGTCTGTAATTCCAATTCCAGGAGAACTCCAGTTCCAGGGGAATCCGACGCCCTCTTCTGACCTCCGCGGCATTGCATGACACGGATGCACAGACCTGCATGCAGACAGTACATTCATACACATAAATAAATAAATAAAATTAAAAAAAATTAAAAAAAAAGTAACTAATATTTACTAAATGTCTCTCGCACTGGGTACTGGGCTTAGCATGTCATGGATATTATTAGGGCCAATAAAAGCCCATTGCTAGAGAAGCAAACAATACTGCTTGTTTTTCTTGAAGCTTGATTGACAGGTGTGCTGGATAGCTTTGTTGTCAACTTGACATACCCGGGTTGAGGGGGTCTTAATTGGGGAATTGGCTCCATTGGACTGGCCTGTGGCCACATCTGTGGAGTATTGTCTTAATTATTGAGTTATTGGGAGGCTCCAGCCCACTGTGGGTGGTGCCATCCAGGCAGGTTGTTATGTACAGTATAAGAAAGCAGGCTGGGCATGGACCAGAGGAGCAAACCAATAAGCAGCGTTCCTCCACGGCCTGTGCTTCAGCTCCTTCCTCCAGGTTTCTGCCCTGAGTTCCTACCTTGGACTCCCTCAGTGATGAACTGTAACCCCAGAGATGTCAGCCGAATAAACCCTTTCCTCTCCAAGTTGGTAGTGGTTAGTGTGTTTTGTCACAGTAATTGAAGACAAACCAGAACAACAGGTATAATACATTGGTAGTTATATGGTTTAGGGAGTAGTGGAATTTATAACCACAGGGAAAAGAGAAAGCATCCTAATAATAAGAGTAGAGACTAGAGGCAGAAGTCCCCACCAGCACCCTGTCAGGGCTACTCTAACACATGACTGCAGGCTAGTGGTGTGACTTTAAATAATGGAATTGATTTGGTCTGCAAGCTAGATGTCTGGTATGCAGATGTTAGCAGGACTGTGGTTCCTCTGAAGTCTTCGGAAGATTCTTCTTTGCCTCTTGTAGGTTCTAGTGGCTGCCATTTCTTTTTTCATTATATTAATGTAATATTTTTATTTATTATTTGAGAATTTCATGCACGTACAATGTTTTTTGACCATTACCACCTCCACTGTCCACCTCCAGCCCCCACTGGATGCCCCCCAGCATCTTACCCTCCCAACTTCCTGCCCTTGTCTTTGGTTTTATAACCCACTGAGTGCTGCCTGTATGGCCATCCACTGGAGCATGGACAACTCACGAGTGGCCATGTCCTCAAAGAAAAGTCTCTCTTCCCCAGCTGCCATAAACTGCCAATAGCTCCCCACTCAGGAATGGGGTCTCAGGGACCCCTCCTCCACCTGTCCTGCTTTTTCTTGGCTGTGGACAACCAATAGAGGCAGACATGTTCAATGTCTGCCTCTATTGTCACATGGCATTCTCTTTTACATGTCTCCTCTGTCTCTCTCTACCATGCTGTGTCTCTATACAAGGACAAGAATCCGTTGGATTGGGGCCCACTATTATACAGGATGATCTCCTTTTCACTTAACTAATCCCATCTGCAAAGATCCTACGTTAAATAAGAACCTATTCTGAGCCTCTGACTGGACATGAACTTTGTGGGGGGGGTGTTGGTGGGGCAGGATTTATCCTAGCACAGAACGTGTATCTGAGTGGTGTCTGGACCCCAAATTCCAGTGTGTTCTCAAATACAACCACACCTCAAGCTTGAGGTATTGTAAAGCAGGCTGTATATCTAAAGTAATTTCTCATTTGTGGTAAGTCTGGTTTAACTACCATTACTGCTGCATGACACTCAAAGGAAATTTAAAATACAAGATCCACTGGGAGCCTTTTATTAGCTGTCGCTTGTGCTTTATTTATCAACCTATGAAGTGAGCCTTCTAGGCAGCTTTCGGAAAGCAAACTATTTTTATATATTGTAGAAAATGATGCCCAGAAAGGCTTGACTAAATGCCTGTAGTATATTGTCACAATGCTCATGTGGCATTGTGTACCAGTTTAACAGGAAGGCCACAAGCAGGTCAAGCTGAGGAGGCTCTAAGCTCCAATCCTACTTATTATTTATTTATTATTTTTAATTTTATGTGTATAAGTGTATTGTTTGCAGGTATGTAAGTGCACCCATGTTGTGTAATGTTGGTGGAGGTCAGAAGGCATCTGATTCCCCTGGAACTGGAGTTACAGATAGTTGTTAGCCACCATATGGGTGCTGGGAATTGAACCCGAATCCTCTGCAAGAGCACCCAGTGCTCTTATCCACAGAGCCATCTCTCTAGCCCCCTCTTTACTTTTTGCAATGTGTGTATGCATGTTCATGTGTGTGCACATGCATATGTATAGGTGTATGTGTGGAGGCCAGAGAACGACCTTGGGCACCATCCTCAGCAGCGCCATTCCCCTGTTTGGAGATAGGGTCTCTCGTTGCTCCAGAGCTTACTAGGTAGGCAAAACTAGCCCAGGGATCCTTCAGCCTTCGTCCACCTCCCCAGTGCTGGGACCATAGTGTGCATCATCATGCCTGGAATTGCCACATGGGTTCTGAGAACCTGATTCAGATCTTCAGGGCTATGAGACAAGATCTACACTGGCTAAGCTACCTCCCCAACCCTCAGCTCTGCTTCTCTGCAGTCTCTTGTTTCTGTACTCCTCTGTGTCTGAAGCAGTCCTGGTAGCCAGTCTTCTGAATGGTCACAAGGTAGCTGGAGCAGGTTCAGTCTTTACATTCTGAAACGATGTCTTCAGATAGCAAGGAGCCCTTTAAAGAACATGGAAATCCTCCTCAGAGTCCCCTCAGCAGACTTCCCTCATGTTTTATTGGCCACAAGTAGTCACATGCCCATGTTTAAGCCCACCACAAAGAAAGAGCTGTGAAACCACAGCAAGGTGGGTTGAAGCTATAAGGATCCACCAGTTATCTTGGGGCTAGGCTGAATTCTTCTAGAAACACAAGGCACAGTGAGGCGGGATGGTTAGATGCCTGCACTGGATCAAAGCAAGAAAGCTGGTAGGTGAGAAATGTCTGCCAGAGGGCAGCCAGCAGGATCTACCACACATCATCTATTAGTTACTTTTCTGTTGCTATGCTAAAACACCATGATCCAGGCCACTTATAGAAGGAAGAGTTTATTTGACTTATGGTTCCAAAGGGGGTTAGAGTCCATCATGGCGGGGAGACGGTAGCAGAGGTGGCTGCAGCAGAAAGCTGAGTGCTCACATCTTCAGGCAGGCACAGGAAACAAAGAGAGACAAACTGGAAGTGGGCAAGGCTATGTACTCGGACAGCCTACCCCCACCCACGTGCTTCCTCCAGCAAGGCTGCACCTCCTAAACCTCTGCAAACAGTGGCACCACCTGGGACCAAGTATTCAAATACTGGGGCCTACAGGGGACATTCTCATTCAACCCCCACACATGGAAGCTGTTTTCAAGGTCCCAAATGGCTCCAGACACTTTTCCAACATTTTTTTTTTTTAGCTTACCATGACTCTACTTTCTTTTTTTTTTTTTTTAATTTTTTAAGTTTTTTATTTATTTCTGTATGTGTATGAATGTACTGTCTGCATGTAGGTTTGTGCACCCGTGTCGTGCAATGCCGCGGAGGTCAGAAGAGGGTCTCGGATTCCCCTGGAACTGGAGTTCTCCTGGACTTGGAGTTTCAGATGGTTCTCAGCCGCCATGTGGGTGCTGGGGATCGAACCCGGGTCCTCTGCAAGAGCGGTCAGCGCTCTTAACCATTAGGCTATCTCTCCAGCCCCATGACTCTACTTTCTATGTGCTGAAGGCAAAGTTTGGCAGGAATTTCCAAGATGTAGCATCTTGCTAATGCTCAGCTCTGCCCACTGGGCCTCTGATGTCAGGGTATGGAAGCACAGCGTATGGAAATCAGCGCAGCCAGCTGTCCTGAAGGCTGCAGGTCCTGGGAAGTGGCTGTTTGGAAGATGGTTATAAGAGACATGTGGAAGAATAGATATGCCTCACTGTCCTGACCCCACAGACCAGGCTCCAGGATGCTGCCACAGGAGGGCTCAGCAGCTGCTTGTTCTGGCCAGGCCCTCTCAGGTCCTTCCATGGGACCAAGGCAGTGAATCCTATTCACCACCTGTCCAGCTGGGAAGAGGAGTAAGAAGGAGGTAGATGGGGCAATTGATTTGATCCTGTAAAATCATCTCTTAGGCAATGCCATGAACAAACTCACCAAATCAATCTGGCATTTTCAAACTCCATCTAGGGTCTGTTTTATTTTGTCAGGGTCTCATTGTTTCTGGCTGGCCTGGAACTCACAGAGATCCTCTACCTCTGTGCCCTGCCCAGTACTGGGATAAAGGCATGCATCACTACACTTTGCATTCTATCCAAGGTCTGATTGAGTTCCCGAGATGGTACCATGGGGTTTACAGTTCAGCTTTGCCAGTCCCTGGCAACAGGAAGTGCTTCTATGGCCCCAGCTTTTAAGCCTGAGCTCCGTTTCTCTATACATCTAGGGCTGGGATGGGAGCACATGGACTGTGGCAAGGGAAGTTACTTGGTAGGGTGGGACTTGTTCCAGACCTCTCATCTTGTCATGCAATTTACCACCTTCATTGAGGAAAGGAGACAGGCATATCTGTTTCCATCATGGATAAACATATCAGCCAATGATGTGGACACTAGTGTCCCAATCTACATGCAAGGAGCCTTGGGTTCAAGAGAATGAGTCTACCCAGGTGCTATAGATTGGATCTCACACATTGAAGGCTTGATCTTCATCTTAGTGCCACTGGTAGAACATTTAAGGCTCAGTGAGTGGAAGTTAGATCATGGGAGGGGGTGTGCCTGCCCCTTTCTGTATTTTTATTCATATTCCCCACACATACTCTTGTCAGGATATATTCTTTTCCACAGGACCCAAGGCAGCAGGTGTTACCAACCATGGACTGAAACTTCTGAAATCAAGCCAAAGTAAGCTTTTCCTCCTCCTTAAAATTTGAATTTATTAGGCATCTTGTCACCCTGATGGAAAGCTGACTAATGTACCAGGTCACATAACCAGCGACAAGTTTCAGAGCCCAGGTCAGACTGTAAAGAAATGAGACGTGAAGATAATCCTGTGATGGGAGAAGGCAGGCTGAGCCCTTCAGGGAGCAGGAAGCCGCCTGATGACAGAGATAAGGGAAGGCATTGCCTAGGCAGGAGGGGAGAGGGCGCCCTCCAATGGTTACTTTTGGAAAAGCATCTGTGGGATGCCCAAGCTTCTGGTCTCATCAGGGAAGCACTTCAGATTTCCATACCAGTCTAGAAGGCAGAAAAGTCCCAGAGGCTGCTGGGAACTGGATCAGAGGTTGTTTGTGGTCATCTGTGGACGTGTTTCTGGAGCAGGAGGGGAAGTCGTGGGCTAAGAGGAAGTCAGATGTGACCAGGAAGATGAGGATATGCATCTGATTCTAGAAGTGACACAAAGGCTGTGGGAAGAGGAACTGCTAGTTGAGGGCCTGGGGAGGGGGGGGCGCTATGCTGGTGGAATGAGAAGACTGGTGGGGTGGGGGCTACCTGGGCTTCCTCTCCACACAGAGCTGCCAGGGCTGGAGGGGGCTGGAGGTGGGAGGGGAAAGGGAGATGTTATCTTCCCTGTTCCATCAGGAGAGAAACACGAGGATATAAGATACTGAGACAGGCTCCTGAGATTAGTTCTCACAGCCCTAGAATCTGCTCTCTGTTCCCCATCCCTTCCTGTCCCTTCCCATCGTCTTTGCAGCCTTTTCTGAGACTTAGGGTAATCCTGCTGGTCACCCCTAAAGAGAAATCCTCAACCTATCCTCCTAGTGGGGGGACTCAGGGAAAGCTGGCAGGGCTTTTGTGCCAGAGAAGGTGACTGGCTTCCTTCCTGAGTGAAAGCAAAGGAAACTGTAGGACCAAATGAAACTTTGTTCCTCTTATGGCAGTGGCCAAGGGACACCTTTCACTGTGGACATCAAGACCAGCCTGTGTAGGAACTGCAAGTCTAGGCCTTAGGGGAACGCTTCCGATGGCAAGGAGAATCCGCTTTGTAAGAAATGTAGCCAAAGATGACTTTGGACCTCTGGTTTTCCTGATGCTACCTCCCAAGTGTTGAGACTATAGATATGAGCAGACCTGGTTTACGTCATGTGAGGGATCAAATCAAGGGCTCTGTGCACGGGAGGCAAGCCAGCTGAGCTCCATCCTTAGCCCCAACACTGTATTTATATACAATGTGCAGAAAACTATGCACAAAACAGAAATACAAAAAGAAGATAGTTTTTATAAATTTTACATAAAATTTATTTATTATGTTTATTAAAACCGTATGTAAAACAGCAACATGAAAGAATGCTATTGGAATAAATTCAAGAAGTTCATGTTCTGTTTCTTCGCCCCAGGGCGCCACCTTCCTCCTCGCCCCAGGGAAGCTGTACCTCAGGAGAAACGACACTCTTGGTCAACCTCCATACAGCTACTAAGTGTCTTTGAGACAGTCTTTTTTTGTTTTATTTTGTTTTGGGTTCTTTTCAAACTGAATTCCTGATCCTTCTGGTCCTACTTTCTAAGTGCTGGAAACATGCTTAGTTTAGGATGTTTGGTTTGTATTTTAGTGTTGGGGTAGAATCCAGGGTCTGATGCATGCTAGAAAAAAGCTCTGGCACTGGACGATGCCACTACCCCTAGTGTCCATCTTCCGCACAGTCCCACTGCATTAGTTACTTTTTGGTTGCTGTGATAAAACATCATGACCGAGACAACTTATAGAGGAAGAGCTAACTTATGATTCCAGAAGGATGGGGGTCCATAATGGTGTTGGGGGGAGGCATTGTGGCAGAGGCGGAGCAGAAAGCTGAGCGATCACATCTTCAAGCAAGCATAGGAAGCACAGAGTGACTGGAAATCCAACGAGGCCTCCTAAGAACTCTCAAAGCCCCACCCAGAGTGACATGTCTCCTCCTGCATGGCCACACCTCATAAAGCCTCCCCCAAAGCACCACCAACTGGGGACAAAAACTCCACATACTTGGAGCCTATGAGGCACATTCTCACTCAAGCCACAACACCCAGCACACTTCATTGCTACCTCAGGCAGGCTCTATTCTTCCCTTTGTCTTACAGTGGGATTGCAGGAAATACTGGGGTGGCTAAGTGACTCATTGGGGGCACACGGTGAGTTTGGAGTCTGACCATGACTCCTCTCCTAGTTGCTGAGGCTGTCATATCAAAGTACTCTCTTCTAACCATCACTTCTAACAATTCTGGAGGGGTTCACGGCTAAGGTATGGACAGGGCTGGATTGTCCAGAGGGTCTGTACCCTTGGCTTGTAACTGGCTGTTGTGAGCAGTCCTCACCTGGACATGTCTCTTCTGTCTCTTCCCTTTCTTGTAGGAACACCAGCTTTATTGAATTAGGGCCCAACTGGAACATTGTATTCATCCAATCTATGCCCTCCCTCCTTCCTCCCGTTCTCAGCTCCCAGAAACTCTCATTCTACTCTGAACTTCTGTGAAACCAACTATGCCTAATGACACCTGCATGACACAGGTACACTGAAACACATGCAGGCAATACACTCATACATATAAAATAAAAATAATAAATAAAATAAATGACTCTACTAGACTGATTTCTTTTTTTTTTAATTTATTTTTGTATGTGTATGAATGTACTGTCTGCATGTAGGTCTGTGCACCTGTGTCCTGCAAAGCTGCGGAGGTCAGAAGAGGGTGTCAGATTTCCCTGGAACTGGAGTTAAAGACTGTTCTCAGCCGCCATGTGGGTGCTGGGGATCCAACCCAGGTCCTCTGCAAGAGCAGTCAGAGCTCTTAACCGATAGGCCATCTCTCCAGCTCCCTGATTTCTTTTTTACTTAAAAAAAAAAAAAAGAAGCTTGTAAAGGCCATTCATTAGGCAACATGACTTAGAGATGTGTTTTTCTTTCCCCTTGAATCTTCTTTCCATTTCTAGGACTTTATCCTACAGAACCAATCAGTTCATGTTCAAAGATATACCTGATAAAGTTGAAAAATTGTTTATACTAATAAAAATTAGAAACAATGATTAGTTTGAAATTAGTTTACTAAACAAACCATACGATTGAGGAGATTGATGATTATATATGCATGTTAAATATATATGACCCAGGGGATAAATCTGTTTACGTAGTGCAGGGAAAATTTGTGCATCAGTTGAGAGCTAGCCATTGTGTAGAGCACAAGCACCTGGTTAGCTGATTCATTCTATGGGACTCATCCTTTTATGGTGTTTGGACCATATTAAAATCAATGGAGAGAGCTGACAGCAATGTACACAGTTCTTCTGTCCCATGGAAGTTCATTCGATTCCCTCCTTCCAATGCTAGAGCACTTTTCTGTTCATTCACAAAT
The DNA here is from genome assembly GCA_009823505.1 of Rhizomys pruinosus. Classification (NCBI taxonomy): domain Eukaryota; kingdom Metazoa; phylum Chordata; class Mammalia; order Rodentia; family Spalacidae; genus Rhizomys; species Rhizomys pruinosus. Next base: position 2,094,306 of record VZQC01006864.1, read on the forward strand.
CCTGTTCTGTGTGTGTGTGTGTGTGTGTGTGTGTGTGTGTGTGTTTGTGCTACAGAATACAGAACCCAGGGTGCCTTAAATGCTAGACAGTCTACCACTGAGTTAAACCCCCAGCCCATTTCAGTGTTCTGGATCTATAAACATCTGTGTCATTTAGCCTTCTCCTTTGTACTAGTTGTGACCTTTTAATGGTTCTCTCATTAATAATGAATCGAATAAAATTTTAGACATATATTCACTTTATATCACTAGGACAGTTATGAGCTTCCTTCCTTTCTTCCTTCCTTCCTTCCTTCCTTCCTTCCTTCCTTCCTTCCTTCCTTCCTTTCTTTCTTTCTTTCCTTCCTTTAGTCTTTTTTGAGACAGGGTCTCCCTATAGCCCCAGCTGTCCTAGAACTCACTCTGTAGACCAGGCTGAACTCACAGAGATCCACCTGCCTCTGCTTCCCAAGTGCTGGGATTAAAGGTGTGGGTCACCATGCCCGGCTTTCTTTCTTTCTTTCTTTTTCTTTCTTTCTTTCTTTCTTTCTTTCTTTCTTTCTTTCTTTCTTTCTTTCTTTCTTTCTTTCTTTCTTTCTTTCTTTCTTTTTTGACAGGGTCTCCCTGTAGCCCCAGCTGTCCTAGAACTCCCTCTGTAGACCAGGTTGGCCTTGAACTCACAGAGATCCACCTGCCTCTGCCTTCTTAAGTGCTGGGATTAAAGGTGTGCACCACCATGCCCAGCTTGTGTTAAAAAACTATCTAAAGTACTTGAGGCAACTAATGAATGATAACAACTAAGTTAAAAATAGTGTGGAAGAAAAACCAGCTCTGGGTATGGTGGTACACACCGGTTATCTCAGCATTCATGAATTTGAGGCCAGCCTGAGCTACACAGGGAGACCCTGTTCCAACATCGCAACCAACCCCAACCTCACAAAACCAAGCAAGACAAAATCAAACAAAACCCACCAAACAACAAAACCAAAAATCAAACCACATCAAACCCCTCAAACCCTCCAGAACATGCATACCAATACATGCATAGAAATAAAAATATTCAGTAGTGTGTACGCTGAAATGTTTTGTGTTTATTTCGGGATGGAGATAATTCTTGGACAAATTTATTGTCTTAATGCTTGTCTTATTTCTTAGATCTAACATGTATTTCTGATGAATAAAAATATTTAAAACAACGAAAGAAATACAAATCAAAATCTGGGACATATCAACCTTTCTAACCAAATCCCCACGGGAAGATTCAGACCATAATCCTGCCTTCCAGAGGGCATGGAGGAAACCAGGAGTCCAGGAGCCCTGAGGACGAGGAGGGACTGCGGCTCCCTTGGCCTGTTGGGTGGAGAGATGATCTCGTGTGTGGTTCAGCAGGACTCTGGTTGGTAAGAGCGGATTTGAATGATTATGTCTTAAAAACCAAGCAACTTATTATTTAGATCTGAATCTGGTGGCTGGGGATCCTGAGGGAGAGTTTCATTAGTTACTTGGTCAGTGAGATGGGGCTGGGAGGGGGATGGCTTGAGTTGAGCAAGGGTTTCAAGGTTACCCCACTTGAAGAAGCTAGTCGATACCAGGGTATCCTTGGGGATTCTGGGCCAGGCCGTAGGAAGTCACCGCCAGGTGTCACCTCAGCCCAGGGCACTCTGAGCCCCTTTGCTCCTGGGACAAAGGACTGGGGATGATGTAACCAACTCAAAAATCTGCTCTGCTCTCTGAGAACCCGAGAGCACCTAGCTGGGCAGCCTCTGGGATGAAATGCCTATCATTTCTCTTCAACTGCGGTTCTGTTTTCAGACTGACTCATAACTAATCCAGGAAATAAGCGGCGTGGAGGAATGCTGACACTTGCTCGGCTCACGCAGTCCCGGCTCTCTCCTCAGCCTCAGAATCTCTGCGTGGGCCAGACAGCAGGCGCTGACTCAGACAGTCCTGTTTGAAGAGCTGTTTTCTGCAGGTTAATTGCAGAGGCAGCAGGTTTCAGGTTGTGTCTGCAGCCACCGGGCGCCGGGTGCGCAGGATGTTGTGCGCGCCCTCTGGCGGCGAGAGCTGCGCACGCGCTCCAGCCTTCGCAAAGCTTAGACCGACGTTTGGGCCATTGTCTTGTTAGCTAGCCCCCTCGGTCTTAGGTTCCTACCACCCAGACATCTCAACAGGGCTGCAAGATGACTTGCTAATGCAGTCAGACAAAAAAGACGTCGTGTAGAGCTGGAGATGGAGGAGAGAATTATTTTCAAATTTAAAATACAAGTAGGAACTTGTTTCTAAAAAAAAAAAAAGAAAATTAGGAAACAGTTCAAAGATGCTTAGTAGTTTGAAGAGTTTTCCTTGAACACACATCAGTCCTTAACCATTTTAGTCTATTTTATGACATATGTGTTCATGTATCCCTCTGTCCTTCTGCGTCAAATGTTATCATAATGTTATCATTTTTCTCATGTATTTCAAAGTAACTTGCAAATATCAAAACTCTTCCCTTCCAACACCTAGCCATAGACACCAGTCCTCAGTGCCTCTCTGTGTGTGTGTGTGTGTGTGTGTGTGTGTGTGTGTATACACATGTATGCTTGTGTGTGTAGAAGCCAGAGTCTGACATCAGGTCTTTCTCAGTGGCTACCCATTTTATTTTTAAATTTTTATTTTATGTGCATGACTGTATAATCTGCATGTGTGTAAGTGCATCCGTGTCATGCAAACCTATGAAAGACAGAAGAGGATATTAGATCTCTTGGAACTGGAGTTATAGACAGTTGGAGTTACAGCAACATGTGGGTCCTGGGATTCAAATCTGGGTCATTTGCAAGAGTAACCAGTGCTCTTAACCCCTGAGCCATCTCCAGCACCTTCCCCCCCCAAAAAAAACCCCACTTTATTTCTTTGAGACAGTGGCTTGCCGAACCGGGAGCTCACAGATTCAGTGGACTGTTTGGCCGATGAGCCCCAAGGGGCCTCCTCTCTCTGCCTCCCAGCACTGGGAGGATGGTGTGTCACTGCACCTGGCTGGGCGGCCTTAGTCCTCGCGCTGCGTTCACCCTACTCCCGGCCCATTTCCCCACTCCACGCCCTCAGTTTTCAAAGAAACAAATGGAAGAGGTTGCTAAAGTTTATTGATTTTACAGCTCATGTTCTATTTTCTGCGTTCTCATGGAGGAATGCTGATGTTTGTCCAGCTCAACCTGAGCATTTCCCTTCTGTCCATCAGAATCCCTGTGGCCCTGGAGGCAGGAAGTAGGGACTGACTCAAATTAGCACTGCAGCGTTAAGATATTAGCATACCTTAATTGTACAAAAGGATAGATTGCAGTTCTATTTTCGTGTTGCACTCATAACTATACAAAGTAGGTGTTTTAAGATGATTTTATAGGCGGGGAAACTGAGGCTCTGGAAATGCGTATAACTGACAGAGCTTGCTTCATCTACGCCTTACAGCGAGTGCCATGTTCACCACTTCTTCTGTGGCTCCACTCTGTTCTTGGAGTAAAAGCAGATCCCTCACAAAGGCATTAAGGGCCCTGGGTCCTCTCCCACCCTTTCTCTCCAGTGGTTTGAGTTTCTAAGCTCACTTTTTTTTTTTTTTGGTCTTTTTGAGACAGGGTCTCCCCGAAGCCTCAGCTGGCCTGGAACTTGCTCTGTAGACCAGGCTGACCTTGAACTCACAGAGATCTGCCTGCCTCTGCCTCCCAAGTGCTGGGATTAATGGCGTGCACCACCATGCCCGACTAAAGCCCAATTCTGTAATGGAGTTTTAGTATTACTCGATTTCTTTCCTGTCTTAATGTTTTCTATTTTGGAATCCTTCCCCCCCCGCTCCCCCAACTTAAAAAATGGTAGTAAAGTACACACCACATAAAATTTAATAATAAAATTTAATTGGCGTGTGGTACTAAAGATGAAATCCACCACCAAGGGACTGTTAGGCAAGTACTCTACACTCCTAGCCCCAAATTTACATTCATTTTTTTATAATTTATTTTTATTTTATGTGTATGAGTGTATTGCCTGCATGTATGTAAATGCACCTATGTTGTGTAATACACATGGAGGTCAGAAAAGGGCGTCAGATTCCCCTGGGACTAGAGTAACAGATGGTTGTTAGCCACCATGTGGGTGCTGGGATTCGAATCCCAGTCTTCTGCAAGAATAGCCAGTGCTCTTAACCACTGAACCATATTTCCAGACCCAAATTAACCATTATTAGCATACAGGTAAGTGTACCTAATTCATTTATAATGCCTTGTAGCCCTCACTACCACTCAGGTCCATGCTCTCAGCATCTTGTATATGAAGAACTGAAACTGTGTACCCATCAAACACCATTCTGCTTTTTAAAGTCTGTAAATCTGATGGCGGTAGAGACCTCATATCGGTGGGATGATTTAGTATTTGCCCTTTGGAGACTGGTTTATCTCAGCACAATGTCCTCTAGCGACATCGATGCTGAAGCATGTGTCAAGCTTCCTGGACCCTTTGAGGCTGAAGACTATTTTATTGCAGAGATGGATACACTGCATTCTTCTCAACCATGCATTCATCAATGGACTCTTGGGGCAAATGACCTTGTTTTTGTGCTTGGTAGGTTATTGTCAGACTCTCCAAAGAACTGTGTCTCTGTTACCTAGAATTTGGCTCAGGACAGTCAGCACTGAATGAATATATCCACCAATTGGATAATTTCAATACACTATTTAGCTTAATCTCTTATTAGTAAGCTTTGAAGATGACAAGTTCTTCATGGTTGAAGTAATGTCTTTGGTTAGATGGTAACTATTGGTGAGATCACTATTGTGGTCTCCTGCATCATGGCCACAGAAGGAAAATAATAACAAAAAACAGAAATAGAAAATTGTTTCACTACTTTGTGTGCATGGATATGAGTCTCATTTGGTTATTGAGTGTATTACTTGGTTGTATTGTTATTCTCTTCCCGTTCCTTCCATTGTTGCATGGATACTGTGCTCTAGATTGCTCTATGGTAGGACAGCACTGGATCTTAAATGTCTCCCCCAAATTCATGTTGAAGAATTGGTCCCATGTTTAGAGATATAGTAACCTACAAGGGGAGAGTGGTTAGGTGTTTGTGGTATGCTCTAGAAGGGAAAACTGGGCCCTGGGCTCCTCCCTGGCTTTCTTTTGATTCCTGTCCACCATGAAGTGACTGATTTCTCAGCCACATTCTCTTTGCCATGATGTTCTGCCTTGCCCCAGGCCTAGAGCGATGGGGCCAAGTGACCAGGCATGGAAACCTTCGCACACATGAGCCCAAATAAATCTTTCCTCTTTTCAAGCTGTTGATCTCAGGCATTTTGTCAAGGATGACCAGCTGACGTATGGATGCTCAAAGCCAGCTAGAGTGATCTTACCTCCTCTCACAGTGGGTGCCTGGTCCAGCCTGGTCTCAGGTTATAGAGGGAGATGTGGTGTGGAAGGAGATGTGGTATGGAGGGGGATGCAGTTTGGCCCGACATGGCTGATGAGGAGACACTTGATGGGAGTTCTGTGAAGGAGGCTGCTGTTTTCTTGAGAGCTTCTGGAAGTCACTCTTTCTTATCTGAGGATATCTGCATGCTCAGGTAACCCCAGAAGAAATGCGGTCCCCTTCTTTCCTGCGTGAGGAAGTACTAATCCAGAAAAGCTCCTCAAAAGGCAGAGCTGAGCTAGGACCTGACTGCATTTGTGTTCCCTTCCTTCAAGACTTGCAGCTTTGTGAGTCAGAGACTTTTCCTGCATCACCCAGGCTGAGCACTTTCCTTTATTTGCAGCCAAATAATCATGTTACTTTGCTGAGCGCTTTGGAACTCTCTTCCTCTTCATTCTCTTCCTTCTTGCCCCTTCCTCCTGAGTCTCTTTTCCTTGAGAAAGGGTCTCATGTAGCTTAGACTGCCTGAGGATGACTTTGAACTTGTGATCCTTCTGTCTCCATTTCTTGAGTGCTGAGATTATAGTACAAAAAGCACAGTGTGCTTTCGTGGGTCTTAGAATTGGTTGCTTCTCTGGAAGAGGGAGCTTGCTGGGACCCAATTTGCCTTTTTTCCTGCATGCCATGAGGGTGTATCAGGACCTCACAGTGAGGTGTTGAGGGAACTTTGTGTGCAGGCAGAGACTGAGGCTCAGAAGGAAGAAATGAGACATGACTTTCCCAGTGTCACATGGTCTGGCTACAGGTAAAGCTAAGAATCAAATTGATGTCTTTCAAAGCCATACCTTCTTCGGGCTCTGGGTCTGGCTCTGGTGCCATAGTGAGGTCGTGTGTGTGGGGCTCAGGTTCTGGCCTTGCTTGCTAGGACCACATGGAGCACAGAGCCAGGCACCACTCCAGACAGGTAGAACTTAGTACAATTGACTCTTGGGGTGCTGGACAATTGATTTGTTGGTTTGTGGCAGAGGGGCTGATGGCTGGCCCCACAGGCTCCAATATTTAGACACTTGGTTCCCAGTTCATGGAGCTGTTTGGGGAGGATCATAGAACTTTTAGGTGTGGCCATGCTGGAAGAAGCATGTCCCTGGGGAAGGGTTTTGAGAATTATTAAGCCTGCTAGATTGCCAGATTCACCCTACTTCCTGTGCCTGCTTGAAGATGTGATCATTCAGCTCACTGCTCTGGCATCTCCTTCCACAGCGCCTCCCTACCCATTATGAGATTTACCCCTAGAACCATAATTTCAAGTAAACTCTTCCTTCTACAAGTTGCTTTGGTCATGGTGTTTTATCACAGCAACAGAAAAGTAACTAATATAGCAGGGATTGTACCTGGTGTGGTGGTGCACACCTTTAATCCCAGCACTCGGGAGGCAGGTGGGTCTCTGTGAGATGAAGGCCAGCCTGGTCTACATAGTGACTTCCAAACCAGCTAGGGCTACATAAAAAAAAAAAAGAGGAGGGATTGAAGTTGAGGTATAAAGGTCTTTGAGGGGGTGAATGAAAATGTTTTACAGTGGCCATTGTGATGGTTGTGAAACTGTGTATAGTAAAAAAAACTGAAATGAACACTTTACTTTTAAATTGTATTTAGTTTATTTAGTGCATACGTGTGTATAAGAGAGAGAGAGAGAGAGAGAGAGAGAGAGAGAGAGACAGAGACAGAGACAGAACAGAGAAGGCAGGTACATGCGTATCACAAGACGACTGTGGGAGTTCAGAGTTTCAGAGGACAAGACAACTTTCAGGAGTCTGTTCTTTTGGCCAACTTAGGATATACAGGGATCAAATTCAGGTAATCAGGTCTTCACACGCCTCTACCCACTGAGCCATCTCGCTGACCTGGATATGAACACTTCAAATTAGTTATCTGTATGGTATATATACTCAACTTCAATAAGCTTGTCTGCTGTCTGTCTGTCTGTTTTAAGCCATAAAGACATTCTGACAAACATTTCCTGAGGAAAATATTTTCATTACCAAAAAAAAAAAAAAAAAAAAAAAAAAAAAAAAAAAAAAAAGAAATAAATAAAAAAAAAAAAAAAAAAAAAAAAAAAAAAAAAAAAAAAAAAAGAAAAAAAAAAAAAAAAAAAAAAAAAAAAAAAAAAAAAAAAAAAAAAAAAAAAAAAAACAAAAAAAAAAAAAAAAAAAAAAAAAAAAAAAAAAAAAAAAAAAAAAAAAAAAAAAAAAAAAAAAAAAAAAAATTCTATAATGTCAATTTGGGGGGGGGGAATCTTTCATGAATAATTAAAATTACACATTATTTTTGAAGCAGGTATGGCTTTATTTTTTTCTTTATTTTTATTTTGTAACAATAAGTAATAAATTATGAATACAGGAAGCATCCTTCATGAAAACCAATTTGCAAGCAGTTTGTAAGCAGTTGTGCCCAACCCACACAGCCCAAGGGTCCCACATCCAGCTGGGGGGGGGGGGGCTTGGTATGTACAATCAAGTTGATCAATAATTGTCCAGTCTATATTACTGTAGTTTCACCATTCGCCGCAATCGCAGCCCTTACATTCTACATGCCCCCTCTTCCACATAGTGTTCCCTAGGCTTAAAGGGGCACAGGTGGATGAGAAAGCAAAAGTCTACTTTCTCTAGAGCTGTGGTCTTGGACTCTGGTCAATTCTGGATGTTTCCTTTCATGGGCTGACAGTGTTTTGTCGCAGGAATGAACTTTCAATCCTACTAATGAAGCACAATCAATCAATATAGAGGTAGTTAAACAGTACTTAATTGTTATGGTAGGTTACTTTGGTATAGAGGCACGATTTTTTGGATGGTACGTTAATCCATGAGTTGTGTTACTTTTTTTTTCTGTAAAATAGCCAGGGTCTGACTGTGGCTTATAACTCTCCTAACCATTATAAGATGTAAGCTTGTGGCAACACAATGGGTTTTTATTCCCTGCCAAGGCGAGAGCATAGCCTATTAGATTGGGGATATATAACATATGGCTGCCACGGCTGCACAGTATTTCCAAACAGGTGAGGTGTACTGGTGCTGACGGAGGAGTCCTGCTTGACTCAAGGAGAACCTATATTTGCTTTATTGGTTTAAGTGTCCTTTGGTAACACTCCCTCTGGTTTCCAGATACCATCCGTAAAACTGGCAATGCCGTCTCCTTATATCTTTCCCATGTTTACTTCAGGTCTTCGACAGCATGGTTTTATTGCCTCTCTTCTTGCTGGTATTCCAGTTTGCAGGCAATAAGACTTTAACCCTTTTGGGGGGCCTTAGATCCCCTGGCCAACATCCCCGTGGTAGAATAATCCATTGCTGATATCAGAGCTCTCCTGTATTAAAAATATTTTGCTTAAATTCACAGCTTTAGGAAAGTTTTTTAGTATTATATTTGGTGAATAGAGAAGATAATCCTTTTCACAATTCCTATGTCTATTAGTCAATTAAAGAAGGCAGTTTTACCAGTTTTTATAAGAGATCACCTCTATGACAGTTTGGCTCCAATTTACAGTTAGAGACAACCTCATTATAATCATATTCCTCCTTGTTTGGCTATGAAGGGGAGGTAAAAAGTCTCTCGTGAGGAAAACAATTGCAGCGGGGATGAGAGATAGCCAGCGGATTTAAGAGAACCGACGGCTCTTGCAGAGGACCCAGGTTCGATCCCGAGCACACATATGGCGGCTAAGGAACAGTCGTAGGCCAATTCAGGAGAATTCCAGTTTCCAGGGGAATCCGGCCGCCTCCTGACCTCCTCAGCAGTGCACAACATGGGTCACAGACCTACAGCACAGTACACTCATACAAACAAAAATAAAATAAATTAAAAAAATGTTTAAAAAACTTTGCCAACACCTAGAAGGAAAGTTTCATTGGATTCATTATAAACAGTTGTTACAAGTAGGAACCACAGAAGGGTTTGATGCTTGTAGCAGTCGAGGCTTTTCTTCCTTTCAGTGTTCATGGGCCAACCTTTTTGCCTGGCACTGCCTGGCATCATCCTACCAATGCAAAGCTGTAGATTTCTTTCTTAGGCCCATTAAGTTGGTGAAGTATTTGACCTGTGGGAACATACAAATCTTTTTCCCGTAGTTAGTTTGAAGATTTAAATTGCAAAGTTTGTGACAAAAAGGTTTCATATATATCGTATCCCCCCCCCTTTATATTTTAGAATTTTATTTAATTTGTTACCCGTGGTCTCAAGAAGGCAGTTGTAGTACACATACCGATAGGCAAGAATCAAGGCACAGATTTCATCAATTCCACCAAGCTGTGTTTGGGTGAATGTATGTCGTTTAAATTGGGAAGCAAACTTAATTCTTAGGTTAAATCATCCTACAGGTGAAAGGGAATGCTACAAGATGATACTTACAACAGAAAATGATAGATACATTTGTATATGTGCCAATCCCCAAAGTTATTGTTATACAGATCTTAAGAAAAATAAGTGTGGTGGACAACAAAAATTTAATTCCAATTGAACTCAGATACATTACCGTTTTTATTAAACTTGCAACCGTGTTTTTATATGCACATATTTACTTTTCTTAAGTCCTAAAACACCATGTAACATGTAGACAGAGTCTGGGCAAAATTGGTACTTGTTGAACTCACGTCCAATAAATATGCGATTAATCGAATATACACCCGTGTCCCTTCCTGCCCCTCCCACCCCTGACCCAATTTCACCATTTCAGTCATTCTCTGATGCAGTCTTTCTGTTGTTGTCGTTTTAATATACATCCCTCTTCACAAGGTACTTGGCGCGAGCATCCACAGATGAGTGATACTGTGGCTGGATAGCTTAAGTGTCAACTTTGAACACCACCTGGGTTGAGGGAGCCTCAGTTGGGGGAAGTGGCTCCATGGGACTGGGTGCTGTGGCCAATGTCTGTGGAGTACTGTCTGGATTGTTTGAGCAATGTGGGAGGGCCCAGCCCACATGGGTGGGTGGCCACCAGGGGCAGGTTGGTTGTGTACTGTATAGAGGTCAGGCTGGTTCATGGGCCAGGGGACAAGCCAGTAAACAGCATATTCCTCATGGCTTGTGCTTCAGCTCCCTGCTTCCAGGTTCCTTTCCTGCCCTTCGGTCCTGCCTTGGGCTCCCGAAGTGGTGAAGCTGTGACACAGGAGATGTAAGCTGAAATAAACCCTTTCCTCCCAAGTTGGTGTTTGGTCAGAGTGTTTTTGGTCCAGCAATGGAAGCATACTGAAGCAGAAATTGGTACCAGAAGAGTGGGGTATTGCTGTACAGACCTACCTTGGTGTTTTGGGGAAGGATTGTGGAGGCATTTTGGAACTTTGGGCTGGGAAGATATTGAATGCCTAAAGATCATTTTTGCTGTGAAGCTTGGAGCAGTTTTGCTGAAGGATTTGTAGAGATGGAGGCCTGGCTTCTGAAGTTTCTAGTTTCAAGGGGAGCAGAGATCATCAGGACTTTGTAATCTGTGGGTTCTGGTCAGCTGGGGCTGAAGAATCAGCTGTAAGTAAACAAGGAGACCAGAACCTGAAAGTGAAATCTTTGTTGTACTGGGACAATTGATCTGCTTAGCTGGGGCTGGAAAAATCAGCTGTAAGTAACAGAGACCAGCATCACTGTGGTGAAAGCTTCTGGGAAGAATTTCTTCAGGGTCAGCACACAGAGCTGTGATCCAGAAGGGGGCTGAGCCTCCAGCTTGAGCCAGAAAGCAGGACTTGGTAGTGTTGGAAGAGTCTCCGATATGGTTCCAGTGTTGAAATTTTGAGGGGGGCACAGAGAGCACCGAGGCTTGGCACTGTGAGAAGTCAGGAAAGACCACTGGGGGAAGTGCACCTCGGTTGCAGAGAAGACCCCAGGATTGCAGGTCATGCAGAAGCCTGAGACTTTTGCAAAGGAGAGTGTAGAAAGGCCAGTGGTGAAGGTGCTGCCATCATTTTCAGTGGTGACCCCAGCTTTTTGGAGATGCCAGGACCAGGGGGAGTTACCACCAGAGCAGCAGCAGGTGTGGAAATGGATCAGCCCTGTCCTTGAGATGAGCATTCAAAGAATGGGACTGCTGAAACACCGTTGGAGCCCAGAAGATCATGAGTTATCCCATTTGTCCAGCCTTGAGCGACTTTGCTGGACTTAGGTTTGTTCTGAGGTGCCTGATTCTTCTTTGAAATAAGACAGTACTAATTTTGGATTTTAAACAAACACCCACAGTTAGAGACTTTTAATAACTGTGAACTGTTAAGTGTTTGGACATTTTAGGACTATGGGGCTTTTAAGGGGTTGTACTGTCTAGTTTGTGATTAATGTTAACATCGTTCTTTGGGGATAAGAACTGAAAGGTGGTGGTTAATAGTGAGGTAATGTGTGTGTCAAGTTGACAAGGGGTCAATAGCGCTGGATACCATTAGTGTCAACTTACATCTGGGTTGAGGGAGCCACAAGTGGGGAATTGGCTCCACTGGACTGGCCTGTGTCCACGTCTGTGGAGTATTGTCCTTATTTGTTTGAGCAATGTGGGAGGGCCCAGCCCCACTATGGTGGTGCCACCCGGGCAGGTTGTTGTGTACTGTATAAGAAGGTTGGCTGGTCAGGGGCCAGGGAGCAAGCCAGTGGAACAGATTCTCCATGGCCTGTGCTTTCAGGCGTCCTGCCTCCAGGTTCCTGCTCTGAGTTCCGGCCTGGGCTCCCTAAGTTATGAAGCTGGACCCAGGAGATGTAAGCTGAATAAACCCCTTTCCTCCACAAGTTGGTGTTGGGCAAGTGTTTTTGTCACAGCAAGGAAGCAAACTAGAACAGATCATTCGTCGGTTTGTGTTTCTGGGACTGTGTGACTTCACTTAATATAATATCCTCCAGCTCCATCCATTTACCTGAAAAATTCATGATATCATCTTTCGTTACGGCTGTATAGAACTCCGTTGTTACTGGTACCCATGTTCTCTAGCCACCATCAGTTGAGGGCATTTGTGTTTGGTGCCCAGCTTTTTTGTTATTGTGAAACAGAGCTGCAATAATATAGCTGTGCATGTATGTCTACAGTAAGATGAATCGTGTAGGTATATACCAGGGAGTGGGTATGACTGGGTCAAATTGTAAGCTAATTTGAGTCTTCCAAGGGTTCCCACACTGCGTTTCCATATTGGCTGTACAAGTTTACATTCACCACCAGCAATGGATGAGTGTTCCCACTTTCCCCACACCTCTCCAGCAATTGAAAATTTATTTCTTTGATCCTGGTCAGTCTTATTGGGGTGAGAGGATATCTTAGAGTGGTCTTAATTGCATTCACTAATTATTAGTGACGTTGAACAAGTTTTTAAGATTTTTCTCAGCCATCTCTAATTTCTCATCTGTGAAGTCTCTATTCATTCTTTGCTCCATCTTTTTTAAAAAATATAAAAAAAATTTTTTTTCTTTCTTCTTTGTTTTTTGAGTAGCTTGTATACTCTGGAAATTATGCTTTGTCAGATATATCGGCAGTGAAGGTTTCCTCCCAATCTGTAGTTTTCTCTTCATTCCTTGATTGTTTCTTTGATGGTACAGAAGCTTTTGAGTTTTAATGAAGTCCCATTTGTCAATTATCGATCTTATTTCTTCTGCAGCGGCTGTCGGATTAGGAAGTCTTTTCCTATACATTTCTTGTAATCTGCTGCCAAGCTTTTCTTCTATCACCGTAAGAAGGTTTTTGGGTTTCATGTTGAGGTTCTTTGATCCAGCTGGAATTGACTTTTGCCAGGGCAAGAGGTAGGAGTTTAATTTCATTTCTTCTACAAGTGGTGATCCAGGTTTGCCAACACCAATTTACTGAAGATGCTGTCTATCCTCCAATGGGGGTCTTCGTGGCCCCGTTGTCCAATAGGAGGTGGCTGAATTGTATGTGTTTCCAGGTTTGGATCTTCAGTTTTATTCCATTGGTCAACTGGTCTGTTTTTGTGCCAGTAACAAGCTGTTTTTAATGACTAATAGCCCTGTAGTAAGTTGATGTCTGGTATAGAGATCCCCCCGGTATTGCTCTTTTCACTCAGGGTTGGCTTTGGCTATTCAGGGTCTTTTGTTTTTTTCCAAATGAAATTGGGGAATTTTTTTTCCAAGCCTATGAAGAACTCTTGGGAGTTTTGATTGGGGATGCCATTAAATCTGTACACGAGTGTGGGTAGAATGGAAGATTTTTACTATATTTAGTTTTCCAATCCATGAGCATGGGAGGTTTGTCCATCTTCTGATGTCTTCCTCAATTTACTTCGTCAGGGGTTTTAAAATTTTTGTTGTAGAGAGCCTTGGGGTCTTTGGTTAGGTTTGTTCCTAGTATTTTTATTGTTTTTGAGGCTATTGTGAGTGGGAAGTTCTCCTTGTAGTCCTTCTTCAGTTTGCATGTTGTTGGTGTTAAAGAAAGGCGATGAAGTTTCTAGATTTATTTTGTAATCCTGCCACTTTACTGAAGTACTTAATCATTTTTAGCAGTTTTCTGGGGAGTTCTTAGCATCCTTAAGCAACAATCATATCATCACAAAAAGGGATAGCTTGGCTTCTTCTTTCCAATGAGAACTCCTGTAATTTCCTTTTTCTTGCCGTATGGCCCTAGCAAGGGTTTCAAGCACTATATTGAAAAGGATGGTGACAGGGGCAGCCTTCCCGAGTTCCTACCTTTAAGGGGAATGCTTCTGTCGTTTTCCCACCTTAGGATGATTTGGCTGTGGGTTTCCTGTATATGGCTTGATTAAATTGAGAAATATTCCCTCCAGTCCAAATTCCCGCGAGGACTTTAAGCATGAAGGTATGCTGGAGTTTGTCAAAGGCTTTGTCAGCATCAATTGAGATGAGGTGTGGTTTTTGTCTTTTAGGTCTATTTATATGTTTATGATATATACTTATGGTTTACATATGTTGACCCATCCATGCATCTCTGGTATGAAATCCAACTTAGTGAGGATGGATGATCTTCTTGATGTGGTGCTGTATGCGATTTGCCAGTATCCTGTTTAGAATTTTGGGATCTGTGTCCATTAGGGAGATGGTCTATAGTTCTCCTTTGGTTGAATCTTTACCTGGTTTTGGTATAGCGTGATGCGGGATTCATAGAAGAGTTGGGAGAACCACTCCGTTTGTAATACTTCTAACAACGGAATAGTAATGGTTATAAGTCTTTTGAAATAGTTTATAGAATTCGGCCATGAAACCATCTGGGGCCTGGGCATTTTTTGTTGGGAGACTACTTATTACATCTTCAATTTCTTCCTCTACGATTGGTCCTAGCTGAGGGCTGTCGATCTCTTCGTGGTTGAGCTTTGGTGAGTCCAAGGGATGTCGATATTCATCCATTTCTTCTAGATTTTCAAAACTTATAAAATAGAAGTTTTTTTGAAGTTTTTCCATAGGATTGTCTGGATCGTTATCATTGTCTGTTGTTGTATTTCCCCTTTCATCAAGATTCTATGATTTGGAGTCGTTCCTTCTTTCTTTTTGGTTAACTAGGGGTAGAGGTCTGTCTATCTTGTTATTTCTCTCAAAAGAACCAACTTATTGGATTCATTGATTTTTTTTTTGTATGTTTTTGCTTTGTTTCTATTTCATTGTCTCTGTCTGGGATTTTTGTTTATTTCTTCTTGTCTCCTGCATTTAGGGTTCATTTGTTGTCCTCTCAAGTATTTTAGCTGCATGGTGAGACATTCACTTGTGCTCTGTCTGTTTTTTTCATGTAGGCACTTAGGCTATAAACTTCTTAGGAACTCATTAAAGTTCCCATAGGTTTTGCTGTGTTATTTTATCATTGGTCTTCTTTATCCAGGAATGTTTTTTTAATTTCTTTCTTTATTCTTCCTTGACCCATTCAGTATTCAGGAGAGTGTTGTTTGGTCTCCATGTGTTTATGTAGGTTTGTAAGGGTTTATCCTTGTGTTGATATTGAATTTTATTGCACTTTGGTCTGATAAATGCATGAGATGAGTTCAATCTTTTTGTATTGGTGATTTTTTTCCTGTGCCCAGGTATATGTGGCCTATTTTGGAGAATATTCCCTGGAGTGCTGAGTTAAAAGTGTATTCTCTGGTTGTTTGTGTGGAAATTTCGATTGATGTCTGTGAGATCCAGTTGGTGTTTGTATCATTTAGTTCAGAGGTCTCTCTGTTTATTCCTTGTGTCCTTTTTGATCTGTCTAAAGGACTAAGTGGGGTACGGAAGTCCCTACTATTAGTGTGCTGGGGGTAAATCTGTGCCTTGATCCTGAAGAATGTCTTTATAAAATGTGGTGCACTGGCATTTGGTGCGTATATATTCTGATTGTGAGATTCTTCATCATCAAGGGTCCTTTAATAAAGATGTAAGGCCCTCTTTGTCTCTTATGACTTCTTTTACTTTGAAGTCTATTTTTGTCCGATATTAGAAGTACAACACCTGCTTGTCCTTTTTGGTACAATTTGCTTGGAAGAGTTTCTTCCATCCCTCCCTATTGGTGCCTAGCTTGAAATGAGATGGATTTTTCTTGTAGACAAGCATATAGATGGGCTTTGTTCACTAATCCATGCTCCCAGTCTATGCCTTTTGATTGGGGAGTTTAGCCATTAACATTTAAGGTTAGAATGAAAGATGGTTATTGCTTCCTTTCACTTTAGTATCCATTTCGACTTTTAGTTGCTGATTCTACTCCTATGGTTATGTTTTTTTATTAGTTCTTTGTCCTAAGTGTTTGGGGATAGTTGCTCCTCTCTGCTGCCCTTTGAATTGCTTCAAGTAATTTTTGAAGCGTTGGTTTTTCCAGACATGTATTGTATCATCTTGGTTATGTCATGGAAGTTTTTTCTCTCGCCTTCAATGGTAATCGACATTTTTGCTGGGTAAAGTATTCTTGGATGGCATCCATAGTCCTTTACACTGGAAATGGGGCTTTGGCTCCATGTTCTTCTTGCGTTCATGGTTTTGGCGAGAAGTCAGTTGTAATTCTGATGGGTTTCCCTTTGTAAATGTGAACTGTTTTTTCTTTTGTAGCCTTCAGAATTTTGTCTTTGTTTGGGCTCTATGCAATTTTAACATGATATGGCATGGGGAGTTTTTTTTTTTTTCTTTTCTGATCTTGTCTATATGGAGTCCTATGTGCTTCTTTTATTGTATCGTTTGTCTATTTTTAGTTTGGGGAAATTTTCATCTATTCTGTTGAAGACTGATCAATACTATTGCTTGAGTTCTTCTCCTTCCTCTATCCGATGTGCAGAGTTTGGATCTTTTTCATAGTGTCCATATTTCCTGGTTGTTCCATTTTTGTTATTTGTAAATTTTTCATATTCTTTAAGGTGAGCTTTTTAGTGGTTCTGTGTTATCTTCCAGATCTGAATATTCCTTTGTTCTGCCTTCTCATTCTACTCTGAGGCTTTTTCCTTCCCTTTTCTTCTTTTTTTTTTTTTTTTTTATTTCCTTTTTCATTTCATCCGGTTTTCTGTAGTATTTCCATTTCCTTTTTGAGTTTCTCATTTCTCTTGGTGCTCCGTACCTTCAGTGGTTGGCTTCCTTTTTCAGTGTTTCCTACTTCCATTTGGATTTTTTTTTTTTTTTTTTTTTTTATTTCCTTTTCTTTTTGGAGCTTGTCAATCTCTTCCCTTTAGTTCTTTATGGAATTTATCATTCTTTCCTTCTAAACCCTTCCTCTCCCCTCCCCTTCTTTTTTTTTTTAATTCTGTATGTAGTATCAATTGTAACTGTCTGATGGCAGTACTGTGCACCCGTGGATCAGGCATATGCCGCGGAGGCAGAGAGGGTCTCAGTCCCCCTGGAACTGGATTGTTCGCACTGGAAATTGGAGTTTCGATGGTTTCTCAGAGGACCACCATGTGGGTGCTGGGGATCCAAACTATGGTTCTCTGTAAAAGCGGTCCCAGTTGTCACCCTTAACCACTAGGCCATCTCTCCATCCCGCAATCTCGCTGTTAGTTCTCTGAATTCTTTCTTTATTTTATTTTAATCCTCTGGCATAAGGTCCTGGCAATTAGTCTCCTAAGATCTGTTTTTTCTTGGGTTACCTCCAGGGTGATCCCATTGTAGCATCTCCTACAGGATTGGTAGAACTTGGAGTTGAATTTATCCTGCACATTTCCCAGGTTGTCCCTTCATCATGTCCCGGGCATGTGGGGTTTCCTTTGTGATTCAAATCACAATGTCGTTTTTCACTGTGTTGGAGGTGAAAGGCTTTGTTTTGGTTTGCTTGCCTCCTTCTAGCGTTTTTCTCGTCCCCCCTCCTTATGTATGGAGTGGTGGCTTGTCTAGGTTTCAGGCTTTCACTTTTGTTTATATATTGGACATTGGAAGTATAAGTCACTCTTCCTTTCCTATTCTGGGGGTCCCCAAATATCCACGTGATACTCTCTTCTCAATTCCCAGTTGGGGGGGGGGATATGCTTGACTTAAGCCGAGCGCCCAGTATCCCCCCTGTCCAGAGCAGCACGGGCTCCATGCGCCAAGGGTCCCGTAGCAAGCAAGAGCTCAGAACCGGGAGCCCCACACACGACCTACTATGCACAAGCCAGAGCCAGATCCAGAGCCAGAGCTGCTTCCTGCTGCAAGGGGGAAGGGCGACCCAGCCAGGCTGCCACACCCTGCAAGGGTTTAGGGCTCAGATCTAAGCCGGCTAGCCAC
>VZQC01006867.1:0-34220 GCA_009823505.1 Rhizomys pruinosus
AATTGTGCTCTTGCATTGTGGATCCCTAAACAAGTTATAGAGCTGACCTAAAACAGTTTATTTTATTTTCACACTTTGGCTTTTTGGCATATGATGTGTGCATCTTTTAGAGTAAAACGGGATTAAAATGGAAAGAAGTGTATCAAGAAATATGCTATGGAAAAAACAAATAGTTTGTTTGTTGTCCTAGAAAGTGGAGATCAAATTTGAATATGAGTAGGGGTACCATGTAGACAGGTTGTCTCGGTGCAAACTGCCCAGCATTCTGTGATTTTCTAGAGATGCTTTAATGATTCCCATGGCAATAGGCATCGCCATGACTATTTGGCAAGGGAAACCTAGGGGAATAGCTCATATTTCCGGTTGCCTGCCAAGGTCAATGCTACAAATCTTAAGGGATTATGCATGGGGGCGCCTCTTGAAATGTCCTAACAAATGTGGGTCACCAGTCTTCCATTCAGGGAGGTCTTTGGAGAGCCACTAATGGAACTTTCAACCCAGTGTCCAGTGTATAAAGAAGAAAAGTTTGCTCCATCGGTTCGGATAAAGTGAAGTGCCTGGCTCTAGCATAGACCGTGATTTTGTCCTTGGAAAGTGGTGGATTCTGGTAAGAGCGATAAATTCTGAAAATGAGCAAGGTGCTCCCCCCCCACCAATATGCCTGAGGCAACACCCCTCATGACGAGACCAGAATCATATATCAACTGATTCCCTTAGAGATAAAAACAAAAACCTTACTTTTAAATCTTGGATAACGTGTGTGGCCTAGAGCATTCCCAAGAGAAAATGTGAACACACGCAGAAATTAAATAATCAGCGTGTAAGACCAGAGAACTGTGCTTCAAAAGAAACATAAACTTTCTGAGAAATAAAATGAAATTACTATTGGAGAGAGAGAGTACGTATGGTAGTGGTCGTGTCGTCTAATGTCTAGCAGGTAAGATGCAGTCTTCTTCTGTGGCTCGCCAACTGATTTGGTGGAACTCCTCAAAGACATGAAACATAGCTTTTTTAACGCCTGGCTATATAAGACTGAAGACTCATGTCTCTCCAAGAATTCTCTTGCAATCTTTAATGCCTAGATGGCGACTACTGCGGATATGATTCGCAAGCTTGTGAACCTCCAAAACAAGCTAAAGGGGATGTCAGCCTCTCTTCAGAATAATCAAAGACAGGCGCCATTGTTGAGACTACATGTATTGCTGGTAATCACCGCTGAGAGCAGTACCAGGTGTATCAAGACAGGATGCAATGCGGTGCTTACTGGAACTCATTTAGTGGAGGACGCATGGAAGGGGATAAGACGCCCAATGTGGAACAGAAAAGTGGCAGGATTGATGGTTGTTTGAGATTGCCAAGGGAGAACCTCGAGCACTTCCCTTAAGGAAACATGACATCTTTTTAAAAAAAATGGAAGAAAATAAAAAAGTAAAAAAAAAAAAAGATCCTCACAAATTCAAGTGAATTGAAGAAAAAAATTCAAAGAATTGAAGAAAAATAAATAAACGCTTTGGAAAGTCTTAGAAAAGGTCCAGGACAGTGTATTGCAGAAGTGCAGGGACGTTGGGTGGGGTTGGTTAGTGTGGAAAGGGAAGTAACGTGCTAGATTCTAATTGAGAAGTGATGTATGTTTTATGGAAAAAGTTTAATAAACAATAAAAACTAGGTTATGAGAAAATAAAAAAAAGAATATGAAAATAATCTTTTCAGGTATGAAAACAATAATAACATCGCATGAATAAAATGCCTCTGAGATAGCTTTGAAGGCAGCTCGCCTGATTGAGGGAAATGTATAGGCCCTAAGTGCCGCAACATTAAAAAACTGAAAGGGACAAAATAAATCAATCCAAATTGTAGATACAAAACATTTAGGAGATGGGACAAATGTACCCTAAAGCCAACAGACAGAAAGAAATAACAAAAGATCAAAGCTGAAATGCATGAATGGAAAGCAAGCAAGCATACAGAAGGAAAAAAAGATCAATGAATCCAAAAAGCTGGTTATTTGAAAAAAAAACAAAGATAGACAGAATTCTAGCCCCAGTTAAACAAAAAGTAAAGAAAGAAGCAAGCTCGGCAAATTAACTAGCATTCCCATGATGAAAGGGGAAACAACAAGGACATGGTTAAATTATTATTGTTTGTACCTAAGAATCATAATCCAGTAATATTTTAAGAACCTATACTCTACTAAGTTTGAGAACCTAAAAGAAATGCAATGAATATTTGAAATCCTGGGAAACAACAAACATTAACCAAGAAGAGACTGGACGAGTTTTTTTTTTTAAATTTTTATTTTTATATTATTTTGTATTTTGTAGGTGTGAAGGACTATGGCTTGCCTTGTATGTATATGAATATGCTTTAAATAGAATGTTTGTGAGGACCAGAAGAGAGCATTGCATCACCTGAAACTAGAGTTAGGCAGTACAGTTGCTGAGTCCTCCATGGTAAGTGCTGGGAAACCAAACACCGAGTTCACTCTGCAAGTGCCACTTAAAGCTGAGCCACTGGTCCAAGGACGTGACTTCTTTAATGAGTTTATGGGAATTGAGAAGGCAAGAGTATTCGAAGATATTAGTATTGAACGAGAGGTTGCCTGTTAGAAAACGCAACGTCTAGCAAGAAATGCATTTAATGTTTAAGGTGGCACACGGGCCTTTAATACCTAGCAACTTGGGAGGTGACAGAATAGCGAAGGTGGGGATCTTTGTGAGTGTCAACCATGGCGCAGCCTGGTCTAGTGTAGGTTCCAGGAGCAGGCGTTTTGGGGCTATAGGGAGACCTTTCCTCAAAAATACCAAAAAAAGAAAAAAATCTCAACTCTTGGAGCTCAAGCTTTTGTCTAGAAAATGTGTTAATGTGGCTCGTGTGTTTGTGGAATTGTTTTATTGCTAAACATAGGGGGGTGTAATCTAGAATTTCTAATTTGTAAGTATTCCATAGAACAAGTAAAGATTTTAAATAATGCCAGAAAGTTAATTGAATTTGATGTATTGGCAACCCATCAGAATTGGTTATGAAAGGAAATGTGCGGTTGTGCAGGTGTGTGGTGTGTTCCTAGTGATTAATCCTAATAAGCCCTTTTTAAAAAATGAATTTTTGTATTTCATACACAACATCAATTTTATCTCTTCTTCCCTATTGGGGACTTTCCATAGCACCATCACTGGTCAAGCACTTTGTTATTTATCTTAAGGCGTATCAAGTCAATTGAGTGTCCCTCATTTCCCTCAGTGAAAGGTTTCGATGGCGCAGCTGGGAGTCTACTGTGCCTGATCGTAGCGCGATATACTACAACTTGAAAGAAGTATCTAAGCCTCTTCCCTCCGACTACCGTGTTATGGTTGTGTTACTCGTTGGGTTTATCGTTTTGCAAGGAGCACGACAGGAAATGAGCTGCCCAATTAGTTCTTTGGCTAGGCATGGGTGGCAGTCTGGATGCCCATATTCCACATTTTTGTTAAAACATGAACCATAAACATATGAGGAAATTCGAAGATTGTAAGTAAGACAAAACGCCCGTTCGAACTTATGAAAAGAACGCGCCATAGTAAGTCAGAGGTCGTAAGAGTTAAGCGATTTAGAAAGTGCGTACATCTTGTACACTCACGTTTGCAGGTAAGAGTAAACAAGGAGATCTCTCAATATTCCTTGTCCAGTAGCCGAGCATGCAGACTCTAAGTGACCAACGAAGCAGACACAACACAAAGAAAAAATTTATAGAAACATCCTCATTAATAAGCAATGCGCAGATGCAAAAATTCTCAATAATAATTGCAAATTGAAACAGACTTCCATCAAAAAGATCATCCATCATGATCTACTTGGATTCATACTAGAGATGTAGGATTGGTTCAACATAAGTAAATCATTAACCATCATAAAACACATAAACATATGGGCTGAAAGACAAAAAATCACATCATAATCTCAATTGATGCAGAAATAGCTTTTACAAAATCCAGCATTTCTTTATGCTTAAAGTCCTAGGGTGAATTGGACTGGAGGGAAAAATCCTTAACTTAATTAAAGCTATATATAGTAAACTCATGGCCCGTATTTTTCTAAATGGAGAAAAATTAGAAGCATTCCCTTAAAAAGGCAGGAACCACCAAAATGCTGCCTCCCAATCAGCCACCCCTCTTCAATATAGTACACTCAAATGGTAGCTAGGTAAAATAGGCATTAAAGGAAAGTTGAAGGAGTACTTAATTTGGACAAAGAGGAAGGCAAAATATCCTTTTTTGCAGATGATATTATAAGTTTACCTAAGGTGCTAAAAACTCTTCCACAGTAAAACTCCTAGAAATGTTATTTGAGTTTCATGTAAAGTTGGCCAAGGTTAAATAATTACACCTAGAGAACAAATCAGTAGCCTTTACTTTTGACCAAAAAACAAGCAACTGAGAGGGACATTTAAGGAGACCTTCCCCACTCACAAGTAGCTTAAAATAAAAATAAGTAAATAAAATAAAATCCTTAAACTACAATCTAACCAAAGACACAGAAGGATCTCTCACATAAAATTTTAAACCCTGTAGGGAGATTGAAGATGACATTAACCTGAAAAGATGGAAAAACGTTCATGTTGATATCAAGTTCCAAATTATAGTCTTCCAACTAGAAGAAAATATCCATAATTTGACTAAGCACACTACTTGAATAAGGAAAACAATTATCAAAAGAACAAAAAAAAAAAAAAAAAACTTCAAATTCATATGGTCAAAAACAAAACGACCCCAGAACTACGTAAAGCAACACCTGAGAGAAAAAACCTATGCAAATACTGGGGGGGGGATCACCTACGTGCCAGGCTTCAAGCTGTTTACAGTGTCTATACGTCATAAAGACAGCCTGGTACTGGCACAAAAACAGGACTAATTGACTAATAGAGCACAAATTTGAAATGCCAAACTTGCGTCGCAAGTTTCAGCAACCTCATATTGTAAAGTGCAAGAAAAGATCATTGGAGGAAAAGATAATATCTTCAGCAAATGGTGGTCACAAAACGTGGTAACATTTGTAAGAAGGTGCCAAAACTAAACGCCCTACCTTCTCACTGCTGTACAAAATCATACTTCCAAGTGGATTGCAAGGAGCCTCAACATGAAAACCTAACAAACTCTGAATGGTGATTAGAAGAAATGTTGGTAGATATCTACAAGAACATAGCGAGAAGGAAGACTTTCTAAGCTCAAACAACAATGCAAGGAGTAATAAAGGTCAAGAGCAGAAAGTTGAGACTCATCAAACAAAAATGCTTCTGTACGCCAGCAAAAGAAAACAATCAAGGGAAGGTGAATTCGAGACAAAACCCACAGAGTGGGAGGAAACTGTCTCCACTGATACTCTGACAGAGTGCATATACTTCAATAATAATAACTACTAAAAACAATAAAAAAAAAAGAAATTAAAAAAAAAAAGAAAAAGAAGAAATGGAGTAAAGAGCTGCAAACAGTAGCTTCACCAGGTGATGGAAGGGCAAAAGAGGGCTGAGAAACATCATTTAGAAAAAAAGAGGATTCACATCAGTCATTATAAGTAATTAAGTACATGCAAATTAAAAGCCACTCTCAGATATCATCTCCACACGATGATAAGACTGAGGATAAAGGTCAAAAACAAAAGACAAAAAACCAAAAATGAAAAAGTGAAAAGACACTCATCCCTGCTGGTGGGAATGCACAACTTTTATGACCACTGTTGGAAAGCAGTGTGGGGGAACGCCTTAAAATGACTCAAAATGAGCATACCACCTGACCCAACAATTACCACTCTGGTATTACACCACAAGATACATCCTACTGCAAAAGAATGCATGCACATTCTCTGTTTTACTGCAGCTCCTCTTTTCACAATAGCAGAAAGCTGGAACCAACCCAATAGGCCCCTTAACTGAAAATGGATTAAAAAAATGTGGTACACCGACTACACATGTTGAATTTTTGGTAAAAGGAGAGATGACATCATGAATATTTGTAGGTAAACGGAAGGAACTCTAAGTCATTATGCTAAGTGAAATAACAGTCTCCAAAAAACAAATGAGAAATGGTTTCCCTCATTTCTGGTTGAAAGTCCCATTTGAAAGGCAGGCTGAGAAACGTTATTGTTATACTTCTTTCTTTCTGAAAACAACGGTGTTGTGATAATGTGAATCACTTAAGGGGCCCTAGACATGAACATATCACTTATTTTCATACAAGGTAATTAATGTATATAAGTGGAAGTTATGAATTCATAATTTACAGTAATGATAAAATGAACTTAAAAAGAAAAAAATGTGAATTTCTTTTTTTGTTCTTTTTCCCCTCTTTTGTTGTAATTTTTAGATGGATTCATGAATATAATAGTACAGTTGTTTTCAGATAAACTTGAGTGTTGCTCCAGTTTGCTGTACAATAAGATAATTGGTCCATTTTTGCTGGAGTGACCCAAATTATTAAGCTTAAGCAGTGAATGTAAGTAAACATTCATGTAAAACAAATTGCAAGTATCTATAGTCCAAAATTTAACAACCCAAGGTTCCATAGATCCAGTTGGAGAAGCTGTATGCACAAGCATGTTGATGATCAAAGGAGTCAGTCTATATTGCTGTAGTCTCATGATTCACCCCAATCTCCTCCACAGCCCATACATTTCTACCATGCCTCTCTTCTGGCAAGTTGTTCCCTAGGCTTTGGGGAAAGGGACAGCAAATGGGTGAGAGCAAAGAAACAGTCTATTTTCTCGAAGATGTCATTTTTGGACTCTAGTCTGTTCATGATGAATCCCCTATCATGGGTTGACAGCTCTATCCAGTAATACCTTTTTTTTTTTTTTTTTTTTTTTTTTTTGGTCTTTTTGAAGACAGGGTCTCCCTGTAGCCCAGATATTCCTGGAAATCGCTCTGTAGACCAGAGGCCGGAACTTAACTCACAAAGAGCCTGCCTGCCTCTGCCTTCCAAGTGCTAGATTAAAGGCTCTGCACCACCACGCCCTGCCTCCAGTGATACCTTTTTAATCCTCCTAACAAAGCACAAGCAATGGATGTACAGGCATTTTAAGCAGTACCTACTATTATGGCCAAGCTAAGATGTGAGCATAGACACAGATGGTATGCAAATCCACAATCTGTGGTTTCTCTATAAGGGTGACAAGTTCTTATTGTGGCTTTATAACATCTCCTAACCACTAGAGGGCATAAGCTTGTGGCATCCGCTGTGAGTTATTCCTCCAAGGAAGAGAGCTAATAGCCAATTAGTTTTGGTAATATATATAGACACATGGCTGCCACTGTTGCAAGTCTCTCACAGTATCTCTAGGCTTTGAGGTGTAGCTGATACTGACAGAGGAGTCTTGTCTTGTCTCAAGGAGACCAATATTTTGCTATATTGCCTTTAGTGGCCTTTGGTAATGCTCTCTGGATTCAGAGGCCACTGTACATTTAGCAAGTGACATCTCAAAACATTTTTTCATGCTCACAATTGCCATAGGGACTTACCGCCTTCTTCCTTGCATATATCCCACTTATAGGCAAAAGGCCTTTATAATTTTTTGTTTCGGAGTTAACATACAATTTATTCCCAGAGGAACATAATTCTAGTATATATATATATATACTGCCAAAGCAATAAACCTCAACAGAGAAAGAAAACTTTAAAAAGAACTGAGAGAAAATACACAGGACATATATGGCAGAATGCATGAACTGGGGATGGGGGATGTAAAATGGAATATGTCTAAATTGAACTGAAAAATGAGGTATGAAATACAAAACATGAATAAAATAATTAATAATTAAAACTGAAGATAAAAAGAAAACACCAAAATAAAAAAAATAATAAAAAAAACCCACAAAATACTCTATTAGGGGCTGGAGAAATAACTGCATTTGAGAGCAGTGCCTACTCTTGTAAACGACCCAGGTTCAATGAAAAACCAATAAGATATCTCTTGATTTACTCTCCAAGATAAGAAGTGCCTGCTATGTCACCATATCAGAGTAGTGCTTTGGTTTGGTTAGGACTTTGGTCTGATGTATTGAGACCATTGATTGTTTTCCTCCCTTGGGATATCGTCTTATTCTAGGAGAGCTAGTGTTCAGGGAGATGGATTTCACATCAGATCTACCTCAATTGCTCCCAGGCCCGTGTCTTAAGTTTGCCATGTCTTCAGCAATAAGATCTTACATTCAAATGCTAGGGGAAAATCAAGGGCTGTGTGCGACTGTATTGTTTGGGGAATACCTTGGACTACCCTGAATAAGAATGCAGAAAGAGTTTTTCCCTTCCTGCCACTATCTTCACTATTGTATAGCCTGCATCAGGCAGATCTCTCTCTCTCTCTCTCTCTCTCTCTCTCTTCTCTCTCTCTATATAGATTATATATATTATACTACATATATATCTTTAAATATATATATATAATTATAGTATATATATATTGTTGTGTGTGTGGTAGTGATCGTGTGTGTGGTCTGTGTGTCTGTGTCTGCTGGTGTGTCTATGTGTTACTTGATATATTATAGAGTGCATGTCCATGTTTATGAATATGAATATATTGAATGCATGATTGTCCATTTCCCATGTCCCATGTTGTGGCATGCCTGTGAGGGTGAGAGGGGAACCAGATCCCCTATAAGCTGAGTTATGGGTGGGTTTTAACTGCCATATGGATTCTGGGAACCAAATCCAGGTCCTCTGAAAGAGTAGCCTGCGTTCTTAACCCCTGAGCCTTCTCTCCAGCCCCAGAGTTTGCACAGTTTTCTGTAGGACTTTGACTTAATATAAATCCCTCTGTTTTTATAAACCATTTAACCATTATTTCTCTCATCTCTCATACCCCTATATAATCTTACCTAACACCTTTACAGTTAAACCCAACTTTTCTTTTTTTCTCCATTGATGAACCCTTTCTTCTGGTACCCTAGCCTCTTTTTCTCATTCTTTCCCTTCATCTTATGGTTCCTTTCCATTTTTTTCTTGTGCCTACATTTACATCTGGATGTGTACTCACATCCAAGGATTTGGAGCTAAGATTAGAAAAATGAGGAAGAATATTCATTGTTCATTTTTCTGAATCTGTGTTACTTCACCAGTATAGCAACTTTTAGTGCATCCATTTACCTGCAAAGTTCATGATTTATTTTGCAGTGGAGTAAAACTGTGTTTTGTAAATGTACCATATTTTCATCATCTATTCATCAATCCAGGGACATTTAAATAGTTTCAATTTCTTAGCAATTGTGAAATGAGTGAAAATTTGACAATACAAGAATCACAGTACACTGGGTGTCATGGTACACACCTTTAATCCTAGCACTTGGGAGACAGAGGCAGGTGCATTTCTATGAGAGCAAGGCCAGCCTGGTCTACATAGTGAGTTCCAGGACAGCTGGATCTACATGGAAACCCTGTCTCAATAAAAGAAAAAAAAAAAGAATCACTGTAGTAGGATGATTATTTGGGGTATATGTCATGGAGTAGTATAACCAGATTATGTGGTAGATTTATCTTTATTTATGTATTTATTTATTTTTATGTGTATGAATGTAGTGTCTGCATGTAGGCTTGTGCACCCATGTTGTGCAATGCCGCGGAGGTCAGAAGACTGTAGATTCCCCTGGAACTGGAGTTCTCCTGGAATTGGAGTTGCAGACGGTTCTCAGCCGCCATGTGGGTGCTGGGGATCGAACCCGGGTCTTCTGCAAGAGCAATCAGCGCTTTTAACCTCTAGGCCATCTCTCTAAGCCAGGCCATCTCTCCATCCCTTAAATTTTATTTTAGAATTCTTCAAACTTCTTTCCACATTGGTAGCACCAATTTGTAAGCCAACCAACAGTAGAAGAGGGTTTCCTTTTCTACTCATCCATGCCAGCATTGGGTGTCCTTTGATTGAAAAAGAGTTTTTTTTTTTAACATTTTTTATTGATGCTTTGTGCATTTCATACATCATTTTCCAATTCAGTTCAGGCATATTTCCCTTTCCCTTCCCCCCCACCCCCACCCCAGATCATGCATTCTGCCATAACTGTCCTGCATCTTTCTCTCAGGTTTTTTTTTCATTTTTTAGCTATAAGTGATAATCCATGAGTACAAGCATCCTTCATATGAAACCAATTTGCAGGCTGTTATGCCCAAACCCCCACAGCCCCACCCTCCAGTGGGGGATGAGGGGTTGTATGTTCAATCAAGTTGATCAAATGAGTGTCCAGACTACATTGCTGTAGTTTCACCATTCACCCCAATCGCAGCCCTTACATTCTATCACCCACCCCCCTCTTCCGCAGATTGTTCCCTAGGCTTAGAAAAGGGGCACAGGTGGATGAGAAGCAAAACAGTCCACTCTCTCTGGAGCTGTTGTCTTGGACTCTGCTCAATTCTGGCTGTTTCCTTTCATGGGCTGACAGTTTGTCCAGGAATAACCTTTCGATCCTACTAATGAAGCACAAGCAATTAGATACTTAGGTATTTAAACAGCACTAATAGTTATGATAGGTTACTTTGGTATAGACACATATGCTTGGATGATATGTTAATCCATGAATTACATTTTTTTCCTTTTAAATATGACAGGGTCTTACTGTGTCTTATAACATCTCCTAACCTGTAGAGGATGTAAGCTTGTGGCATCAGCCATGGGTTATTTCTCCAAGGAGAGAGCCAATAGCCAATTAGGTTTGGGATATACACGCATATGGCTGCCTCTGCTGCATAGTATTTCCAGGCAGGTGAGGTGTAGCTGGTGCTGACGGTGGAGTCTTGCTTAACTCAAGGAGACCCATATTTGCTTTATTGGTCTCTTTATTTTAGCCAACCTGCCTAGAGTTAGATGAAATCTTGAGGTGGTTTTGACTTACATTTCCTTAGTTATTAAGGATGTGCACACTCTTTGAGGTGTTTGTTATCCATTTTTTACTCTTTGGAGTAATTTCTTTTCACGTCAATGGCCCAGGTTTTAATTGAGTCATTTATTTTCTTCCTTGTTACTTGAGTTATTTGTATATTATACATTTTAATCCTTTGTCAGATGGATAGAAAGTGAATATTTTCTTCCACACTGTGGGCTTCCTCTTCATTAGATTATTTGCCTCTTATGTTGTACTGAATCCCTTGAGTTTAATGGCAGCCCATTACTTGAATGTTGTGCTTAATTATGGGGTAACTGATGTCAAATGCACAAATTCCTTTCCTGCACTTATATGTTCTAAGTTACAGCCCATGTTTTTCTTACCAGTTTCAGTGTTTCAGGCTTCATTTTCAGATCTTTAATCAATATTGAGTTGACTTGTGTGCATGTTAATATGTATGAGTCTAATTTCCTTCTTCTATCAATACATATCCAATTTTGCCAGCACAATTTGTTGAAGACACTGTCTTTAATCAGTGGATATTCTCTGCAACTTTGTCAAATCCTGTGTCATTGTAGTTGTGTGAATTCATTTGGGTCTTCTCTTTCATTCCATCATTCTACCTTTCTGTTTTGGTGTCAATACAATGAATGCGTTTTTTTGTTTTTTTTTTTTGTTTTTTTTACTTACCTCTGTAACATAAATTGAGTTCTGATATGGTAATCTCCTTTGCCTAGGTCTTTGAGCTTCAGATTGCCGTATTTATCAAGAGTCTTTTATAATTCCATATGAAATTTACAAAGGAATTTTCTATTTTTTTTTTTTTTAATGTTATAGGAACCTTGATTGGGATTGAAATCAATGTGTAAATTGCATTTGGAAGGATGTCTATTTTCACCATATTGATTCTTTCTATCTCATTTTGTCCTTCCCAATCAAATACTTAAAACTTTTCAATGAAGCAGTCTTTAAAGCAATGTCAAACATAGGTTTATCTGTACATACATTTTCAGGTTATTATAAATGGAAGTTTTTTTTTTCCTGAACTCTTGCTTGGATTCCATTTTTTTAACATAGAAAGGGTTCCAATTTTTGTATATTTAATTTGAAACCTTCCACCTTGCTTAAAGTGTTGATCCTTTCTAGGAGTTTTTTGATGGGATTAATGGGATCTCTTATATATCATCTGTAAATAAGCATATTTCGAATTTTCCTTTCCAATTAGTACCCCTTTATTTTCCTTATTTTTTCTTATTTTTCTAGCTGGAGTTTCATGAACTATAGTGAATAGTTGTGGAGTCAGTGCACAGTCATGTTTGGTTCCTGATTTTAATGGGAATGCTTCAAAATTTCCTCCATTTGGAATGACTAGAATATAGGGTTTTAAAATATTCCCTTAAAATGTTCTGAATTTTTGTATTGTTTATTATGAGGTTTCACCTTTAGTCTCTGATTTTGTTGATTTGGATTTATTCTTTATTTTTGTTAACTGGTCTAAAATTCTCTTTCCTTAATTTAGTGGTTTTTTTTATAATCCTGTTGAAAATATAAGTGCATTAGCCTGAGGTTTATATTGTTCCTGTATCCTTATGATTTGGATTTTTTGTCACTGTGCTACATGTTTTCTGTGTATTTCATTATTCTGTTTTAGTTTTTATAAATAAATTTTGTGAGTGGTGCAGTTCTTCCACTTTTTTGTCCACTCCTAATTTTGTTTCCCAGTTCTATCATTCTTTCCATGAGATTTTTTTTACTATTGCTTCATTTCTTTTATTGGTTTTATTTAATGCTATCTTCCTTTTATGGTAGCTTTACTTCAATTTTTGTATCTTTCTGGTATATTTATTTTTCAAATCCTAAATTTTGTTTGTCTTCCATTCTTTGATATATCTGCATTTTTTGAGCTTCACTCAAGAGTTTGTCCTTGTGTTATTTTCTTTCTTGATGCTGTGGGGTGGGGGGGACGAGGGGGGCACACCAATGATACTTATACAGGGAAGAATTTATTTGATTTTATGATTCCACAGGAAGTCCTTAATGACCAGGGAGGAATGGAACCAGAGCTGGCTGGAGCAAAGCTGAGTAATCACATTTTCATGCAGGCACAGAAGGCAGAGAACTAAGGTAAATCAGGTAAGGCCTAAGAACTCTCAAAGCCCACTCCAGTGACATGCCTCTTTCAGCAAGGCTGCAACTTCTATAACTTCTTAAATCCCCACAACCAACTACTGTCCAAATACTTGTAGCCTATAAGGGATATTCTTTATAAAACTAACATATTCAAATTCTGGAACCCACAAGCTCATGACTATATAATGTGAAAAATGCATTTAGTCCACCTTGAATATTCCCATAGTCTTTACCAGTGTCCATATTGATCAAACATGCATATTCCAAAGTCTCTTCTGAGACTCAAGCAATCATTTAAATGTAACTTCCTATAAAATCAAAATATAAATTACATGCTTCAATAGAATAGAACCAAATAAACAGTCCCAGTAAAAAAAAAAAAAAAGAAAGAAAAAAAAAATGGAAGGATGGGGGCATAGTGAGACACCACAACCAGTAGCTCCATATCTGACTGCTGGGGCATTATTTCCAAAATCTAAGATGGTTCAGACTCTCAAGCTGTCTTCACGCAACATGCATCACTATCGTGGAAGATGTTTCATGGGTCTGGCATCCTCAGTGTATTGATGTCTCCACTTCTAAGTAGGCTTTACCTTCACAGCTTCAGGCAATAATCTGTAAGGACCTTTATTCAAGGACACCATTTCTGCAGTCTGCCTGGATTCACAGGCCCTCTAGATCTGACAAGGGAGAACCTATGACCCCTTCACTCTTCTATTTTTCATGCCTGAAATGCCAGCACTACATCAATGGCATGTCTAATTTCAGCTGCAACCCTGGGATGGACCCTGTCCAGCTTCTCGCACATTCCACACAGATTTTCTATGCTATGGTTTCTAGGGGCAAAATATCCCTCCAGTAGTTATCTTTTATATGTTGGAGACATAGCTAGCTGTGGTCTTGATTGGAAAGTACTCTTTCCTTTGTTTAAGTACAAATCTCTAGGCCTTTAGTTATTGAATCTAATCTCCTTAACAAAGAGTGTTGCTTGATCTCATGCTTTGTCTCCAACACTAAAGATCCACAAACTAAAAATTGAAAAGTATTTTCTTATAACAAAATTATTTTAATCATATACTTTCAACTAACAACATGACATGCATACATACTGTTCTGAAAGGAACTTACACACAGAGTACAACTATTTATGGAATTCAGAAAAGATCACAGGATTAAATTTAACAACCAAAACATAAAAACTCCTAGAAAATATCTTAGGATGAAGTTTGTAAGTCCAGGATACTTGCAAAGAAAGAGAGCACACAATGAAAATGAAGAATTAATAAAACAAACTTAATTAAATTAAAGTTGCTACATGAAAGACACTTATAAACAAATAAAAATAGAATAAATGGGGTGTAGATTATCTATACTTTTCATTCGATATTTGATTAAGCTTAAAACAGCTCTACAAATTGAAGTCTGTATAAATAATTGAAACAAAAAAAAACCCCTAATATCTAGTGTTTGTTTTATTTTGTTTTGTTTTGTTTTATTTTGTATTTTTGAGATATGGTCTCCCTTTAGCCACAGCTGGCCTGGGACTCTTTATCTAGACCAGGCTGGCCTTGAACTCAAGAGATCCCCCTGCCTCCCCCACAACCCCAGTGCTGGTATTAAAGATGTGCTCTAATGTCTAGTTTTTGAAAAGTAAATTTTTGTGAATTTTTGCAATTTACATACAATGTACTATGATTGATTCCCCTATCTGAACTCTTTTTGTTACCTATCCCAATAAATTTATTGTACTATATTATACACATATTAAGGCCTATTGAATCTAGTCTATGTCTCCAATTTTTTATGGAAAAGTTATTTATACCTATTTATTTTTATACAAACAGAAATCTATGTAACATGACTAATCCATTTATGTTTACATCATAACATTTTCTTTTATTGTGATTTTATTTTTCGTTGAAATTTTGTGTATTTCATCCATTTCTTAATAAAATTTAGACCTAATTCCCCTTCCTTACCCCTTCCCTGTCAGAGCTCATGTATTCTGCTATACATGTCTTTCATCTATTACTCAGTCTTTTTTAAATTTTTTTTGTTGCTGAAGTTTACCATTTTGGGGTTAGGTTTTCTGTTTCTGTCAGATCTTTGACCCAGTCTTTTTGTTGTTGTATATCATTCCAAATCATGTATATCATTCTAAAATATGCCTATATGGATGCTGTAGATTTACCAAAATTATGACATCTGAAAATGAACTCTAGGTTAATTCCAAATCATGTATAGTGTCTCACATTTTGATAGTAGGATTGTATGCAGATAAAGAAACAATGTTACTTTAATTTCCTACATTACAATGCAAGTTGATGAGTAACATCAGGTATTATATTTACTAAGAAACAAAGAAAGAAAAAGGAATTATTCAGTTTGCCTACTAAAGAGAGAATTGGTGCTGGCATCCACAAATGAGGGACACCATACATCCTTTGTTTTTGGGAACTGTGTTCCTTCACTTACCATAATGGTTTCTAGGTCTCCAAACTTTTTTTTTCCTATTGTGGATACATTCAGTATAACTTGTTTAACCTTCTATGAGTCTCACCACTAAATATACTGACTCTTGGGAAATAACTGGTATTTTTGTATCCTTTGGGAGCATTTATTTAGTAGGAAAATAGAGAAAAGGGATTTTTAGGAGGAATTTTTGAGATATATTACTTTTATAGTCACTAAAGTAATGTATATCCCCACTTATAGCGTAATGTTTCTTTTTCCCCAATCTTTGACAATTCTTGACACTTTCTGTTTTTGTAATATTAGCCATTTTAAATAGATTTACAATATTTCACTGTGATTTTCATTATAAATTTCTCAAATGATCTGAGCATTTTTTACATTGTTTTTTTGTATTTCTATGTCTTTTTTATGAAATATATCAATTCAGGTAGTTTGCCATATTTAAATATGCTTACTCCCATTGTGGTTATTGATTTTTCTGAGCTTATCATTTGGTATTAGTAATTTAACAAATATATATTTAATAAGTACTCAGCATCAAACAGCAAGTTTTCTCTTTTTTCAGTTGATTTGATCCTTGTCACAAAGAAGCTTTTTAGTTTCATTTAATTCCTCTTATATGCTTTATATGTTTTTCTAATAATATCCCAGAAGTTTTTAATGAGATCATTTATATGGTTATTTTCTGGTAAGCTTTCTTCTGATTTGTTTTATATTTTGAACTTTAGCACTTACATATTTTTCCATTTTGATGTTTTCATGGTTTATTATAGGGATCTAATAATCTTTCTGTATGGATTTCCATTTATTACACTATTTATTTCTTGACATTTTTGAAATTCATTTGTGTAGGAATGTAGAAATATATTGTGGATCCTTCCATTATTTTATATTGATGTGTGATTTTGTTAATTTAATTAACATATGGTTTACTAATGCATTGTAGAATATTTTTTATGTATCCATATTTTATTTTTATTTTTTGTAACAAATCTAGACCCTTGTTTCCCCACCCTATGCCCCCAACCCACCAAAGCTCATACATTCTGTCAAACATGCTTTTTCATCTCTTAGTCTTTCTCAATATTTCCATGGGGAAGTTGACTAAGTTGACTGTTTTGAGCAGAAATTCAACTTTTCAGTCAGTTCTTTTGATGCAGTCTTTTCTGTTGTTGTTGTTTTGTTTGTGTTTTGTTTCCAAAATGCATTACGCCCAACTGTTTTTTGTA
This sequence comes from Rhizomys pruinosus, assembly GCA_009823505.1. Taxonomy (NCBI): domain Eukaryota; kingdom Metazoa; phylum Chordata; class Mammalia; order Rodentia; family Spalacidae; genus Rhizomys; species Rhizomys pruinosus. Next base: position 16,666 of record VZQC01006867.1, read on the forward strand.
CAAAAGCTCAGGGGCCCTACACAGGAAATACTTACAACTAGGTAATTGGCAACTAGCATCCACAGATGAGGGTTTTTTTTTTTTTTTTTTTTTTTTTTTTTTCTGGGACTGTGTTCTTTCACTCAGCATGATTTTTCTGCGAGCTCCAGCCATTTTCCCTGCAAAGCTCATGAGTCTTTTCTTTATTTCTTTATTGCATAGAACTCCATTGTTAGATGTACCATTTTCCTCTATCCATTCGTCAGTTGAGGGGCATTAGGTTGGTCATCTCCTTGCTATTGTGAAGAGAGCTGCAATAAACCATGGGCCGTGCAATTATCCTCTTTGGTGGCGTAAGTCTTGAGGTACATGCCCAGGAATTGGTATGGCTGGTTTGGGTGGTAAGTTAATTCCAAGTCTTCCCAGGGTTCCCCACACTGCTTTCCATAGTGACTGGTTGCACGAGTTTAACATTCCCACCAGCAAGTGGATGAGTGTTCCCTTCCTCACAATCTCTCCACACTTGGTAGCATTTGTTTTTTTCTTGATCCTAGCCAGTCTTAGTGGAGTAAGATGATATCTTAAATTGGTTTTCATTGGCATTTCCTTAATGATTAGTGATGTTGAACAGTTTTTTTTTTTTTTTTTTTTTTTTTTTTCACTTCTTTTTTTTTTGTGAAGTCTCTGTTCAGTTTCTTTGCTCCATCTATTGAAGTGGGTCAAGTTGTTTTTTTTTCCCTTTTTTTGCTTTATTTTTTGAGTAATTGTGATATTTTGGAAATCAATGGTTTGTCAAATGTGTCTGGAGGGAAGGTTTCCTCCCACTCTGTGGGAATTTTAGTTTCATTTACTTCCTCTTAATATGCATTTATATGTTTTTTTTCTAATAATATCCCATAAGTTTTTTAGGAGATCATTTATATGGTTATGTTCTGGTAAGCTTTCTTCCTGATTTGGGTTTTTAGTATTTTGAACTTTAGCACTGACATATTTTTCCATTTTTGAGTTTTTTCATGGTTTATTATAGGGATCTAATTGTATGATTTCTGTATGGATTTATATTTTTACACTATTTATTTCTTGACATTTTTGAAAGTCATTTGTGTAGGAATGTAGAAATATATTGTTGATCCTTCCATTCTTTTATATTGATATGTGATTTTGTTAATTTAATTAACATATGGTTTACTAATGCATTGTAGAATATTTTTAAGTCAAGCAATATGATGCTTCTCAATGTGTCTTTTTGTTCAGAATACTTTTTGACTATCATAGTTTTTGTCTACAGCTTTTTATTTATTTGTTCTTTTTCAGACAGTGTCTCTGTGTACCTACAGCTGGGAATGGATGTTGCTGTGTAGATCAAGCTGGATTTGATCTCACAGAAAACTGTCTGCCTCTGCATCCTGAGTGCTGGGATTAAAGGCGTGTGCTACCAGGACCATGTATATTCTTAACAGTTCTGTATCAATATATGTTTTTCATTTTGAAGCATGAAAGCATAACTAGCTTAGATGTCTTTTGATATCACTAGTTTATAAATATAAATTTTATTCCGGCGGAATGTTTGTGTAACACCATCTGTGATGCCTTTCTAGCTGGTGAGGTTCCCTTACTGAAATTTTTATTTGCCTTTAGAAGAGTGTTGTCTGTAAAGGACATATGTCAATAATAAATGAAGGCATGATGCATATGTCAATGGCCTTACTTAAAGAAAGGAAAGGGCAAGATTAGCATTACAGTCCGATGATTTTTTTTTTTTCACAAAAGGCTCTGAGCCAGAGTTCATTTGGTCATGATTTCAGCCCATATAACAATCCTGTAAAACATAAATGTCTGGTGCTAAAGAGATGGCTCAGCAGTTGAGAGTCTTGCCTGTTCTTCCAGAAGACCTGAGTTTGATTGTTAGCACCTGTGTCGTAGCTAACAACTGTCTTTAAACATCCAAGTTCCCAGGGTATCTGATGCCATCATCTGGTGGCAAACAACTTGGGTGCATTTATATATGTTCATCAGAACACTCATAAACGTAAAATAAAAATAAATTAGGGGCTGGAGAGATGGCCGAGCGTTTAAGAGTGCCGACCGCTCTTGCAAAGGTCCCAGGTTTGATGCCCCAGCACCACAGGCAGCTGAGAACTGTCTGGTAATTCCAATACTAGGGAACCTCCAGTTTCCAGGGGGAAGTCGACAACCTCTTCTGACCTCTGCAGATTGCATGACATGGCCTACAAAAACCTACATGCAGACAGTACATTCCTTTTTTTTTTTTTTTAATTAATTAATTAATTCATATTAATTAAAAAAACATTTTAAAATTTTTGTAAATGGCCAATGTGTGGTAAAAATGGAATGTGACAAAAAAGTAGTACCATGAGTTGGGTGTAAGAACATGAAAATGTGAAAATAATTTTGAAACTGGTAGTAGTTTAGAAGCTGGAAAAAGTTGGACAAATAGAATAGTAATTGTATATATCATCACAGGTAGAGCATTAAGTGTGAAGGTGGTGTTCAAAATTAAAAAAAAAAAAAAAAGGCGGAGGAATTTATAAATTGCGATGCCTGAAAGTGAAATCTCAAAAGTGAGAGGACCACTTTATGTCTGTCATGGCCCTCAGAAAATTTATTCTTAAACTTTTCCACACAGAAACTGTACTACTTTATCAAATTTCAGTTGAGATGTTGCTTTTGTATTATTTAAAAAATATATTCTTCGTTTGTTCACAAGTTTTAAATATATATATGGAATAGATTCTGTATAGTTTCTCTGTAGCCCCGAAAAGTTGCATTTGTTGGAAGTGTCCCCTTAGGGAGTTGTGGGCAGTGGAAGGCAATCAGGTCATCAAATGCATCAGTCTCAGAGGCCACTGGTCTTTAGAGATTAGATCTAGTTCAAGCCTGAAAAGTCTCCAAGGCCTTCTGATAAAAGCATCAAAGACTTTTTTTTGGTCTTTCCGAGACAGGGTCTCCCTGTAGCCCCAGCTGTCCTGGAACTCACTTTGTAGACCAGGCTGGCCTTGAACTCACAAAGATTCGCCTGCCTCTGCTTCCCAAGTGCTAGGATTAAAGGCATGCGCCACCACACGTGGCTTTTTTTAAAACTTTTTTTAATTTTATTTATTATTTCTGTATGTCTATGAATGTACTGTCTGCATGCAAGTCTGTGCACCGTGTGGTGAAATGCCGTGAAGTTCAGAAGAGGGTGTAGGATTCCCCTGGAACTGGAGCTCTCCTAGAATTGGGGTTTCAGATGGTTCTCGGCCACTTGTGGGAACTGGGGATTGAACCCGGGTCCTCTGCAAGAGCGGTCGGTGCTCTTAACCGCTAGGCCATCTCTCCAGCCCAAAGACATTTTTTTAGAGCAACAGAAATTTGATTGATATTCGAAGTTAATTTCTCAAATTTATAGTAGTAAATTGTCTTGTGATTTTAGTTAATACTTTTAACTACATTTTATTTTATTTTCATCTAATCTCTCAATTTATTATGTTTCTCAATTTCCAAAAAAGTTGCTCAAGAAAAAGTGAAATTGAGGCAAATATGAAAGTGAGGCTATAAGGAAGAGAGAAATCTAAGAAGAAAAGATAGTGAAAGTTAAAAATGTTAAAAACTGTAGATGGTAGTGATTAAGAAGTCAGTGGTAGCTTCCATTTGAAAAATCTAAAAATCAATTAAGGGATGATGTTAGTGCAAGTTTATGACAAGGAATAAGAGAGCAATAAACACATGTATTTTTAAACCAAGTGTCAGCTTCAATTATGAAAAGGCATGCAGAAATTGCACAACATGTAAAGGGTAACTCCATCCAGGAAAAGTTTTAGTAGTAGTTTTGTTTATACTATATCTTTGGTTTGTTTCAAATGGGATCAAAAGCTCAGGGTCAGACCAGTGACTGATGGCAGCAGAGAGAGACTAGACATATGATAATGCATTCTCCTGTAGGATATGGGGAAGTTTGGATCTGAAAATACCTGTATCTTAAAAAATGAAGCCATTAAACTGTTACCCCCTGGGGAAAGTTTAGGTGTCTGTTATAAAGGACATTTTTTTTTTCCTTTCGGGAAAATAACTAAAGCAAAGAGATAATATTATTACACCAGGCATCTGATGCTGTGAGGGCAGGTGTCGGCACCATTTTTATGACTATAACCTTGGAAAGTCTTTCAGTGTTTTCTATGTTACTTACCTCCTCAGTAATATAAATATAATAGGGATTTGGGGAAGCTTAGTGTGATAATGTCTCTAATGTGGATTTAGAAATAAATTAGAGAAATTAGAGAAATTAGTTTCTTGCATGCACAGCCACTGGCAAGAGTGATAAAGTGAACATTTGCAGCATGAGCTGTGTCAGAGGACCTTTCAACTAATATCAGATATTCACACCTTTAACTTGTGAGTATGCCAGCATAACACACTGATTATGCTTTTAAATTCATTCTAAATTCGTTGTTTAGACATTGTTAGCAAACTCAAAATCCCCACATGGAAATAGTACTCTGGGATTCATATTTATTTATTAATACAGATCTCAGTTTCTGTCCTGTAAACAAGAGCAAAAAATGAATTCATTTCTTATTTCCATATTTATCATCATGAAATCTCATTTAACTTGGAGATAAGTAGTCAGGAGGGAGATTTTAGGTATACTGCTTTACAACAGAGATTTTTATCACAGGAAATATTTTAGCATAAAATGTTGCACCTCACAGAAATCTTTGATTAAACAGAACCTTTCCTAAACATTTTTGCAACTATATTCTCTTTGAAATATGTTTGTAGATATTTTAATTTCTTTTACTCAGAATTGTTTTATAACTAAATAGCAATATTCAGGTTTAACTCTTTTGCACTTTCATTTATCTCAGCTTTCCCATTCTCTTATTGCTTCACAAATACCAATCCCAAGGTAAAGCATACTAACAGTGCACTTCTAAGAGTGCATTCATGGGGCTGGAGACATGGCCTAGCGGTTAAGAGCGCCGCCAACTGCTCTTGCAGAGGACCCAGGTTGGATCCCCAGCACCCACATGGTTGCTGAGAACTGTCTTTAACTCCAGTTCCAGGGGAATCCGACACCCTCTTCTGACCTCTGTGGCATTGCATGACAGGTGTGCACAAACCTACATGCAGACAGTTCATTCATACATATAAAAAATAAATAAAATTTAAAAAAGAGTGTATTCAAAGAGGAATGAAAGCATAATAGTTTCAACTTAGCATATATAGTGTAATATGCAGTGGGTAAAGGGTGGTAAAGACGGGTAATAGCATTTAGTATTAGAAAAGAGACCAATATTTTCAATAAACTATTGTTTTCTTCCTAGGCTCAAATGAATATTGTACTTGACACTTTGTGACTATGCAGGGCTATAGAGAAACTATATAGTGGTTATTGCATGAAAGTGTGTCCTGTAATTCCAGGTTGGGCATACTAAATCTAATATTTGATCATTGTCTTACTCCTCTAAAACAACTTTGGTCATTTTAAAAACAGTGAGGCTGGGGCTGGAGAGACGGCTCAGCAGTTAAGAACACTGACTTCTCTTGCAGAAGGGCTGGGTTCAATTCCCAGCACCTACATGGCGGCTAAGAACCATCTATAACTCCAGTTCCAGGGGAATCTGACACCCTCTTCTGACCTCCGCAGCATTGCACAACATGGGTGCACCAAACTACATTAATACACATAAAAATAATAATAAAAAAATAAAAACAGTGAGGCTAACACGGAGACTTCTCTTTGACAAATTATAGACTGTACTTCATTTTAACCACAACTCATCTTTCCTTACTAATTAGAATCTTGAAATTATTGAACAATGAATTTTCATGATGTTCAGATGCAAGGCCTTCAGTAGTTAGCTGTTATCATAGAATAGTCAAAGCACAACATTTAAAAATATACCTTTACATAAAGGGTGTACATACTTGCCATTTTCACTCTAACCTTCATTATTAAATCCAATATTTGCAAAATTTTATCAGAGTAAATTCTACAAGGAGAATAATTCAAGTCTTTAAAACAGCAGTTTAGGGGGATGGTGGGATGGCCTAGCAGTTAAGAGCACAGACCACTCTTGCAGAGGACCTGGGTTCGATCCCCAGCACCCAAATGGCAGCTGAGAACCGTCTGTAACTCCAATTCCAGGAGAACTCCAGTTCCAGGGGAATCCAACACCTTCTTCTGACCTCCGTGGCATTGCACGACACGGGTGCACAGACCTACATGCATACAATACATTCATACACATAAAACACAAATAAAAAAAAAAACCCAGCAGTTTAGAGCAGGTTGTAATCTTGCAGGCCTTTAATCCCACCAATAAGGAAGCAGAAGAAGGTAGATCCATGTGAAATTGATGCCAGCCTGGCTTACAAAAGAGACTTTTGGGCTAGTTAGGGTGACACAAAGACCTTAACTCAAAACAACACCAGCAGGAAATCACATTATAATCTGTAAATAATACAAAGTACTCTGTTACATATAGTTTATGTTGTGTGCTTATAGGAATAATTTTTGCAAGATAATAATTGAATTCTATCATATATGTAAACAAAAATGTCTTTTCCTTTACTCAAAAGTATCACTTTTTATTTACATTTTAATATTTTGGAGAAATTAGTTTATCTGTAGGAAAGTGAAGTTTCAGATGAATCATTATTTTTTTCTGAGGTTTGACTTCAATATTCCAGAACTATTCAGCAGTGTGGTGGCTAGCTTTAGTGTCAACTTGACACACCTGGGCTAAGGAAGACTTTATTGGAGAATCCCCTCCATTGGACTGTCCTGTGATAATGCCTGTGGGGTATTTGCCTGATGAATCATGTGGGGGATCCCAGCTGAGGGTGGATGGTGTTACCCATGGACAAGGTGTTCTGTATTGTGAAGAAAGCAGGCTAAGCATGATCCAGGGGAGCAAGGCAGTAAGCAATGTTCCACCATGGACAGTGCTTCAACTCCTGCCTTCAGGTTCCTACCCTCATTGGGAATTGTGGGTTCTCAAAGTGTTGAATTGCAACCTGAGAGATGTAAGCCAAACAAATACTTTCCTCAACAAGTTAGTATTGGCCAGAGGATTTTTGTCTCAGCAATTGAAAATAAATGAGGAAAATAGGAAATGACAATTTGGAAGGAGGAATAAGGTTAGGATTATTTTTTTTTTACCCTTTTCAGCCAAGCTATCCTGGGATAAAAATTTAGAAATCAAAAATAAATGAAAACTTTGAAATACTCTATATTATGAGTTTTTCAAGTGAAAATGAAACAAGCATATATCCATGGGGAGTGAATCAACTCTTAGATTTAATTCACAATTGTTTTACTAGATATCATAAATAAATTATGATATTTATTCTTTTCTTTCCTTTTGGGAAATGAAACCCCAAAATCTTCAAATACAGGTCACAGAACAGGAAATCACAACAAAACAAAATTTATTATACTTCAAAGGGAGTATTGCAAAATGATTCATGAAAATCACCAAATAGGGGATCTCCGAAGAACACCTGAAGCACAGGTAGGAGCTGGGTGATTCAGCCAGGTGGATTGTTTGATTGGATTTCATTGTCTTTGTTGATCTTTGACCTGATTGGCTGGTGTGGCTGTGGGGGTGGAGTTGTCCTCCCAGCTGGTATAAAAGGTGGGTTTGTGTGATTCTTGAGATCAGGGATCTCCTAAGTCCAACTGAAGCAGAGGTAGGAGCTGGGTGCTTTAGCCAGGTGGACTGTTTGGATTTCATTGTGTTTGTTGAACTTTGGCCCCATTGGCTGGTGTGGCTGTGGGGGTGGAGTTGTCTTCCCAGCTGGTATAAAAGGTGGGTTTGTGTGAGTCTTGAGATCAGGGATCTCCCAAGAACACCTGAAGCATAGGTAGGAGCTGGGTGCTTCAGCCAGGTGGATTGTTTGATTGGATTTTATTGACTTTGTTGATCTTTGGCCCAATTGTTTGGTGTGAGTGTGGGGGCAGAGTTGTCCTCCAAGTTGGTATAAAAGGTGGGTTTGTGTGAGTCTTGAGATCAGGCATCTCCCAAGGCCAACTTTAAGCACAGGTAACAAGCCCCCCAACCCTTGCTGTAAGAGTGTCGAAGTGGATTCTTTGGAGAAACTTCAGAACAGAAAGGGAAGAGTGAATTTGACTTCCAATAGAAAGCCTAGAGCTTAGAGAAGTCAACACTCCATAAGCAAGGAGTAAAGGAGAAAAACAAATCAATCAAACAAACAATGCAGGCATCTAAAGGAGGCAAGCAAAGCAAGTCTCCAACACAGTGAAGAGGCATTTGGGATTCACATTGGAATATAGGCAAAGAGAAACCCATATGCCAGGGACACAAAGAAGAGACAACATGGGAAAGGTGCAGGATGATTCTACACCAAGCTTTACCAATTCTGTGGAAGATTCCTACAGTGGGATCCCCCTGGGGATGGCTCAGGATACAGATACTACAAGTACAATTGTGAACATACTTAAAGAAGTGACCTATAAGGTGAAACCTATCAGAATTACAACTGACTTTTCAGTGCAAACTATGAAAGCAAGAAGGACCTGGAGCATGGACTGGAGAGATGGCCTAGCGGTTAAGAGCACTGACTGCTCTTGCAGAAGACCTGGGTTCGATCTCCAGCACTCACATGGCAGCTGAGAGCCGTCCTTGACTCCAGTTCTGGGAATTCGCTGACACCCTCTTCTGACCTCCGTGGCATTGCACGACATGGGTGCACAAACCAACATGCAGACAGTACATTCATACACATACAAAAAAATAAATAAAATTTAAAAAACATTATTAAAAAGAAGGACCTGGAGCAAAGCATTCCCAGTGTTAAAGGACTATAGATGCCAACCCAGGTTACTATACCCAGCAAATTGTCAATTATAGTTGAAGGAGAGAGAAAAATCTTCCATGACATAAACAAGATGAAAGACTACATGTCTTGAAAACCAATCCTTCAGAGAATATTTGGAGCAGTTCAAAGGACAGAAGAAAGGAACAACAATCCCCAGGCACCTAGAAAGAGAAATCAATAAAACCATCACTGCAGAAGTAGAAACCTAAACCCAAACTGCAACACAAACCTATCAGTCATAACCTTAAATATTAATATACTAAATTCCCCAATCAAAAGACATATATTGGGAGATTGGAGTAAGAAACAGAACCCATCAAAATGCTGTCTACAAAAAATGCATCTTACCTTCAAGGACAGGCACCACCTTAAAGTGAAAGGATGGAAAAAAGTATTCCAAGCAAATGGTACCAAAAAGAAAGCAGTGTTTGTTATTTTAATATCAGACAAAATAGACTTCAAGGTAAAAGAAATCAAAGAGACAAAGAGGCTATTACATTTTTATAAGGAACATTCACATAAGAAGATTTCACAAATATGAATATATATGCACCAAACCTGGTGCACACAATTTTATAGACAATTCTCCAAAGACCACAAGACCACAGATTAACCCATACACTCATAGTAAGGGACTTCAATACCCATTGAGCTCTTTGACAGGTCAACAGGACAAAGAATAAACAGAGAGTCATAGAACTGAATGATATGATACACCAAATGAATCTCACAGAAATCCACTGAATATTACACCCTAATACCAGAGAATATACTTTCTACCCAGCACCCCAGAGAACATTTCCAAAATCGACCACATACTGGGAACACAAAGAAACCTCCACAAATACAAAAAGATTTAAAATAATTTTTGCATTCTATTAGACCACAGTGCAATAAAGCTCAACATCAACATCAGGATAAGCCCTACTGCCTACAAGAACACATGGAGACTAAACAACACACTCTTGAATAATGAATGGGTCAAGGAAGAGATAAAGAAAGAAATAAAAGCATTCCTGGAACTGAATGACAATGATAATGCAACACAACAAAACCTATGGGATACCTTAAAAGCAGTCCTAAGAGGGAAGTTTATAACCCTGGGTGCCTACATTAGAAAAACAGAAAGAGCACAAGTGAATGATCTAACACTGCAGCTAAAAGCACTTGAGAGGCAACAACAGATGAACCCTAAACACAACAGACAGGAAGAAATAAAAATCAGAGTAGAAATCAGTGAAATAGAAACAAACAAAACAATACAAAAATCGATGAATACAAAAGTTGGTTCTTTGAAAGAATAAACAAGATAGACAGACCTCTAGCCCAATTAACCAAAAGAAAGAACAAGTCCAAATCAATATGTAGTAGCATACTTGCTAGACCAGTGGGGTGCACCATGGAGGTACAATGCATTAAGGATGGCAGAAAGTTTAGAACTAACCTTGAAAACCCTGGGAATAGCACACCAGGAGCAAAGATATCAGGGATCCACTGCTGAGTCAGCTAGGTCACTGCTGTGGGTGATAAGAAATCTGTCCATGGCACAGGCAGTAGCTCAAAGGGAAATAAGAATAAAGTTAGTGCAAGAAAAAACTAAGAGGTTGGCCTCTGATCTAGTTGCAAAAAGAGGAAAAGGAGGTAAATTTTTCAGCCTAACAATTTTTGCAGCTTGGAGACCCAGGAAAAATGAGTGACAATAAAAAAAAGGAGCTTGACATAGGAGAAGTGTCAGATGCCCCTCTGGTTTGACCTTAGGTAAAAAGAAAAGACAAACCCATGTCTCAAGTTTTTAATGGTGGCTTTAGCAATGGCCCAGAGTAGGAAGCTAAAGCAATCAGGGAATACTCGGCACTGGAATTTTTGAAACAGGGAAAAACTTTCAGGTAGGCAGTTAAGGAACCTCTCAATACCTAGCTTGTAGGGCTGTGGGATCTGGGATTGGGTAGGATTATTTTAAATGCTGCAGAAGCAGGAAAGCTGAGTAAAAGCCTTGAAACATAAGCTGCATAGCCTGAGACAGCATAAGGGGAATAAGCTCCTTATGGCTTGTTTAATAACATCCATAAGGTCATCTAGAAGATAAAAGTCACCCTACATGCTAAGATGTGGGAAGATAAAGGAGGGGCAAATGCTACTAAGATAACAAGGTAGGAGGAAAGCATTGTATAGTGCCCAGTGCACTGGCAGATTGGGGTTGTTTAGCAGTGATTTAAGGAAAACCCTGATTGAACAAGGACATCCAGACAGAGTGGTATAAAACTTTAATGACTGTGTTGAGCCCCTTGACAGGACAGAGTCTGTATGAAGTATGAAAGGCTATGGCAAATTTAGGTGATCTACGTGATCTAGGCCACCATGAAAAATATGTCTGTGTAGGAATGAAGCAATGTAAAAGAGATACAAAAAAATATAAATCCAAAAAAGACGTCTGCTTGGGTTAGTAGGAGGCAAATGTGGCAGGATCTGTGTAAAGCCAAAGTTACTAAAGAACAAATTGTTAAAAAGCCAAATTCTGTACTGAAAAGCTTCTAGAAGGCTTTAAAGTCTGAGGAACAGTTCACAAGTGGTATACAAAGAATAAAAACTGTTGGGAGGTGGATAATTGACCAACCATGCTAAACAAAGTACCTTTCTTTGATGAGAAAAATCTTGCTGAGGGTGAGAGCAGATTGCCTGGCTGAAGCCTCTGCCAGCAGCCAGATGGTGTCAGTAAAAAGGAAGCAGGTGTTTTGACTACAGAGAGAAGTCAGGGCTAGGGTCTTCCTGACCCAGCTAATCAGCAAATACAGCATCACTCCTTCATCCTGTGCAGGGCTAAGCAAATTGAGCTAGGCCTAATGAGTCTATCAAAATTAAAGAAATACAGGGATGCTGCAGGTAAAAAGCACAGGGTACCTAGTGGGATTGAGAAAATGACAACAGGTGCTGAAGAACTAATTAAATTAATGCTACTCATTCACTCTTTTGTACCCAACATGGATCTTTTCAGACGATAGGCACAGATAAATGAAATCTTCCCATGCTATGTTGGACCTGGATTATGTTTAATTAATGTTAATGTCTGATTGTTTTACAGATGTGAAATCAGTTGAAGATGTATCCCACAGACCTGAAGGAACCAAGATCAAAAGTAAATTCATTTATCACCTTCAGGGTTTCAGGCTTCATGTTGAGATCTTTGATCCACTTGGAGTTAATTTTTGTACAAGGTAAGAGGTGGGGGTTTAATTTTGTTCTTCTACATATGGTGATCCAATTTTGCCAGCACCATTTGCTGAAGATGATATCCTTCCTCCACTGAGGGATTTTGGCCCCTTTGTCAAATATGAGGTGGCTGAAATTGTATAAGCTCAAGTTTGGATCTTCAGTTTTGTTCCATTGGTCAACTGGTCTGTTTTTGTGCCAGTACCAGGCTGTGTTTATGACTATGGCCTTGTAATATGGTTTGAAGTGTGGTATGACAACACCCCCCTGTATTGCATTTTTCACTCAGAGTTGCTTTAGCTATTTGGGGTCTTTTGATTTTCAATGTGAATTTAAGGATTTTTTTCCAAGTCTGTGAAGAAGCTCACAGGGATTTTGATTGGGATTGCTTTGAATCTGTATATCAATTTGGGTAAAATGGACATTTTTACTATATTAATTTTCCCAATCCATGAGCATGGGAAGTCTTTCCATCTTTTAATGTCATTTTCAATCTTCTTCTTCAGGGGTTTAAAATTTTTGTTCTAGGTATCTTTGGTTTGATTTGTTCCCAGGTATCTCATTATTTTTGAGGCTATTGTGAAAGGAAAGGTCTTCTTATATTCCTTCTCCACTTGTTTATTGTTGGTGTAAAGAAAGGCTACTGGGACTGGAGAGATGGCCTAGTGGTTAAGAGCACCAACTGCTCTTACAGAGGAACTGGGTTTGATCCCCAGCACCCATATGGTGGCTAATAAATGTCTGTAACTCCAAATCCAGGAGAACTCCAGTTCCAGGGGAATCTGAGACCCTCTTCTGACCTCTGCAGCATTGCACAACCTGGGTGCACAAACCTACATGCAGACAGTGCATTCATATGCATATGAATAAAATTTTAAAAAAAGAAATGCTACTGATTTTTCTAGGTTAATTTTGTAGCCCAACACATTACTAAAACTCTTAATCATTTCTAGACGTTTTCTGGTGGTGTTTTTAGCATGTTTAGGTAAACTATCATATCATCTGCAAAAAGGGATAGCTTAACTTCTTCTTTTCTGATTAGTACTCTTTTAATTTCCTTCTCTTGTCTTATTGCCCTAGCAAGTGTTTCGAGCACTATGTTGAAGACGAGTGATGATAGGAGGAAGCCTTGCCAGGTTCCTGCCTGTTGTGGTTTGAATGAGTGTCCCCCATAATCTCTAGGTATTCAGACGTTTGTCTTCAGTTGGTGGCGCTGTTTTTGCAGGTCTTGGGGTGTGTGGCCGTGCTGGAGGAAGTGTGTCAGTGGGGGCAGTCTTAGTGAATTTTAACAAGCCTCCTGGTCTACAGTTGCTCTCTCTCTCTCTCTCTCTCTCTCTCTCTCTCTCTCTCTCTCTCTCTCTCTTTCTTGTGCTCTTTGTGTGATGTGACCCTTGGCTTGCTGCTCCAGCTGCCATGCCTCTCCAGCCACCATGCCTCCTGCCACAATGGACTCTAATTCCCTGGAACCGTCAATCTTAAGCTCAAATAAACTCTTCCTTTTATAAGTTCCTTTGGTCATGGTATTTTATCTCAGTAACAGAAAAGTGACTAATACAGTAATTTGGTACCAGAGAGTGGGCTGTTGGCTGTGAAGAACATGACCATGTGGACGTTTGGAGAAATGTGGAAGAATTTGGAACTTTGGGGTAGAAAGGCTGTTGACTACTGTAAGCAGAGGTTAAAGGGCCATTCTAGTGGAGGCCTGGAAGAAAGCATTGCTGCAAAAGATGTGGTTCCAGAGGAGGATAAAGTCTTAGGCAGCAACTGGGATATTTTGATAAAGTGTCTGGCAGCAGTTTGCCCACAGCCCAAATGCTTGCCTGATGCTAAGTTGAAAAGCAATGGACTGATGTCTTTGGCGGAGGATATTTCAAGACAGCCTAACGTAGAAATGGTGGTGTGGCTTTTAATGGTGAATATTGTGCAGATCTACAGTGAAAAAGAGCAAATGGGGCAGAAGGAAATGCAGAATGTACAGTTTGGATCTGAAAAGTACACTAGGAAGATTAAAGGTGTGGCCAAGGCATGTGAAGGAGAGGCTCCCTTTCATAAGGAGACTAAAGTGATTAAGGAGAGGCCTGGAGATTTACAAGTAAACAAAAGAATCAGTACCTTAAAGGCAAGACCACACCCAGCTAATACTCCAGCAAGTCCAGAGCAGAGAAAAATTGCAAATGTGGTTAATGTAGGAGAGATTCCATCCCATACTTGCAGCCAGATTCGGCAGTTTCATTCACGTGGTGCTGGCTTTAGAGGCATGAAGTTTGCAAGAATGAAGGGGTCATCAGTTCTTCCTCCATGGCTTCAGAGAGCTGCCAAGGTCAGACCGAGTGCAGCAGGGGTGTCCCTGCATAAAGTAGGCCCTGATAAGCCATTGCATGAAGCTGTGAATGTGAAGTCTGGTTGGCAGCGGAGACCCCAAGAAGATATTCGAGATACCAGACCTGTGAGATATTTGCCAAGGAAAGCTGCATACAGGGAGTGGTACCAGCCTAAGAAAGAGATGTATGTTGCATGCAAAGCTGGAAGAGCTGAGCCGTCTAAGCCCTTTGAAAGTCAAGTCCCAGAAGTTGCATGTGGAGTTACTGGAATTGGTGTTTGCCCTGCAGGTTTTCAGTCTTGTTTTGGTCCGGTATTTCCTCACTATGCCTCTATTCCTCCCTTTTGGAATGGGAATGTGTATTCAGTTCCACTGTATATTGAGAGTATGTAATTTGTCTTTTGATTTTACAGGAGCTTACAGTTAAGAGATTGGCCTGAGTCTCAGAAGAGACTTGGAATGTAGACTTTTGAATGGCATTGAAACTGGTAAAGACTATGGGGACGTTTAAGGTTGGACTAAATTCATTTTGCATTTTCTATAGTCAGGAGCCTATTGGGGCCAGGGAGTGGAATGTGGTGGTTTGAATGAGTGTCCTCCATATGCTCTAGGTATTCAGATGTTTGTCTCCAGTTGGTGACACTGTTTTTGGAGGTCTTGGGGTGTGTGGGCATGCTGGAGGAAGTGTGTCACTGGAGGCAGGCTTAGTGAGTTGTAACAAGCCTTGTTGTCTACAGTTGCTCTCTCTCTCTCTCTGTTTCCTGTGCTCTTTGTGAGATGTGACCCTGGGCTTGCTGCTCCAGCTGCCATGTCTCTCCAGCCGCCATGCCTCCTTCCACAATGGACTCTAATCCCCTGGAACCATCAATCATAAGCTCAAATAAACTTTTCCTTTTATAAGTTCCTTTGGTCATGGTATTTTATCACAGCAACAGCAAAGTGACTAATACACCGCCTTTAAGGGAAATGGTTCCAATTTTTCTCCATTTAGGATGATGCTGGCAGTGGTTTTGCTATATATGACTTTGATCATGTTGAGGAATGTTCCTTTCAGTCCTATTCCCTCTAGGACTTTAAACATGAAGGGATGCTTGATCTTGACAAGACTTTTTCTGCATCAATTGAGACGATGGTGTGTTTTTTGTCTTTCAGTCCATTTATGTGTTTTATGAAATTCATTGATTTTCGAATGTTGAACCATCCCTGCATCCTTGGTAGGAAACCAACTTGATCATGATGGTTGATCTTTTTGATGTGGATCTGTATGTGATTTGCAAATAATTTGTTGAGAATTTTTGCATCTATCTTCATTAGTGAGATGGGTCTATAGTTTTCTTTTTTGCTTGCATCTTTGCCTGGTTTTGGTATTAGAATTATGCTGGCTTCATAGACGGAGTTTGGGAGAATTCTTTCTGTTTTTATCCTTCTCTTCACTTTGGGTAACAATGGTTATAGGACCTCTTTAAATGGTTTATAGAATTCTGCCATGAAACCATCTGGACCAGGTCTTTTTTTAATTGGGAAGTTTTAAATTATATTGTCAATTTCCTCAAATATTATGGGTCTGTTTAAACTGTCAATCTCTTCTTGGATAAACTTTATTGATTCGCAGGATTTCAGATATTCATCCATTTCTCATAGTTTTTCAAATTTAGTGGAGTTAGATTTTTTAATTATTCCTGCATGATAGTCTGGATCTTAGGTATGTCTATTTTGTTTATTTTTTCAAAGAACGAGTTTTTGGATTCATTGATTTTTATGTATTGTTTTCTTTGTTTCTCTTTCATTGATTTCTGCTCTGTGGCAACAACCTACAGGACATAGGCATAGGAAAATACTTTCTAAATCAGACAGCAGCTGCACAGGAAGTAAGGTCAACTGTCCACAAATGGGACCTCATAAAACTCAAAAGCTTCTGTACAGCCAAAGAAACAATCAAGGAGATTAAGAGAAAACCCACAGAGTGGGAAGAAATCTTTACCACTGATATATCTTACAGAGCATTAACATCAAGAATATAAAAACTACTCAAAAAACAAAGAATAAAAATGATCTACTCAAAAGATGGAGTAAAGAGCTGAACAGTCTTCAGCTATGAGTAATTAAAGATGGCTGAGAAACATCTTAAAAAGTGTTCAACATCATTAATAATTAAGGAAATGCAAATTAAAACAACTCTTAGATATCATCTCACTCCAATACGATTAGCTAAGATCAAGAAAACAAAAGACAAGATATGCTGGAGAGGTTGTGGGGAAAGGTGAACACTCATCTACTATTGGTGGGAAAGTAAACTTGTACAACCCCTATGGAAAGCAGTGTGGAGAACCCTTAAAATACTCGGAATGAGCCTACCACCTGACCCAGTCATACCACTCCAGGGTATATAACCCAAAGACTCATCCTACCACAAGGATACATGCACATCCATGTTTATTGCATCTCTCTTCACAATAGCAAAGAGCTGGAACCAACCCAAATGCCCCTCAACAGATGAGTGGATGACAAAAATGTGGCACATTACACAATGGAGTACTATTCAGCAGTAAAGAAAGATGGCATTATGAACTTTGCAGGTAAATGGACAGAGCTCAAAGCCATTATGCTGAGTGAATAGCACAGTCCCAGGAAGACACATGGATAATTGTTTCCCTCATTTGTGGATGCTAACACCAAATCCCCCAGAAGAAAGGCAAGCTGAATAACACTATTGTTATATTTCTGTTTATCTGAAAGCAACTATGTTGTTATAATGTGAATCTTTCAATGGGCTCTAGAATCCACCTACCAATTATTTTCCAACTCTGTAATTACTGTATATGCATGAAGAGTATGTATCCATATTTTAGAGTAATATAAAACTAATGGAGAAAAATTTGAATTCCTAAGCATAAAAAAAAGAAAAACAAAAAGACCGACAGAAAGATTCAGGACAGTTATGGCATAATGCATGATCTTGGGTGGGGTGGAGTTGGGGGAAAGGAAAGGGGAATATGCCTGAACGGAATTGAAAAAATGATGTATGAAATAGACAAAACATCAATAAAAAAGTAAATTCAGCAAGAAGGAATACCAGGGTCAGGTAAAAATATAGATCCTATGAGAACTTTATGGTTAAATAAGATATATTACTAGATAAAGGCTTCTGTACCAGGCATGGACTACCCTGCTAGGTGCTTTTGGCTGGGG
Organism: Rhizomys pruinosus; assembly: GCA_009823505.1. Classification (NCBI taxonomy): domain Eukaryota; kingdom Metazoa; phylum Chordata; class Mammalia; order Rodentia; family Spalacidae; genus Rhizomys; species Rhizomys pruinosus. The sequence goes on from VZQC01006867.1 coordinate 34,205, forward strand.
AGGCTCTAAAGCCCCC
>VZQC01006870.1:0-78948 GCA_009823505.1 Rhizomys pruinosus
GGCCTTGAGGGCGGGAACCCGGGACGCAGGGGGGCCAGAGGGTCCCCGAGAGTCCGGCCGAGCCAGGGCGGCTGCCCTTTTGGGCAGGATACCCAGAAGCCACACCTGGGCGAGTAGCTTTGGTTGCTGGGGCCTTGAGGGCGGGAACCCGGGACGCTGGGCCAGAGGTCCGGAGAGTCCGGCCGGCCAGGGCGGGCTGCGCCTTTGAGCATGATACCCAGAAGCCACCTGGCCGAGTTAAGACTTTGGGTTGCCCTGGGAAGGCCTTGAGGTCTGGACCCGGGCGCTGGGCCCGGAAAGGGTCCGGAGAGTCCCGGCGGCCAGGCGCCTTGCAACTGCCCGCCTTTGTGCGGGATACCCAGAAGCCACTTGGGTGAGTAGCTTGGGTTGCCGGGGGCGTGAGGGGTGGGCAGGGTGACCGCGGAGCCCGCTGGGCCAGAGGGTTATCCGGAGAGTTTCCGGCGGCCCCAGGGGATTGACCGCTTCCTAGGCTGCAGCCTTTTGATACGCAGGGAAATAACCCAGTAAGCCAACTCTCGGCACTCGTAGTAGTTCCTATTGTGGTATATGGGATGCTTTGATGCGGTGATCTCCTTTTGAGGGCGGGACCCGGGGCCGCTCTGGGCCAGAGGGTCCCGGAGAGTCCGGCGCCAGGGGCCCGGCTGCGCCTTGGGCAGGATACCCAGAAGCCACCTTTGCGAGTAACTTGGGTTGTGGGGGCCTGAAGGGCGGGACCCGGGCGCTGGGCGAAAGGGTCCGGAGAGTCCGGCGGCCCAGGCGGCTTTTTGCGCCTTGAGCAGGATACCCAGAAGCCAAAACCGTGGGCGATAGCTTGGGTTGCTGGGGGCCTTGAGGATTTGCTTGACCCGGGCGCTGGGCCGGAAGGTCCGGAGAGTCCGGCGGCCAGGGCGGCTTCCCCTTTGGGCAGGATACCCATAAGCCGCCTGGGCGAGTAGCTAACTTGGGTTTCTTGGGCCCTTGTAGGGCGGGAACCCGTTGGGGCCACGCTGTGGCCAGAAAGGTTCCTTTATAGTCGGCTTCCAGGGCGGCTGCGCCTTTGTGAGCATGGAATACCAGACGCCACTGGCTGGGCGAGTAAGCTGGGTTTGCTCGGGGGGCCTTGAGGGGCGGGACCCGGGCCACGCTGGCCAGAAGGGTTTCCGGAGGAGTCGGCGGGCCAGAGGCGGCTGCAACGCCCTTTATAGGCAGGAAAATACCCAGAAGCCACCGGGGCACGATTTTAGCTTTGGGGTTTTTGCTGGGGCCCTTGTGAGGGCGGGACCGGAGCCCGTGGGGCCCCCCAGAGTTGGGCCGAGAGTCCCCGGCGCCCAGAGGCCGGCCTGCGCCTTTTTGAGCAGGCCTGCCGGGAGGGGGCCGGCCGGGCCCTTAGAGTGCAGGCCAATAAACCCAAAACCACCCCCCCCCCCCGCGCCTTTTTTTTTTTTTTTTTTGCTGAACCTTGAGAACAAGAAGTGCTTTGGCTTCCAATAACCAAAAAAAAAAAAAAAAAAAAAAAAAAAAAAAAAAAAAAAAAAAATAACTCAAAAAAAAAAAAATAAACAAGAGGAGGAAGGGAACGACACACGAACAAAAAGAAAAAGTTATCCTGAAAGGAGGAAAGCAAAACGTCTGGCTATTTGTGATCTAAAAACCACAAAAGGGGAAAGCCCACATGCTGCGCAGGGACCAGAAACGACGAAGGGACAACATGGAAGAAAGACACAGGATAATCCTGCACCAGCTCTACCAAACCTGTAGGAGAAAGCTACAATGGGAACCCCTTGGAGGAGAACCAAGGAACAATCTTAGAGGAGTATAATTGCAGACCTATCAGAGAAATTAAAGGAAAAAAAAGAGGGAATTCAGTTGAACTAAAAGAAGAGAATGAAAAACTCAAAAAAGGACCTAGAGGGATACAAGGACAAACATCAGAAAGAACCTAAAAGGAACAGTTTGACAAACTCCGGAAAGAAACACCTAAGATCTAGAGGGAGAAAAAAAATAAAAGAATATAGAAAACTAAAGAGAAGAGAATGAAAAAACTCAAAAAGGACCTAGAGGGGAATACAAGAACAAACTTCAGAAAGAACTAAAGGAACAGACAAACAAACTCCAGAAAGAACTAAGAGGGAGAAAAAACAAACATCCGAAAGGAAGTATGAAAAACAACACTGAAAAAAGAAAGCCAACCAACGAAGGTAAGGAGCACCAAGAAGATATTGAGAAGCACCAAGAAGAGATTGGGAGGAGCTCAAAAAAGGAAATGGAAATACTAAAAAAAAAAACACAGGATGAAATTTAAAAAGAAATAAAAAAAAAAAAAAAAAAAAAAAAAAAAGAGAAAGGAAGGAAAAAAGCCTCAGAAATAAGAATGGAGGAAGCAGAACAAAGAATATCAGATCTTGGAAGATAACACAAAGGCAAATTAAAAAGCTCAAATAAAGACTATGGAAAAAAATTAAAAATACACAAACGTGGAAACAACCAGGAAATATTGGGGACACTATGAGAAAAGTCCCAAACTTCCGGATCATAGAATAAGAGAAGGAGAAGGAATCTCAGAGAAAGTAAGTGATCAAAAAGAATCTTCAACCAAACAGAAAATAATAGATAGGAAAACTTCCTTCCCCCAAACCTAAAAATAAGACAAACCCATTTTGTCAAATACAAGAAGCACATAGGGAGACCCCAAACAGAAACAGACAAGACAGAAAAAAGAAACACCCCACATGCCATATTATAGTTAAAATGCCTAGATTGCCCAAAATAAAGACAAAATTCTGAGGGCTACAAAAGAAACAAGTCACATACAAAAGGGAAACCCATCAGAATTAACACTGACTTTTCGCCCCAGCCTCAAACCATGAAAGCAAGAAGAACATTGAGCCAAGCATTCCCAGTGTTTTAAAGGACTATGGATACCAACCTAGAATACTTTTTACCCAGCAAAAATGTCGACTATACTTAAAGGAGAGAGAAAAAAATCTCCCATGACATAGACAAGATAATGGAATACATGTCTGGAAACCAACCTCCTTTCAGAAAATACTTGGAAGCAATTCAAAAGGGTTAGAAGAGAGAGCAAACAAATCCTCAAACACCTGAGGAAAAGAAACGAAAAACATAACCATAGGGACAAAATCAGAGGCTAGAAGCCCCAATGGGATAAATAAATGAAAGAAGCAATCCATCCCTTTTTCAATTATAACCTAAATATTAATGGGCTAAACTCCTCCCCAATCAAAGCAAATAGACTGGGAGAAATGGATTAGGAAACAAAACCCATCTAGTATGCCTTTCTACAATAAACCCATCTCAATTTCAAATGATAGGCACCAACTTAAGTGAAGGGATGGAAGAAAGTATTCCAAGGCAAATGGTACCAAAAAAGAAAGCAGTTGTTACTATTCTAATATCAGAAAAAAAAAAAAAAAAAAAAAAAAAAAAAAAAAAAAAAGTCAAAAGAGACAAAGAGGGGGCACTACATCTTTTACAATCTTTTTATTAAAGGAAACAATTGGACGATGAAGATTTCCCCACAATTATAAATATGATATGCAACCAAAACCAGAACCGGTGGGCAAAAAACACCACCACCAAACCTTTAATAAAAGATAAAATTCTTCACAAGGACCTCAAGGCAACAGATTAACCCCAGCACAATAATACTAATACTAGGGGAATTCAATACCCCCATTAAGTCCCCTAGACAGTTCAACAGGACCCAAAGAGAAAACAAGAAGACATCTGAACTAAATGACACAAATACACCAATGGACCTCACAGACCATCTATCGAATATTCCACCCAAACACCAGGAGAATATACACTTTTTTCACTTTCTACTCAACACCTCATGGAACAGTCTCCAAAATAGAAACCATATACTGGGACACGGGAAAAAACTCAACAAATATAAAAAGATTTGACATAATCTTCAATGCAAATTCTATCAGAACCACAGTGCAATAAAACTAAAAATCAAACATCCAGAAGTAAACCTTACAACCTACGAGAACACATTGGAGACTAAACCACACACGCTCCCCTGAATAATGAGTGGGTTCAAGGAAAGAAATAAAGAAGAAATAAAAACATTCCCTGGAACTGAATGACAATGGATAACAAACCAGGCAGAAAACAACACCAGCCCAAAATCTATGGAACACTTTAAAGCAGTCCTAAGAAGGAAGTTTTATAGCTCTAAGTTGCCTACATTAAAAAAACAGAAGAACACAAGGAAATGAACCTAAACAACTGAAGCAGCTTAAAATACTTGAGAAACAACAAACAAATGAAACCCTAAATCGAGTAGATGAGAAGAAATAACAAAAAAAAAAAAAAAAAAAAAAAATCAAGCAAGATCCATGAATGAAACAAAGAAAAAAACCATACAAAAAATCAATGAATCCAAAAGCTGGTTTTGGTTCTTTGAGAGAATAAACAAGATTAGACAGACCTCTAGCCCCCAGTTTAACCAAAAGAAAGGGAACAACTCCAAATCAAAAGAATCATGATGAAGGGGAAACATCACAACAGACAATGAAAAAATCCAAAAAAGTCCAGACAATCATACGGGACTAACTTCAAAAACTTATATCTACTAAGTTTGAAAACCTAGAAGAAATGGATGGATAGCTGAAATCCTGGGGAATCAGCACCAAAGCTCAACCAGAAGAGATTGGACAGCCTAACAGACATAGTAACAGGAGAAATCGAAGATGTAAAATAGTACCTCCCAAACCAAAAATGCCCAGGCCCGGATGGTTTTACAACATCAACGGCGAGATTTTATAAAGATTTCGAAAGCATACAACCAAGTACTACTGAAATTGTTAGGAGGATACAAACAGAGGGGACTTCTCACAGAATCCTTCTATGAGGCCCGCATTACGCTAAGACTCTTTATACCAAAACCAAGGGAAAGATAACAAACCAAAAAGAAAGAACTATAGACCCATCTCCCTTAATGAACACAAGAATGCCAAAATTCTAACAGGATTCTGGCCAAATCGCATACAGACTCACACAAGAAAATTCAATTCCACCAAATGACCAAATTGGATTATCAAATACCAGAGAATGCAGGGATGGTTTTCAACATACGAAAAAAATCAATAAACATCATCAACATAGCATGGAAACTGAAGGAACAAAAAACCACAACCATCATTTCAATTTTGATGCGGGAGAAAGCCAAGCCTTGACAAAATCCAGCATCCTTTTTCAAATGTTTAAAGTCCGGAGGGAATTGGCCTAGAGGGATCATACCTCATGTAATCAAAGCCCATATACAGGAAACCCACAGCCAATTTCATTCCCTAAATGGGAAAATGACAGAAGCATTCACTTAAAGGTAGGAACTCAGAAAAGCTGCCCCCTATCACCACTCCTCGTTAATATAGAGCTTGAACCCCCTTGCAAGGGGCCAATAAGGCCAAGAAAAGGATTAAAGAAAGTTCCCTAATTGAAAAGAGGAGTCAAGCTATCTCTTTTTGGTGATGATATGATGGTCTACCTAAGGGAATTGCTAAGACCTCCACCAGAAAACTCCTAAGAAATGATTAAGGAGCCTTTGGTAAGTGCAGATACAAATAAAATCTAGAAAAATCAGTAGCCTTTTCCTTACAACCAACCAACCAAAAGCAACTGAAGAGGAACTACAAGGAGACCTTCCAAATAACAATAGCCTCAAAAAAAAAAAAATAGCCTCAAAAACAATAAATACCTACCTAGGAACAAACCTAACCAAAGACACCAAGGATCTCTAACGACAAAAATTTTAAACCCCCTGAAAAGGAAATTGAGGAAAATCAGAAGATGGACAAACCCTTCCCCATGCTCATGGAATTTGGAAAATTAAATATGGTAAAAAATGTCCATCCTACCCAAAACTAGTGTACAGATTTAATACAATGGCAATCCCAATCAAATCCCCAATGACTTTCTTCACAACACAGGCTGGGAAAAAAAATCCTCATTGCATTGAAAAAACAAAAAGAGACCCCTTAATAGCAAAAAAGCAACCTTAAGTGAAAAGAGCAATACAGGGGGGATCGCGATACCAGACATCAAAGACAATCAACCTAATACTACAGGGCCATAGTCATGAGATAGCCTGGTACTGGCAACAAAAACAGACCAGTGGACCAAGGGAATAAAACTTGAAGATCCAAAAACCTGAGCTCATACAAATGTCATCAGCAACCTCCAATATTTTACAAGGGGGCCAATAAGACAAAATGGAGGGAAAGACAGAAGCTCTTTTCCAAGCAAGTGGTGTTTTGGCAAAAACTGGGAATCCACCACTTGTAAAAGAAATGAAATGAAATTAAACCCCTACCCTCTCACCCTGTACAAAGGTCCCAAATCCAAGTGAACCAAAGACCTCAATGTGAACAAGAACCCCAAACTCTGGAGGTGATAGAAGAGAACTTTGTCAGCAGACTACCAAGACATAAGTGTAGGAAAGACTTCCTAAATCGAACAGCAGCTGGCTCAAGGAATAAGATCCGAACAATTGGACAAATGGGACCTCATCAATTCAAACTCAAAGCTTTTTTGTACATCAAAAGAAATGATAAAGGAAGTGAGGAGAAAGACCCACAGAGTTGGGAGGAAACCTTCACAGCAGGAGACATCTGACAAAGCAGTATTTTCCAGAAGTAAATACAGCTACTCCAAAAAACAAAGAAGAAACGAAAACAAAATGAATCACTCAGAAGAGGGAGCAAAGATCTGAATAAGAGACTTCACAGAGGAGGAATTAGAAGATGGGGCTTGAGAAACATCCCGTTTGTAAAAGAAAACTGTTTCCAAACATCTCTAATAATTAGGAAACTGCAAATTAAAAAAACTTTAAAACCACCTTTGAGATATCAGCCTACTGTCCAATAAGACCTGTCCTAGGATCAGGACAACGAATTGGTTACCAAATGCGAGAGGTTGTGGGAAAGGGGAAACACTCATCCATTGCTGGTGGGAAATGTAAACTTATTACAGGCCCATTATGGAAAGCAGTGGTGGAGAACCCTTAAAAAGACTCAAATGAGCCTTCCTCCCATTTTGAGACCCATTCCCCAATAACACCCCCCCTGGGTATATACCCACAAGACACAACTTAATGCAAAGATACATGCACAACAGTCTTGTTTATTGCAGCTCTGTTCACAATAATAAAAAGCCCTGAAACCAGCCCCAGGTGCCCCTCACATGACGAGTGGATAGAGAAATTGGGGTACATGGTATACAATGGAAGTTCTATGCAGCAATAAAGAGGGACAACACCATGAACTTTTTGCAGGTAAAATGATGGAAGATGGAAGCATTATGTTATGTTAAGTGAAGAAACACAGTCCAGAAAAACAACGACAAATGGTGTCCCTCAATATGTGGAGGCTAGTACAAAAAACCAAGATAAAAATATTTCTCATGGAAAGGGATGCATAGTTAAAGAACAACAACAAAAAGACCTGCATCAGAAAATGGACTGAAATGGTGAAGTTTTGGGGAAGGGGGGAATGGGTGGGAGAGGAACACAGGAAATGTATATTTATGCCAATCAAGGCCCAATAATTATTAATTGATGTGAAGTTCAGCCAAGTACTCAGTTTTTTTTCCACCTAGACCTGTACCTACGAGAGTACATGGGTTTTTGGCGCCCTTTAGTAAAAGTAAATATGGGTGTATTAAACAACATTGGTGTTTTACAAACTCTGATAAAAACGGTAATCATCTGAGTTTAAATGTAGATTATAATTTGCTGTTGTCCACACCTTTGTTTTACCCAAAATCTCTAGAGCAATAACTTTTGGGATTGGCACATACAAAATGTTCTCCTTCTCTTTATAATTTCTCTGTTTGTACAGTAATCAACCTTGGTAAGCCATTCTCTTTCTAAAGGATGATTAAAAAAAAAAAACAAAGCAAAAATTAAGTTTTTTTGGCTTTCCCCAAGTTTAATCATATATAGTCCCAAACCCAACACAGCATGGGTGAATTTGATGAAATCTGTGCCCCTTGATTTCCACCCTATAGTTATGTAATAATACAACTGTCTCCTGGAGACTCCATGGGTTAAAAAAAAAAGGGGGGGGGCGGGTACAGATAGACATGAAAACCCTTTTTCATAGTCGACCCGTTGATTCAAATCTTAAAAATAAACTACTATGGGAAGAGATTTGGTTGTTCCAACAGGACAAAAATGTCACCAACTTAACACGGCTGAGAAGAAAAGATAAACAGCCCTTTTTTGCCATGGAGTAATGTACCAAAAGTGGCAAAAACTGAAAGGTTGACCCGTCTGAAAAAACACTGAAAGGAAGAAAAAGCCTCAGATTGCCATAAACAATCGAACCCCTCTGTGGAAATCCCGACCATGTAAACAATAAACAACTACCTATAATGAGTCCTAACGAAAACTTACCTTCTAGGTGCAACAAAGGTTTTTATAGGGGGGGGATGTCTGACTTTCGTGCCTCCCCCCCCATAGAACAAGGAGAAATATTGATGATGATGAATGTCATTTTTCCAACCTGTAAATTGGAGAACAACTATTAATAGAGATAAGAGGTAATCTCTTTATAAAACCAAAACCGGTAAAATGCCTATTTCCCTTTTAATTGACTAATAAACATAAGAACTGTGAAAAGGAATATTATCTACCTTCTATTCAGAAACCAAATATAATACTAAAGTCCTGGGCTATGCACTTAGGCAAAGTTAATTGTATGCAGGAAAGCTCCCTGACAAAGAATCAGCAATGGATGGTTTCTACCAAGGAGATTTTTGGCCAGGGTATCCAAGCCGCCACAAAAGGTAAGGGCTCCCTTCCTCCCTAAGTTGGGATACCTGCAGAAGGAGAGGCGATAAGACCCTGCCAAAGACCTGACGTTAAAATGGGAGGGATGTATTGAGACCCGCCGCACATGCAAGGGTACAGATGCCCTCTGGAATGCCAGAGAGTGTTCCAAAAGGCCTTAAAAAACCAATAAAAGCAAAATACGGGTCTCCCCTGAGTCAAGCAAGACTCCACCATCAGCACCAGCTACACTTCACCTGCCCTGGAAAATACTGGCAGCAGAGGCCAGCCCGATGGTGCCCCGGTATATCCCAAATCTAAATTTGGCCTTTGTTTTGGCTCTCCCTCCCTTGGGAGGAATAAACACATGGCCGAATGCCACAAGCCCCTACATCCCTCTACATGTTAAGAATATGTCATGAATAAAAAGCCACAGTAAGACACTTTTATATTTATCAGGGGGTAAAACTATAATTCCAATGAATTACCATATCATCCAAACATATGTGTCTATGCCAAAATAAAAACCTACCATAAACTATTAGTGCTGCTTAAAAACCTATATATCTAAATATCTAATTGCTTGTTCTTCATTAGAGGATCGAAAGGTTAACTCCTGAAACAAACTGTCAGCCCCATGAAAGGAAACAGCCCAGAATTGACCCCCAGATTCCAATTCAACAGCTCCAGAGAGAGAGACAGTTTTACTTCTTCTTAACTTCCGCATCCACCCCTGTGGGCCCCCGTTTTCTAAGCCCTAGGGAACAATCTGCGGAAAGAGGGGGCGTGGGTAGAATGTAAGGGCTACAAAGAGATTGGGGTGAACGTGTGAAACTTTACAGCATGATAGTCCTGGACACTTCATTTTATCACTTTTAATTGAACAAACACCTGTTCAACCGTCCACTAGAATTGTGGACTGTGGGGGTTTGGGCCAACAACAGTCCTAATAGATTGGTTTTGCAAAACGAAGGATGCTTTATAAACTCATGGAAATTTCACTGTTTTACTAAAAAATGAAAAAATAAAACCTGAAAGATGCAGGAACAGTTATGGCAGAATAACAAATGATCTGGGAATGGGGTGGGGGTGGGGGGGGGGGGAAGGGAAAAGGGAAATATGCCTTATCTGAATTGGAAAAATGAATGTTAAATAAAAATGCACAATCAATCAATAAAAATTAAAAAAAAAAAAAAAAATAAAAAATAAATAAAAATAAATAAATTTAAAAAATTAGAAAAAAAAAAAAAGAAAAAAAAAAAAAAAAAAAAAAAAAAGAAGTAAGATTGGTGGCCTTGGAGATGGCCTAGCGGGTAATAGCGCCGACCGCTCTTGCCCGGGTTCGATCCCCAGCAAACACACGGCGGCCGAGAACCCGTCTGTAACTCTTCCATTCAGGACGAACTCAACTCCAGTTTTCCAGTTCCAGGGGAATTGAGACCCCCTTCTGACCTCTTGCGACATCGCACGACAGACGGGTTGCACAGAAACAGACCGTGCCATGCCCAGACAATACAATTCAAACCACAAATAAAAATAAATAAATAAATAAAAAAATTAAAAAAAATGTATATATAAAAAAAAAAAGAAGTAAGATTTGGCAGGGGCCTGGGGCTGAAGGCTGGCCCGGGCGGGTAAGGGACTGCTTTGGAAGCAAATGAGAGACCTGAGTTTCGTATCATAGGCACCTTGGTAACAAGGCCAATTGTGACCACGCCCCATCTCCTGGGTGGGTCCCCCAGCTTAAGAAGGTTGTAGACAACAGATTCCCTGGAGGTGCTGGCCTTTACGGGCCTAGCTGTCTGGCAGTGTTTTCCGGTTTAAGTGAGAGACCCGATCTCAAAGAAATAAGGTAGAGAGGACACCAATGTCCTCCTCTGACCCTTCACAACACATGTGAACACACGTGTGCACATATACCTTACGCACATATACCTTACACACCAACTATACACAACACATTAAATAAATACATTTTTTGGTCTGTTTGAGACACAAGGGTCCTTTTCCCTGGTAGCCCCAGCTGTCCTGGGAACTCACTTTGTAGACCAGGCTGGCCTTTGCACAGAGATCTGCCTGCCCCGCTGCCTTTCCCAAGGTGCTAGGACCTAAAAGCATTCTCCACCAGCCGACCGCACGGCCCCATGGCCCTAATAAATACAATTCTTAATAAGTAAAATTGCCAGTGAAACAGATGATAATATTGCAAAAATAACAATAACAGCAATAATCCATTCCTTAACTGCCCCCATCAAAAGAATAACAATTTTTCATTATCAAAAAACATTTTTCCAAAGAAAGAACTGAAAACTTGAACTGCAATGGCCTTGAACCTACACAGGAAAAAGCTTCTGGCAACTTGAATCATTCCAACAGCTCCTCCGCTTCGCTCCTGTGCTTGGAAGATTTGAGCACTCATCCTTCCTCCGCCCAGCATCCCTCTCACTCGACCGACGTGAATGGCTTTTTTTCAATGCCTATGGAGCATAAGACAAATAAGACTGTTTTTCCTTTCTAGTTTTTGTTTTTTTTGCCTTGGAACCATGGTGGTTTTATCACAGTAAAAGAAAAAGGAATTAATAGAAAATATAACTATTAGTTTATGGGTATGTGTAATAAAACTTAGTTTATCTTATAGGTCTCAAAAAAAGAAACCGAAAAAAAAAAAAAAAAGAGGGAGTGGGAGGTGGGGTTTAGTAATCCTTTCTAAGATACAAATGGAAAACTCTGTGTTCCAATCCTAATTGATAAATTTTCAATTTTTGAAAATTTACATTTTAAAAACAAAATAAAAAAAAATTTTATTTTTTTATTTTCCCAACAGGGGTAAAAATCAACACTTAAATGCCTGAAAACATACAACTTATGGCTGTGGCCAGGAAATGGACCTTGGGAAAAGTACCAGCAGAAGAAAAGGCCTTTGAACCCATCTGGAAAGATTAAAGAAAGAGAACCTCCAGACTGGCCTGAAAAAAGCCACAGACAAACACGGAGCATCTACTTTCTCCTCTGGAATACCTATTTGGAGTTAACTGTTTTATAAGGGGCCCCCCTAAATTAGAATACTTTTTACCTTCCAGATACTGAAAACCTTCCTACCTCTCCCCTTATAGGAAAAAAAAGAAAAACATGATTGGTAAATGAAATCATTCCCTAACTCTAAATTATAGAGCCAATTGTTAACAGTGGTAATTTCCTATAAAACAGGTGTATTAACTGATTGATAGGCATTATTAATTGATTGATCAGTTCCTGATAAGGAACTGTGAAAGGATAAATTTCTCTATCTAGAGCAAATTCAATAGTAGTGTTTATAAACTGTTTGTATTTATATAGCTTGGCAAAAATATATGACTACCACACAGGAAAGCTCTGACATCACAAATGAATTATTCTGCCTAGGAGAATGTTGGCTAGGGGTTCAAACCCTGCCCCCCCCCAAAAATATAAAGACCTTTTGCCTATAATTGGGATACATGCATGGAGAAAGGCAGTAAGTCCCCTTTGTTTGAAGAGAAGACCTGGTATGAGCATTAAAAATGTTTATGAGACGTCACTGGGGGTCCCACTTGCTAATGTTCAACTAAACGGCCTCTGAAATGCCAGAAGATGTTACCAAAAGCCACTAAGGCAATACAAAGCCAAATATTGGCCACCCTCCCCGGAGACAAGCAAGACTCTTCTGTTAGTATCAGCTACACTTCAACGGCCTGGAGATACTGTGCAACAGTGTCAGCCAATTGTCTATATATAACCCAAATATAATTGGCTATTAGCTCTCCTCTTTGGGAGGGAATAACTCAAAAGTGGATGCCACAAGCTTTGAATGTCCTCCTAGTGGTTAGGATATGTTATTAGCCACAGTAAGAATTTGTCACCCTTTATAGAAAAAACACAGTTTGTGGATTAGCATATACCATCCAAGCATCGGTGTGTCTATGCTCACAAGCTTAGCTTCTGCCAATAATCATTAGGTACTCTGCTTAAATGCCTGTACATCTAATTTTTTGTGCTTTGTTAGTATGACTATAAACTGTATCACTGGAAAAACTGTCAACCAATGAAGGGAAACAAACCTGAACAGACCCTAGGTCCAAATGAACAACTCCAAAGAAATAAACTGTTTTCTCATTTTCTTATTCTCACCACACTTGTGCCCCCTTTTTTTTCCCAAAAGCCCCAGGGAAACAAATTGAGGGAGAGGAAGGTGTGGGGAGATGTACGGGCCCTAGCAGAGAGATAGGGGTGAATCATGAGACACAGGAAATATAGTCTGGACTCCTCCTTGATCAACATGCCTGCGCATACAAGCAACTTCTCCAACTTGGACTATGGGAAACCTTGTTGTTTTTTCAAAAGTTCAAATTGGGACTAGATAACTTGCAAAATTGCACCAATTATTAACTAATTTTTGAAAAATGGCAAACTGAGTAAACATCAATTTATCTGCAAACAACTGTTTTTATAATAATGTAAAATCCGCTTAAAAATAAAACAAATAAAAAAAAAAAAAAAAAAAAAAAAAAAAAAAAAGAAAGCACATCGTAACTCACAAAGTAGCACCAGGAACTCGAGGTCAGTAATAACTTCAGGGGTTTATTTATGTTCGCCTTGGTTTAGTCTGCTTTTGTAAACAGGATCCCACTGTATAGCTCAGGCCGGACTTGAACTCACTTGTAGTCAAGCCTGACCTTGAACTTGTAACCCTCCTTCCTCAGCCTCCCCAATGCTTGGAACACAGGGATGCACCACCACATCTGGTAAATGATGACTTTTAGTCTGTTCTTTTGAGACAGGGACCCCCAATAGCTGCAGCTGGCCTGAAACTCACTATGTAGACCAGGCTGACTTCAATCTCACGGAGATCCCCTTGCCTCTGCCTCCCAAGGGCTGGGACCCAATGCAAATAGCAACTTTTAACAACAAATTACAATGAAATGGAGGGGAGGGTGTTCTAAGTGAAATATGAACTAAAAACACAGTAATAAGTTATGGAGTGAAAATAACCCTCACAGAGCAGAATCTTATGCCCAACTTCATAAAAAGATAAAATCAAAAGAACTAAGAAAACAAAAGCCAAATTCACACTAAAAGAAACACTCAAATCTAAGCTGCTTAGAAGTGGGAACTACCAAGCAGGGCCGCCCTGGGCCAGCACAGCCAAGAGCGAGCAGCCTCACAGCAGAGAGACAGGAGTAGTCACAGGGGTAGAGGAGAGATTGGCAGCTTTCAGACTGTGCCTCGCCTTGAATCGCTCCATTTTATACAGCAACAGTTTTTACTTGAGTTGTTCCATTTGAGTGTAAGTGCCAAGGCCAGAGACCTCATTTATGCAGGGACCCCATCCCCAGCACGCCGCGGGACACAAGCTGATCATTTATTTGTGCCAATATGTAAGTCTGCCTGTATATACATCACATCATACCAGAGACACAAGATTATGAGTTCACCAACCACGTTACCCCCAACCCAAGGCTGCAAGGAAGGAGCAATGCTGACCCTCTCCCAGTCCATCCCATGAGCCCTGTCCAGGGACTTCTGCATCCTCAGGTTCTAGCTAGATCACAGTTACTCCTGTCCTCAAATATCCCATGTCAGATGACACTGGCATGGCCTATCACCCTGATGTTGACAACTTCATATCCCGAACAGCTCTGTACCTGAGGAGCAGCTGAGACTCACTGGGTCCCTATGGAGACATCCTTGGAGGGAGGCCAGCTTCCTGCCTCCACCTTCAATACAGTCATAGGCAGCTGTGAACCACCCCACATCATTGCTGGGAACTCAGCTGAGCACTTTTCAAGAGCACCCTCCCTTAGATGCTGAGCAATCTCTATAGCTTCTTGTGAGATTTTAAATATTTTATTTTTATTATTTGGGGGGGGTGTATTTTTAAGACAGGGTCTCCCTGTAGCTCTAGCTGGCCTGGAACTCTCTAGACCGGGCTGGTCTGGAACTCACAGAGATCTGCTTACCTCTGCCTCTTGAGTGCTGGGATTAAAGGCATGCACCACCACACTCAGCTTGAAGAACACTTTATTTTTAAAATGTACTGATAGAACAAGAGTTTAGAAGGGGGGGTGTGTGTAAGACACAGAGCTCCATAGCCCTTACCAGCACGGTGGCTCACCTGTGGTCTAGAAAACATCCCCATTCTATGTAACTAATACCAGATCAGGACTTACTTCACAGGAAAATGGAATAAAAATCACTTCACAGGGCCCACTTCAAAAGCTGAGATGTTCCATGTGTAGAGGAAGAAGCACAGAAATGTGAAGGGCCAACTCCCCCTGCCTGTGCCTTTCCTCACTCTGAATCCTCACACTTTGCAGGGCCAGGAGTCCCTTCGTGTCACCCTGTTTCCTTGTGGTTCAGATGCGCCCGATGACAAACAGCAAGGGGTGAGAACTAGATGCTGCACTGGGTTGTCATTCCCACCACTGTGAGAGAGCTGCGGGTTCCTCAAAAATGTAGATAAACATTAACACATGACCCAGAACACACTTGCAAGTGTCACCGAAGACAGGTTCTCAAACAGCTCTACCCCCATGAAATCCACATTAGCACTGTATGCCACAGCCAAACATGGGCTAATTGCATGTGTACACACACAAACATACATGTGCACAAGCACAAGCACAAGCACATAGACACCTGTACACGCATGCACATGTACATGTCCACCCATGCACACATAAACATAGACATACTTTTTATTTTATTGTTTGAGACAGGGTCTCACTGCACAGCCCTTAGCTGGCCTGTAATTTGCAGGGGGGTCCACCTGCCTCAGCCACCAGAACAGGACATACAATTTTATTACTGATTTTTTGTGAATTTCATACAATACGTTTGGATTATATTAAAAGCCCCCCTGTGCACCCCTCATAGATGCCCCATCAGATGTTCATGAATTCTGCCATATATGTTGAGGCCTATTAAGCCTAGTTCGTGTCCCCAAATGTGCCTCAGTGTGAGTCTATCCACCAGAGCCTGGTCACCACTCCCTTAAAGAAAACCAACTCGTTCCCAGTAATCATTGGTTGCCTGTAGTTTCTCAGCTCAGGTTGGGGCTTCTTACCCGTTTCCCCACTTCTATGGTGGGTTTTGTCCACTTTGAGCCTGCATGGGTCTTGTGTGGTAAGTTCATGTGAATAACTGCACAGTTGTCTGGAGGACGCCATTTTCCTGTGGTCACCTACCACCCTGGCTCTTACATTGTTTCTGCTCCCTTTTCTGAAATGGTCCCTGAGCCCTGAGCGGCAGAGGTTAGATTAGGGTACTACCCAAGGACGGGCACTCTGTGGTCTCTTATTGCACTTTGGCCCATTGTGGCTTCTGGGTTGCATGAAGAAGCTTTCCTGGTACTAATATTCTCCCTGCCCCCTTTCAGCTAAGTCCCCTGAGCCTTAGGTGAAAAGGTTGATTTGTAGATAAGGATACACAAATTTTAACACTAGAAAAAGGCAGTAATACCTTCTAGGAGTCCCCAGTCTGTATGCAAGAACTATTACCACCTGTTTTGACGTGGCGTCATGTTACTTCATTTTTCCCCAAATGTGGTATTTTTTGTTATCTTTCTTTAACTTGGCATGGTCGATGTTCTTTGCACACGAGAAAGTCATAGGCATCCAAAAGTTGAAAAAATTATGAAGGAATACCACAGAAAGATCTAGGATGGGGAACTCTTAACTCTTCAATAAAATGCATGTGTAATGAAAGGGTCACATGACCCCGTGCCGCCTTCCCACGCTCTCCCTGACACCCTTGTGTGCCGTCCTCTTTTCCTCCCACCCCCAAAAGGACAAAGACAGCACACACCCCTGCAGGCTCCACTGTTTGCCTCCTCACTTTTACTTACTACCTACACAAAATTGTTTAAATTGTTTAGTTGGTACATTTTTCTATCAGGAAAACGGTGTATTTTGATTGGAAGTGGAACAAATCACAACTTTTCCATTAAAATAAGTGGAAATTGTTTCTTCACTTCCAGCTTTGTAGCTAATGGCAGTGTTGTGTGGAATGAATTAGTCATGAAGTGAGGGCTAGGTGTCTCGCTTTATCTCTCCCATTAGACCATGGAGTCCAGGCCTGACTCATAGCTGGCGTCCATAAGAGTTCTTGAATGAAATAGAACTTTAAAAGATTAGTGAAAATTAACAGGTTCAGTTACTTAACAAGATCTAAGTAACTAGGACTGAGAACAGAATGCCAGTCTAAGGCAGGACAAAGCCCACAACCTGTGCACATCAGCTGCCAGAGCTGTTTCCCCAGGCAGCATAAGATAACACTTCTGAAAGCACATTGCTTGCACACTAGATCTGGACAGTTACACAGAGGTGGAGGGAGATTTTGTAACAGTGGCAGGAGGCGAGGCCGTGTGGCATGTGTTGTCCACCTGAGACAGAGGAGGTAGCTGGCACTCTCACACTGTGTGGTTGGTGAGAGCCGAATGAAGGGACGATGCACAGGGATAAAGTAGGCCTAGAGGAAAGAATAAGGGAGGGGACTCACCAGGAGGCCAGCGAGCATGTGCTTTGGGAGCCCCAAGAGTCGAGGGGATCCCAGATAGAGTCTGTCTAGAGCTGAGGCATTCAGAAGCCACTGACACAAACAGTGTCTTTTTCAGAGGGACATGGCCACCACCACCCTTTGGCCAGGAAAGGAAGGAGATGGCCAAAGAAACACACTCCAGACCTTCCTCCTGCATCCAGCCTCCTGTGAGTGGCTCTCATAGGAAAAGTAAGGGTAAAAGAAGACTCCAGGTGATAAGTTCTAGATAGACCAGTGCCCTGGGTATAGAGAAAAGTGGACCTAGTTGGACAATGTAGAGTGATAAACCTGGGGAAAACTAGCCCAGCACACCAAAGGACCACTGTTGACTTCCTGTTCTTCTCACTCCAGCCTATTCGGTCTGAACAGATGGGCTTTCAACTGGGGTGTTGTTTTATGTTGAGTAGCCGTAGTTTATAAGACACAATTCCTAAATGGCTAATGGTATGATTGCATGAAATAGAACATTAAGGAAACTTGTAACCATTCCACTTTTCCCCCAGGCAGATTCTGAATGCTGTCCTACACGTTAATTCATGAGGTCTTAGTGAACAAATATTTCTTATGACCTTGAAAACAGAAGTTGACCTGAGCTTTTATAAAGACCTCCAAAACCAACTTAAATTTTTTGATTCACCAGAAAAATCCAGACCAGTTTCTGTTGAGCCCAGAGATGGAGAGAATGGAAAGTAAGTGTTAAGCTGTCTTGGCTGCTTCGATTTGGTAGACTGGACACCTCCATCCCATGTCTTACATACTACGATTGTTCCACAGCCTAAGCAAGGTCTCCAAAGAGTTGAACTTGAACTTTGTTCAGCACTTAGACTGAATCACCGCTTGTTTTTAACCAAAGTTGTTTTCATTTCATTCAGTCGCCCTTTTAACACTGACTCCAAGGACAGTTTGAATTTCCAAAGTAGCACTGACTGCAGCCTGCAAAGACACTGATTCCCCCACTCCTTGGCGTCCACCCCTCTTGTGGAGAGAGAAGATACTATCTCTCTTCAACTCCATCTCTCCTCACTTAAAGGCCTACTTTTCCACATCGTATTGAGCTGGCCAAGCAAGTGGTTAAGGGGATTCTCACTGCTCAGTCAGGTACCTAGGGGTGGGGGGCGGCGTGTGATCTCATTAACATTCCTAACATAATCTAGAAGTAGAGTGGCTGCTGCCTCCGAACCCAGAGAAATCAAAGGCATTAGATACCCAGGGGACACTGACATTTCCATCTTTATAGAATTCAACTGTTCGCCTCAGAAACAGCTATCAATCCAGCCCATTGGATGAAGTACCCTGCAGCGACTGCAGCCACTATCAGCCTGTTCAGAGACTAAAGAGGAAAAAGACAAGAGTCCACAAGTTTACTCAGACTTCCATGGAAAATATAACTTATTGAAGACTATTAGTCAGGCAGCATGGGGTGGTGAGAGCTTGGAACTGGGTCAGTTGACGACAAGTCTGCGTCTTGTGATGCCAGAGGCGGCCCACTTCGTTTCTAAGGTCTAGGCTTCTTTTATTTGTAATACAAGCACAATGTATTATTTATAGGGATATCATGAGAATTAAATAGGATTAAGGACATAAAGTAGTTTCACAGTGGATATGAGCACTCCATATGAATGGAAGGAGTCAACCAGGTCTGTCACTCTCCACTTCACTTCTCTAGAAAGAATACAGAAAATTATCAAATGATTGCTTAGCACCCACAATTATGCACATGTATTATGTGTTCATTAAAAACTAGTAAATCTGGGCTGGAGAGATGGCCTAGCGGTTAAGAGCATGACTGCTCTTGCAGAGGATCCGGGTTCGATCCCCGGCACCGACATGGCGGCTGAGAACTGTCTGCAACTCCAATTCCAGGAGAACTCCAGTTCCAGGGGAATCCGACACCCTCTTCTCACCTCCGTTGCATTGCACGACAAGGGTGCACAGACCTACATGCAGACAGTACATTCATACACAGAAATAAATAAATAAAATAAAATAGATAAAAATTTGCATTTTAAAAAATAAATAAATAAATAAAATAAAAACTAGTAAATCCAGGGATGGGGAGATGGCTCAGTGGGGAAGTGGTTGCTGTGGAACAGGAGGACTTGAGCTGGGATGCTCAGAAGCTGTACGTGGAAGCATGTGCCTGAGGTCACCTCTGTGAAATGGAGACAGGAGGATCCTCTGGCCAGAGGGTCTAACTGAACTGGCAGGTTGCAGGACCAGTGAGAGACACTGACTCAAAAATTAAGGTGGGGGGGCTGGAGAGATGGCCTAGCAGTTAAGAGTGCCAACTGCTCTTGCAGAGGACCAGGGTTTCATTCCCAGCACCCACATGGCGGCTGAGAACCGTCCATAACTCCGATTCCAGGAGAACTCTAGTTCCAGGGGAATCCGACGCCCTCTTCTGATCTCCGCGGCATTGTACAACATGGGTGCACAGACCTACATGCAGACAGTACATTCATACACATAAAATAAATAAAACTAAAAAAAATTAAGGTGGAACGTGGCACTCAAAGTGGAATTCTGTCCCCTGTGCACATGTGTGCCAGCATGTACACCCATACATATGTGTGCAGACAGGCATATACCACACAAAGAAATAAAAGAAAGAAAAAATACAGCCAATAGGAAAGGAAGTACAAAAAGCATTTTTTCATAAGAGGAAGTTATAATAATGGCCCAGAAAATTGGAGGAGCCCCGGGAAGACTAAAAGAAGTAGAAAAAAGTCAATAATGATGAAAATATGTTCAAGGGTTTAAATAGGAGAAGAATCAGAAAAAAAGTTAAGTAGAAGTTTTATATATTTGGGGTTAATAGGAGCAGGAGGCTTGGTAAGAACCATCTGGACTACCAGCTGCCAAATTGTATTCAGATGCTAGAGAAGAGGTTCTCCCCCCTAACCCAAGCATGCAGGACTCAACAAAAATGCTTGTTCTATAAGAGGAATGGAAAGGGCTGGGGAAGGAGAGGCCACAGAGAGCTGGTCCTGTCCTGTCAAGTAGATTTCCCCTGTTTCCTCCACAGTCCAGAAAGAAGACTGCATTACACAGAAACAAGGAATGGATGAGGAGACTAGAAATACATAGAATAAAACAGCAAAGAGGCCTGCCTTAGAAACAAGGAGAGGCTGAGGAGACTAGAAATACATAGAATAAAACAGCAAAGAGGCCTGCATTACACAGAGATGAGGAGAGGTTGAGGAGACTAGAAATACATAGAATAAAACAGCAAAGAGGCAGGCCCATGGAGAGTGGGTGCAGAACTTGGTTTTTCAATGTTGAAAGTAACCTGAATGCTTTTATTTCTAACTGTGATGCCCAGCCTGAAACATAGACCAATTAAACAGGACTATCTGTGCAGGCTCAGAGCACCAGCATTTTTTAAAGGGCTTAGAAAATTGTGACGCTAAAGACAATCAACACAAGAACAAACGTCCCTAAAAGATACAACCAAGCCAGAATAAGGAGATTCTAAACAAAAACAGTAGTCCAGGCAACACAAGAGGACATAGAAGATTCAGGATCATAAACCCTGCAAAGAATCAATAATTGGTAAAATGTTTTTAAAGCAATACTGCCAAGTCTCTGCAAAGTATTTTCAGGAAATACACACATATTCATACACAAATGCACACACATACACACATCCTTGTTGTGCTGGATAGCTTTAGTGTGAACTCAACACAACTGGGTTGAGGGAGCCTCAGGGAATTGCCTCCATTGGACTGTCCTGTGGCCATGTCT
Organism: Rhizomys pruinosus; assembly: GCA_009823505.1. NCBI lineage: Eukaryota > Metazoa > Chordata > Mammalia > Rodentia > Spalacidae > Rhizomys > Rhizomys pruinosus. The sequence continues at coordinate 21,098 of VZQC01006870.1, forward strand.
GTGGGACATTTTCTTGATTGTTGGGTGATGGGGGATGGCCCAGCCCACTGTGGGCAGTGCCATCCCTGGGCAGGTGGTCCTGGGTTGTATAAGAAGGCAGGCTGAGCACGGGCCAGGGAGTTATTAAGTAGCGGTCCTTCATGGCCTGTGCTTCAGCTCCTGCCTCCAGGTTCCTGCTCTGAGTTCCTACCTTGGGTTCCCTAAGTGATGAACTGTGACCCAGGAGATGTAAGAGGAATAAACCCTTTCCTCCCCAAGTTGGTTTCGGTCAAAGTGTTTTGTCACAACAATTGAAGAAGGTAAAAATAAAACAATAACAATCCAGAAACATTTCAGAGAAAAGGTAGGCAGGAAAAGTTTTATATGCAAGAGACAGTGAGGCTAGAGCGGTAGTAGCTCAGGACTTAAGAGATCTTGCTCTTCTTCCAGAGGACCTGGATTCAATTCCCAGGATCCATGTGGCAGCTCTGTTGCCCTCTTCCAGTCTTTGTGGGCATTACACACACACCATTAATTTTGAAATTAACTTTCAAAACATTTTTAAAAACTAAAAACAAAGAAAACTGATGGTTGGTAGCTGATGACTGATGGTTGATGGTTGATGTCTGGTGGTTGATGGCTGATGGCTGATGTCTGGTGGTTGATGTGTGATGGCTGATGGCTGATGCTTGATGGTTGATGGCTGATGGTTGATGGTTGATGGTTGATGGTTGATGGTTGACGTCTGATAGCTGATGGTTGATAGTTGATGGTTGATGGCTGATGGCTGATGGCTGGTGGTTGATGTCTGATAGCTGACAGTTGAAAGTTGATGGCTGATGGCTGATGGCTAATGGTTGATGGGTGATGGCTGATGTCTGATGGTTGATGACTGATGGCTGATGATTGGTGGCTGATGTCTGATGGTTGATGTCTGATAGCTGATGGCTGATGGTTGATATCTGATGTCTGATGTCTGATGGCTGATGGTCGATGTCTGATGGCTGATGTCTGATGGTTGATGGCCGATATCTGAGGTCTGGTGTCTGATGGCTGATGGCTGATGGCTGATGGTTGATGTCTGATGTCTGATGTCTGGTGGCTGATGGCTGATGGCTGATGGCTGATGGCTGATGGTTGATGGCTGATGGCTGATGGTTGTTGGCTGATGTCTGATGGCTGATGTCTGATGTCTGATATCTGAGGTCTGGTGTCTGATGGCTGATGGCTGATGGTTGATGGCTGATGGTTGATGTCTGATGTCTGATGGTTGATGTCTGATATCTGAGGTCTGGTGTCTGATGGCTGATGGCTGATGGTTGATGGCTGATGGTTGATGGCTGATGGCTGATGGCTGATGGCTGATGGTTGATGGCTGATATCTGAGGTCTGGTGTCTGATGTCTGATGTCTGGTGGCTGATGGCTGATGGTTGATGGCTGATGGCTGATGGCTGATGGCTGATGGCTGATGGCTGATGGCTGATGGCTGATGGCTGATGGCTGATGGCTGATGGCTGATGGCTGATGGTTGTTGGCTGATGTCTGATGGCTGATGTCTGATGTCTGATATCTGAGGTCTGGTGTCTGATGGCTGATGGCTGATGGTTGATGGCTGATGGTTGATGTCTGATGGCTGATGGTTGATGTCTGATATCTGAGGTCTGGTGTCTGATGGCTGATGGCTGATGGTTGATGGCTGATGGTTGATGGCTGATACCTGATGCCTGATGGGTTATGGCTGATGGATGATGGCTGATGGTTGGTGGCTGATGGTTGATGGTTGATGCCTGATGATTGGTGGTTGGTGGTTGATGGCTGATGCCTGATGACTCATACTTGATAGCTGATGTTTGATGGTTGATTCCTTATGGCTAATGGCTAATGGCTGATGGTTGATACCTGATGGCTGATGGTTGATGGCTGATATCTGATGGCTGATGGTTGATGGTTGATAACTGATGGCTGATGGTTGATGGTTTATTGTTGATCATTGATGGCTGATGGCTGATGGTTGTTGGCTGATGCCTGATGACTAATGGCTGATGGTTGATGGCAGATCCAGTCAGAATTAAGTTAGTGTAAAGTTGCGTATGTATGTGTTCATCTGTGTGTGTGTGCATGGGCACTTAGAGGTCAGAGGTTGATGTCAGGTGTGAGGTCAGATGATTTCTTCTGTCACTTTCCACATTATTTTTTGATACAGAGTCTCTCACTGAATCAGGAGGTAGACTAGATGTCCCCAGGGACCTTCCTGTCCCTACTTCCACAGTGATGATAGACACACACTGCTGAGCCAGGACTTTTCATATGGATGCTGGGGATCAGACTCAGGGCCCCATATTTATGTAGCAAGCACTTACAACTGGGCCATCTCCCCAGCCCCAAGTTAGTATAAACTTTAACACAATCCTGAGTAACTGAAATACATACTGTAAGTTCTAGAGCAAGCACTAAGAAAATAAACCTTTAAAGCTACAGTTTTAAAAATTAATAAAAATGTAATATCATAATAAATGTCACCATCAAATAATTTTACCTAGTACAAAACAATTTAGTGAAACAGAGACAGAGGAACAGAAATCTAGGTGACAGGTAGAAAATCAGTAGGACAATGGCAGATGTCAATACAACCATGCAGACATCAGCACTAGAGATGAATGGATCACAAGGCAGAGGACCCCTCCTCATCTTCACAGGGCTTACTCCTACATATCAGCACCACCAAATGCCCCTCCTTGTAAGATACCATCAGGGCTGGGGAGATGGCTCAGTGGTTAAGAGCACTGGCTGCTTGTGCAGAGGACTCAGATTAGATTCCCAGGACCAACATTGTGGCCAATGACCGTCGGTGACTCCAGTTCCAGGAGATCAGATACCTTTTGACTTCTGTGGGTACTGCATGACACGGGGGCACCTACATGCATCCAGCCAATACACTCATTCACACAAAATAAAAATAATAAAATATTTTAAAAAACATATACCAGACATATTGGATGATGGCCTCGCTCATGGTCTGACTTTACCTTATCTTTGTAAAGACTCTCTTTCTGAGCCAGAGGGAAGGCTCTGCAAGTAAGGTAATTGTAGCACAATCCTGACCACCTGCATTCCATCACCAGAATCAATGTGGAAGGAGAGAACAGACTTCTGAAAGTTATTCTCTGACCTCCATATGCACACTACTCACACATACACACATTATACACACAACAATTGTGGGAATGAAACTTAGTGTGTGGCTTGAAGCAAGAACTTGTAAGACCTGTCCCGGAAGACCTCCCATTATCTGATATCTCTGTGGACATTCAGTTGCCTCTGTGAGTTATTTATCTGTAACAGGAAGGTTTGGGATATTACAATGATTCTTGCTTTGCCCTGTCTCTGCAAAGTTCTAGGCCCCTTCCCTTGAGGCATTGAGTAAAATGTCACACCTCTAGTTACCTGTCGCACAAACTCTGCAGCCCCCCGATTAGAACCAAGGTGGCCCACCCCTCCCTTCTGCCTGCTGCCCACTTCCTTGCCCAGAGCACAGTAGCCTTCAATATATTGCCCTCACTGACAGAAAAGAAACAGAGTTCCTCTTCTCCTCGGCTCTGTGTGTGTGTGTCCGTTCATTTCCATGGTGATCTCCTGCAGTTTTCCCTCCCCTCTTCTTGCTGGAGCAAAGCCTAGAGACAGTCAGCCTACAGGCAGGGGACAAGTCCTGGAGCTGAGCCAAGAAGGGAAGAACAGCGTGTGGAATGCAATCACACGTGACACAAAGACATTGATCAATGACAAATAATAATGGTGATGATGATGGTGATAATCGTGATGATGGTGATAATGATGGTAATGAGGATAATGATAGTGATGATGATGGTGATGGTGATGGTGATGATGATGAAGATGGTGATGATGATGCTGATGGTGATGATGATGGTGATGGTGATGATGGTGATGATGATGGTAATGATGATGGTGATGGTGATGATGGTGATGATGGTGATGATGATGCTGATTACGATGGTTATCATGATGGTGATGATGATGATGATGATGGTGATGTTGATGGTGGTGATGATGGTGATGATGATGATGATGATGGTGATGTTGATGAGGGTGATGATGATGGTGATGATGATGATGATGGTGATGATGATGATGATGGTGATGATGATGGTCATGGTGATGATGGTAATGAGGATGATAATGGTGATGATGGTGATGATGATGGTGATGATGATGGTGATGGTGATGATGGTGATGAGGATGATAATGGTAATGATGATGATGGTGATGGTGATAAGGGTGATGATGATGGTGATGAGGGTGATGATGATGATGGTGATGATGGTGATGATGATGATGGTGATGATGGTGATAGTGATGATGGTGATGATGATAATGGTGATGATGATGGTGATGAGGTGATGATGATGATGGTGATGATGGTGATGGTGATGATGGTGATGATGATAATGGTGATGATGATGGTGATGAGGGTGGTGATGATGATGGTGATGATGGTGATGGTGATAATGGTGATGATGATGGTGATGAGGGTGATGATAATGATGGTGATGATGATGATGGTGATGATGGTGATGATGATGATGGTGATAGTGATGATGATGGTGATGAGGGTGATGATGATGATGAGGGTGATGATGAGGGTGATGATGATGGTGATGAGGGTGATGATGATGATGATGGTGATGACGGTGATGATGATGATGATGATGGTGATGAGGGTGATGGTGATGATGGTGATGATGAAGATGATGAGGGTGGTGATGATGGTGATTGTGATGATGATGATGGTGATGATGATGAGGGTGATGATGATGAGGGTGATGATGAAGATGGTGAGGGTGATGAGGGTGATGATGATGGTGGTGATGATGATGATGGTGATGATGATGATGGTGATTATGATGAGGGTGATGATGATGATGATGAGGGTGGTGATCACGGTGATGATGGTGATGAGGATGATGATGGTAATGATGGTGATGGTGATGATGATGATGGTAATGATGGTGAGGGTGATGATGGTGATGGTGATGCTGATGAGGGTGATGATGAAGATGATGAGGGTGATGATGATGATGAGGGTGATGATGATGATGATCGTGATGATGATGATGGTGATGATGATGATGGTGATGATGATGATGGTGATGATGGTGATGAAAGTGATGATGATGGTGATGATGGTGATGGTGATGATGATGATGGTGATGATGATGGTGATGATGATGAGGGTGATGATGATGATGGTGATGATGATCATGATGAGGGTGATGGTGATGAGGGTGATGATGATGGTGATAAGGGTGATGATGATGATGATGGTGATGAGGGTGATGATGACGATGATGGTGATGGTGATGATGATGGCGATGATGATGATGATGGTGATGAGGGTGATGATGAAGATGATGAGGGTGGTGATGAAGGTGATGATGGTGATGATGATGATGGTGATGATGATGAGGGTGATGATGATGATGATGATGATGGTGATGAGGGTGATGATGGTGATGATGATGATGGTGATGATGGTGATGGTGATGATGATGGTGATGATGGTATGATGGTGATGGTGATGATGATGAGGGTGATGATGATGGTGATGATGGGGATGATGATGATGATGATGGTGATGATGATGATGATGGTGATGATGATGAGGGTGATGATGATGAGGGTGATGATGATTATGATGGTGATGATGATGATGGTAATGATGGTGAGGGTGATGAAGTTGATGAGGGTGATGATGGTGATGGTGATGGTGATGATGATGAGGGTGATGGTGATGATGATGATGATATGGTGATGAGGGTGATGATGATGTTGATGGAGATGATGATCATGGTGATGATGGTGATGGTGATGGTGATGATGGTGATGATGGTGATGGTGATGATGGTGATGGTGATGATGGTGATGGTGATGATGATGATGGTGATGATGATGATGATGAGGGTGATGATGATGATGATGGTGATGATGGTGATGGTGATGATGATGGTGATGATGGTGATGATGATGATGGTGATGATGATGGTGATGATGATAATGATGGTGCTGATGATGATGGTGATGGTGATGGTGATGGTGATGATGATGGTGATGATGGTGATGATGATGATGGTGATGATGATGGTGATGATGATGGTGATGATGATGATGATGATGGTGATGGTGGTGATGGTGGTGATGAAGTTGATGATGGCAATAATGATAATGGTGATGATAGTGATGAAGGAGCATGATGATGGTGATGATGGTGATGATGATGATGGTGATGATGATGATGGTGATGATGATGATGATGGTGATGATGGTAATGAGGATGATAATGGTGATGATGGTGATGATGATGATGATCATGATGGTGATGATGATGGTGATGGTGATGATGATGCTGATGAATGAAGGTGGCAATGATGATAAGGATGGTGATGATGGTGATGGTGATGGTGATGGTGATTATGTTGATGGTGATAAGGATGAAGAGGAAGAAGATGCTGGTCATGATGAAGATGATGGTGATGATGAAGATGATGATGGTTATAGTGATGATGATGAAGGTGATGATAACAATGGTGATGATGGTGGTGGTAGTGATGATGATGATGGTGATGGTGGTGGTGATGATGATAATGATACTGGGCTCTATTTCTAAATAAGGTCAAATTCTTTACTGGACTTTAGCATAACAATTATAGCTGGGAGGACAAAATTCAATCCATAACAATTATCTTTCTTTGTTATCTTTCCTCAAAGTTACCACAAAATGGGGAAAGCTCTGGATGAAATAGAGTATAGCTGTGATAGGAGAACAGGAGACAGAGCTATGAGCCCTGCCTAAGAGGAAAATTTCCTCTCCTATTTCTTATTTCAGACTTTCTTCTTCTCCCATCTTTCCACAGAGCACTCTACTGGAGACACCACAAACCAAGGAAGGGCACTGTGGAGAAGAGGTCCTGCCCAGAGCAGGACTCGAGGCGCTTCTCCTGAGTCATCTTGGTAAAGGCTGGCCCTAATTCTATTTGTATATGGCTCAACCTCAAACACCAGCTATAGATGAGTACTTTAATTTAGGGCAGCAAGTGGCATTTGTGGTCATCCTCCCCTGGAGAAACTGGGATCTGCTGTTTTCTGGCAAACAGACAGCTTTGAGTGTGTCTTTACTTAAAGGTTTTCCTTTGGAAGGGTGAATAGAGCCATTCATAGGAGAAGGAGCATTTAGAAATTCTAGGCAACCTTAATATATGAAGAAAATCAAAGATGTATGTCCCAAGGTCATGTATGAATATATCTCTCTACTGTAGCGACCTCTTAGCCACAAAATCACAGTGAATTAGAATGTTTTTCCAGAGAAAAAAGTGCCCATCACTGTGAGAAGAAAACGCATGCTAATGGCGCTAACTTACCCCTTCTTTATAAATGAGCTCAGAAACTCAGGGTAAAAACTGCAGATTCGTGCATTGAATTCAGACTGATTTAAATTTCAGATCTGCCCTGGTGGCCAACATATGAGATGTCTGTATTCAGGGTAGAAACTTTTTTTCTTTCTTTTTTTTGGCAAGAATACTGACTGTTGGATTATTTGCTTTGCATATTTTTTATACTTGAACCAGTCTCTATAGAATGTCTTTAAACAGATATGCGTTTATCTTCAAAGAATGAAGTACTCACTGGACTGCATAAAAGCGTAAGGAATAGCCTCACTCCCTGCCCCTCCCTGCTGTTAGGAAGGATTTCAGAGCTTTTCCCTGCACTGGTCCCATAAAGAAATATATCTGCACATTCCCCAATGGGACCTCTCAAGGCGAGTGTTTCTGGAATCTCTTTTGCTGCACAGACTTCAACTACACCAAATCCGTTTCCCACAGGGCGTACCTTTTACATGTTACCCAGATTCAGGGTGGGCCTGGCTGGAAAGAACAGGCTTCAGACTCACAGAGTCTCCAACTGAAGTGGAGAGGCATCGTTTATTCAATTGCATCCCGGGACATATGATTTCACATGTCTGATCTGATTTCCTTATTTCTTGTGTGTGCCCACGTCTGTGTGTATCCATGTGTTTTCTGTATGCACATGTGTGTACAGGTTGGTACATGTGTAGAGACCAGAGGTCAACCTCAGGTGTCTTCTTACTCAATCACTCTCTGCCTTGCTTTTAAAGACAACGCCTCTCATTATATCTGTAACTGGACAATTTTGTTAGGCCAAGCCCCCAAGGTCCTCCCATCTCTGCCTCCAAGCCCTGGGATTTCAGGCATGCATCACTTAGGTCCTCAGGCTTGCATGGCAAGCTCTTTGTTGCCTGAGCCATCCTCCAACCCTTGGTTTCCTAGTCTCTGAAGTGAAGTGATTCCCATGGGTATTTGGGAGAGTAACAACTTCCAAATATCAGGAATAAAGGCTTCAGTGTGCAATGAGAGAGAACACCAGCGAAGGATGAGGGGTGGCTGAGCAGAGGAGGCCATGCTCTGCTGCTCTTGGAGAAATTGCCCCAGAGATCCCATGGTCAGCCCTCAATGCAAGCTGCAAGAAAACTACCAGCCACAGAGCACCACTGTGTACTGCCCAAGAGGTCCACAAGCCCATGGGTGGACCTCACACTGTTCGATCAGGAACCCTGCAGAGGGGGCACCACCGTCCCCATTGAGCAGAAGCTAACTCAAGTAATTTATCCAAAGCCACAGAATATATACAGTGTGGAGCCAGGAATCAAAATTGGGCCTGTCTGACTCCAAAGTCTGTGGTTTCCTGTTACACCAAACTGCGTTAAGTAATAATAATATCAATAACAGTAATGATAAACGTCTTGACCCAACAGAGTCCTAAGGGAGGCTGGCTGTGGTCCTAAAGCCTGCGTTCAGAAGGTCAGCCTTCCTTCACCAGGCCCATCCCTCCTCCCAGCATCTGCCCTGAGGCTGGGTGTTGGGTTCAACGTATTCATGTGACTGTCTTCTACATTGGCATCCATGTTTTAAAGGAGGGGGCTTATCTTGCTGGCCGTGAGCCCCAGCACCCAGCACTGTGCTCCCCACACAGTAGGGGCTCAATAATCACTTGTTAAATGAAGGATTTTCTATTACGCAGAACTGAATGGACCAGTGAACATTACACAATTAAGCTCAAGAAACAGTGTAATTATATCCTTAACAATTTCCATTCATCCCTGACCAGGGAATAAGTGAACTTATTTTGAGAGAGTTTTTGATGGCTGCCTTTTAAATGAAGATCGTGATATAAGGTGAAGACTATTTCAAAAAATGGCAACACTCAACAAGTTAAAAGCTGAGTGATTTTTTTTCATCCAAAATTTGTGATATCTTAGCTCCTTTGGCAAGATGCGAATGATCCTTGGAAGATGATGGTGCTCCTAGCTTAATTCGGAGAAATTTCCAATTTGTTATCATTTATTTCTTTCCTTCTATCATCTTAGTTTTTTTTTTTTTTAACCACTGCATGTCTTAGATATTCTCCCAAGTAAAAATGCAACATTATCCAAAGTTTATTCAAACTTATCTGAACCTATTGGGGCTAGAAATTAGGTGGGAACTGTTTTCTTCATGAGATTTCTAGTGCCTTTTGGCTTTGGGTGGCTGGAAATGAAACAAAAGTAGCTTTCTTGCGGTATTTTGGTTTCTCCTCCCAACCCAAACCAGGAAGTGCAGAGACGCACAAAAATTAAAAGGGGAAAAAGTTAACTCAACTTTTTGAACTTCATACGTGATTTAGGTTCAATTTCAGTTTAAGGCAAAGGTTCAGCTGAGATCTTGTTTTATCCAAACCACTTGGCCCTTCCACTGAAATCATGGATAGGCGCATATAAGGGATTCTTTTCTAATGTAAGGAGAAAATTCCCTTTCTGGTCTGTGGGGTCAGTGTGTTGCCTGGATGTGTGGCAATGTTGTCATTAAGTGTTCACGGAAGGGCAAGAGAGAGAGATAGAGAGAGAGAGAGAGAGAGAGAGAGAGAGAGAGAGAGAGAAGGAATACAACTCACTTCACCTCTAGCTTCCTCTGTGTCTACTTGTCACCTATCTACAGACCTTTTAGCTCCCTGTCTATTATCTGGACCTGTCCACCTATCTATCATCTATGCCAATTACCTATATGTTTATCATCTATCTAGATCTGCCTCTACCCATCTATCATTTACAATTTCTCTACCTATCTAGCTACCATCATCTATCTATCCATACCATCTTTCATCTATTTGTATCTACTTACATCTATCTGCATCTATCTATTTTATCATCTACCAGCCCTCGCTCTCTCTCTCATCTATCTGCTGTCATATGTTGTATAATATAATCGTGACTTTAATAAGATGATCTGCATCTAGTCTGAGTTTTTTATTTCATTCTTTCTTTGGGAAACCTTAGTCAAGTCTGTGTCAACTACGTTCAGAATCAGATGTGGGCTGCTGAGCTGACTTGGGTGGGCTAGTGTCAATCCAGAATCCCATGAGAATTCTTGCCTAGATTGTGAAGGAGAACAAGAGTGAGATTCAAGGAGCAGCTAGTCCAACCACCAGCAGAGAGAGTGTGCAAATGCTTGTGATCTTTTTTGTTTGAGACTAAAGTTTCAGAGAACACCAGGACCTAGGGATACACAGTTGATTTCTGAGCAGTGGGACTTTATGAAAGGCAGAGGAACCAAGTTTGCCTTCAACTGTGAGCGGATTGACAAGCCAGGCAGCTGGGTGGCATCTTCCTGTTAGGTCTGTCAACCGCTCTACAACTGGAGAATAACTTATTTGCCTGATAAGTGCAAAAGGAAATAGTGGAGCTATTTTTCTCTTAGTCTGTGTCTGTATGTAACATAAATCAGTTAAGCCAAGTCTGCTTTCTCACCTATAATCGCAGCACTGAAGAGACTGCATGAATTTGAGACCAACTTGGGATTGTAGTTTCATCCCCAGGCCATCCTGGGCTACACTATATGACCGTGTCTCAAAAAAAAAAAGAGTCGATAATCAGGAGAGAAGAGAGGTGGCTCAGTAATTAAGAGCACTAGCTGCTCCTGCAGAAGACCTGGGTTCAGTTCCCAGCACCTACAATGGCAGCTAAGAACCGTCCATAACTCCAGTTCCTGGGGATCTGACATCCTCTTCTGACCTTTGTAGGCATTGCACAACATGGGTACACTTACATACACACAGGCAATACACCCATACACATAAAATAAAAATTAAAAATATTATTAAGTCCATCATCAAATCAGACCTTCATTTAGAGATGAGCCATTCAGTCAGCCACTGGTGACATCTGTTGACATCAGCTGCATTTGTACACACTGACATTTTCATAATAATCACACCATCTGAAATCGCCACTCAATTTTAGTGCTCTTAAGAAAAATATGCCAGTAAGAATGATTGCATAGCCTACCCAGCAGATAGTAAACTCTCTATCCAGAAGCCTGTTCACTTCATTTTGTTTTTACAATTCTGACATTTTAATCTTGATTATAGTCCTTAAGTAGTTAAGTAATGAATATTTAAAGTATGTTTCGGTGTTGATGTCTTCTCTCACATGGTTTTTAATGGTTTATCCCTAGGCACAGTACTTTCTAAAACATGCTAATAAATTGTTTGAAATCTACATTTTTCATCTATCAACTTAATGTTAAATAGCTATAGACCTATCTACCAAAATTTTCAACATCATTAGTGATAAATGTCATTAGTGATAGTCTGAGGTGTTTATTGTCTTTTAATATGTGAGACTAACTCAATCTTTAGCATATTATTGAAATAAAAAGTATATTTCAGGTACCGATCATCTCCTCTTTAAGATTATTATAACAATATTCCAAGTTAAGCTTTCAAAACCCATCGGTGTCCCAGGCTATAAGAATGGGTATAATTTTGTAGGGGAGAAATGCTGGCGTAGGCAGGGAGATCTCATCTACCTACTGCAAAACGAAGACCTCTGTTGGGTTTGGAACTGTCTCAGGGATACCATATCTGCCTGAGATGTTTATGGGGGAGCGCTGGGCCGGCAGACCCAGTTCCTTACTACGGCAAGAGTGGACGAGTGGTACAGACTTCATTTCTCAAAGGTTCCAGGTCCGCTCGGCGCAGTCTTCCTTCTGAACGAGGCATGCAGCTTCCCCGCCTCTATGTGGAAGTGGAAAGTGGGCCTTTTGTAGAACTGCCTTCCGTGCCAGGTGAAGGGAATGCCAGACTTTTCAAGGAAAGTGGATTTCCCTTGTGTGTTCTGGCTTACAAAATCTGTCTCATTCATTTTAGGAATAAAAATGTCGCACCTTCTAAACAGCAGAATAGGCCAAGCTCAACAGTCGAAGGTTTGTTTCTCCTTGAGTGATCCCAAACGCCTTGAGAATTGGAGTTGGGTGGAGAATATAAATGTCTAACTAAAAGGGGCTGCCACAGCTTCCCGCACAAAGCATTTCATCTGTCCACTGCTTGCCTCAATTATAAAAAGTAAATCTTTGGATTTAGGATATAAAGTGTTGGTGGAGTAATAGAATCCTAGACATCGTTTATTCAGAGTGGAAAGGAGATAGGAAACGGTAAGGCCTCTGCCCATGTGTGTCCCAGAAGTGGGCAGAGGACTGGGGTCCTGGCTCAGTCAGGAATCTGGGCCCTGCAAGCATGGAGACTGAATTCAACCTGCAGGACTCAGGTAAAGAGCTGGACATGGTGGTAGCGTCTTGTTATCCCAGAAATAGAATGGTGGACAGTGGAGAAAGGGACATCCCTGAGACCTGCCGGCTGGCCTAGCCCCCGGTGGAGGTCCAGGGTCCAGGCCAGTGAGAGACCATCTCAACCAAAAGAGGAGAGCACCCGAGGAATGACATCCAAGGTTGTCCTCTGACATCCAAAGAGAGAGAGAGAAGAGATGGAGACAGAAAGAGAGAGAAGGCAGAAGGGACCCTGAGAGGTGAGCAGCCAGGGCACAGGCACCGAGCTCCAGCACTGCAGTTATGATGATGCAGCTGCAATCCCTGCAGCTTACACTTAAAATCAGCTGCAGGTACCACCCCTCCCCACTGAGGCAGGAAATGGTCACCATCTGATGCTTAGCTGCTTGCCCTGAAGCATTCTGTCAATCAAGCATGTGTGTTTGCAAATGTCTGTGTACATAATACATGCACTTTGCTTTGCATAGTTGTGTGGTGTGTATGTTTGTACACATGTGCATATGTAGTTAAGTATTTATTTATTTATTTTTGTTTTTTCAAGACAGGATCTCCCTGTAGCAACAGCTGTCCTGGAACTCATTATGTAGACCAGGCTGGCCTTGAACTCACAGAGATCCACCAGCCTCTGCCTCCTGAGTGCTGGGATTAAAGGCGTGCACCACCACACCCTGCCTCAAGAATTTATTTTTAAAAAATGTGTGTGTGTATGTGTGTGTGCATGTGTGTGCATGTGTATATGTGTGTGTACGTATGTGTGTGTATGTGTGTGTGTGTGTTTCCAGGTGAGTTTTTGTGCATATTTGTGCTTTCAGAGGCCAGAGGTGGGTGTCAGGTCCACAGGAACTGGAGCTGTGGACATTTGTGAGCCATAGTGTGGGTACTCTTAGCTGCTGAGCCATCTCCCTGGCCCCTAAATGTGCACTGATTCTTGTTCACACAGATGGGTGGTGTGTGTTTGTGAACCTGCAGGCTGATCATCAGAACCAGTCCATGGCAGCAGTTTCTAAACAGCTACCTGAATTCTCTAGAAGATGCCACAATGTGAAGAATTAGTGAAGACGGAAACCCAAGGATTGTTTGAAAGGAAGGCAAAGGGGCACGGCTTGGAGTAAAGACTCTTGCAATATTTGCTTTATCTTCTGCCAGGGAAAGTACTATGTCTTTGTTGCTCTATACAGAATTGCAAAGGAAAGAATCGAATGATGACATTTTCATTGTTGATAATCACCGTCCACTCTGCCCCACGGCTGTTCAGTGCTGTTACCAGAGTGCAGGTGAGGAAAGGCTTTCTCAGAGGGCTGTGCTGAAAGCTGCTTGTGGGGTTTGGTGAAGCCTTGGAAGCCCAGAACCACTTATTTTGTCTGATGCATGTATGTGTGTTGAGATTAGGTTACTGAGGAAAGAAAGGACACACTGCTCTTTTCATTGCTGAGTCAAATGATGAATTATAGCTAAAGCCTGGGGAGGTAGGAGAGGGACCCAGCACTGGGGAGCCAACAGAGATAACTGAAGCCATTCCGGGCAGCAGCTGGCCTCTCTCACCTACTCTCAAGGAGAACCATAGCTAGAGAATTCCGTCCAATCTCCCCACATTGCCCCATGAGGACCCTGGCCTGGGATATAGCCCTCTTTTGAAGCTTACCACAGTGCACTACCCACCTCCGGACTGCCATACAACCCCCCCCCCCCACGCAGGACTGTAAGCATCTTGGAGCAGTGTGAGTTAACACCTGCCTTCCTCTTGTTACATCTTTCTGTGTGCATGGCCTAAGATGGTCCCCAGCTGGCAGGGGGTGCCATCGTGGAAGGTCGTGGGACCTTTAGAAGACAAGGACTCATTGGAGGAAGTGTGCGGCTGGGTCTTGAAGCTTTCCAGACTGGGCCTCCTTCCTGTCTGCTTTCTGCCTCCTGGGTGCAGCTGCAATGTGACCTGTTCTGTCAAGCTTCTGTCACCATGCCTTCCCCACCCTGGCAGGCTGCAACCTCAAACTGTGGCCCAAGCTCCTTCCTTCCTTAAGCTGCCTTTGTTAGGTATTTTGTCACAGTGATGAGGAGAGTAACTAATAGGGATAAAGAGGGTACTTTTAATGTAATGTGTTTCTAAGTCAAAGCCTAACTCAACAGAGCTGCTATTTGTTAACTTGCTTCCTTGATTTGTTTTACAGTTTAGTTTTCAGGCCAGATCCTTGAAGGTAGTAGGCAAGTCGACTATAACTGGCCTCCACTCCAGACCTCCCATAATACTTTTTGAGTGGCAAGTTCCTTAAAGAGAAAACCTTGGTACAGGAAAGATGGCTCAGTGGTTAAAAGCCCTGGCTGCTCTAGCAGAGGACCCGGGCTCAATTCCCAGCACCCACGTGGCAGTTAACTGTCTGTAACTCCAGTTCCAGGGGATCCAATGCTCTCTTCTGGCCTCTTTGGGCACTGTACAACATAGGTGTACTTACACACATTCAGGCAAAACACTCATACACATTTTTTTAAATTATTTAACTTCCTCAGTCTTTACAGAGCTTGCATATGGGGGAAGTAGATTTCACTTTATTGCTTAATTATTGAAGAACGGCTCTCTCTTTTTTTTCTTGTCTTTTTGAGCAGGGTCTCCCTTTAATCCCAGCTGGCCTGGAGCTCGCTCTGTAGACCAGGCTGGCTTTGAACTCACAGAGATCTGCCTGCCTCTGCCTCCCAAGTGCTGGGATTAAAGGTGTGCACCACCACACCTGGCTAAGAGCAGCTCTTTTAAAGTATAGTGTGGGACTTCCAGGCCTCCCAAAACTCTTTCAGGTGCAAAAAAAGTTTGAACAATAGGACAAACAATTTGCCTTTTTTCATTAATGGACACTTGTACCCTGTTAGATGGACGGTGCTAGATGAGGCTGCTGACACCTTCAGACAGCTACCGGCGCCGAACAGAGCAGCAGCTGGGCTGCTATGCCTGCTTTCATATATTTACTTTAAAGGGAAGGAGGAGGGGGGGAGGGGGAGGAAAAGAAGGGGAGGAGGAGGGGGAGGACGATGGGGAGGGGGAAGGGTGATTGGGGGGTAACAGCTTCCACTTCATAATATCCTTGATGGTACAGTAAACACTTCTAATCTTACTAAATCTTTAATATTTAATCTCATTTTATGACATGGAGACCAGACAGGAAGGCTGCATCAAAGAACAGTTCTAGAATTTTCTTTATTGTGTTGTGAATGGAACTTGCAGATTTTATTCCCAAAGTACCACTTTTTACTTGAAAGACCTATACATAAGGTAGTATTATTCAGAGGGCATTTTTAAGCAATTTCCAAAAAAAATAGGGAAGAGCCAATGTAGTAGTATATATCTGTAATCCCATAACTTGGAAGCCAGAGGCAGAAGATCACCATAAGTTCCAGGCAAGGAGGAGGAGGAAGAGGAAGAGGAGGAGGAAGAGGAGGAGGAGGAGGAGGAGGAGGAGGAGAAAAAGCCTGTGTCAAAAAGTCAAATGCAAACAAAATAAAATGAGCCTTTTCCAAGGAAAATGAGCATTGTTTCCAATGACAACATCACAACTTCTCCATCCCTGAATATTTTTCCGATAAAATATGTGATGTTATTTAAAAGTATGAGTTTTGTAGAGTTAAATTGGAGAAAGAGCGTCCTCACTTCCTTCCCATTTCTTATTCCCTAGCCTTTCTCTACCATCAGAAGAACTAGTTTTGGATGATCTAAACCCAAAGGGATCAAAGATCTCCATGTGGCTGCTTTGAACAACACAATGAGAGTAGAATCAAAAACTCTACTTAAACTAAACTTTGAAGAGAGGCACAGTTAAGACTTTTGAGATGAAGAACTGGAAAATTTCAGGTGATTCATAATAATATAATAGAATCATCTCCTGCAGGTATGATCTTTATAATCTAGTCCAGAAGTTTCCAACTGTTATTTAATGCTATGTTCTGTAGCTTACTAGTTATCGACTCTTACTCATGCTATGCCATTAATTACCTATGTTTGTTAATTCACTCGTAAAGTCAGTTTATTTATAAGGATTTGAAGATTTAAAAATAATTGATGAGCAGAAATTTTCCCCACTTGGAAATTGAAAATAGAATCAATATCAGTCTTCTAGAAATTTGCAAGCATACTATAATGGACCTTTCTCTAAGTCATTTGAGAATAAGTTGCTGATGTGCTTCACAATCTACATGTACAATGAATCTCTACACGTAATTCCTAGAGTGATAATTTCCACGCAATTATAACTCATAAATTACTCTCATTTACTTCTCAGATCTCATTCAAGTTTCACTAGTTATCCTGTGTATTGTTTATAAAAGAGTTTAGTACAAAGCCAGGGGTGTGGGCACATGACTTTAGTTCCAGCAATTGGGAGGCAGAGGCAGGCAGATCTCTGTTAGATTGATGCCAGCCTGGTCTACATAGTGAGTTCCAGGCTGGCTGAGCCTACAAGAAGATCCTGTGTCAAAAAAAAACAACAAATATCATTCAGTACAAAATAATGTCAATTTATTGCTTTATCACTTTAGTCTCCTTCAATAAATGTCCTTTCATTTGAAAAAAAAGTATGAGTTTTGTTATATAATAAAACATATCAATATTTGAGAGACCCACATAAGTCAATAACCTGTGTGACCAGCAATTATGATTCAAAAGCATATATGTATACAAAGTATAAACTCACTAACTGATTTTGATGCCGGTATGTGTGAAAGTTCATTGACTTGGTTTTGTGTTCCATATTTTGACTAATGTTTAATAAACCACCAGTGCCTAATTTTTTGTATTGTATCAAGTAATATTCATAGTTATCACAAGTTGAAAAGCTTATGAACAGTATTTACTTTTCTAATTTCATATAATTCAACAACAAAACCATACCATAACAGATAAATGTAGGAGCAAATACAAGAATCTAATATTGTTCTATGTAGCCAGAATTTTAAAATATTTGTTACACTCTAAACAGTGCAAATCTTTTCATTACTTTTTTGTGGAGAAAAAAATGTTTTTCCTTTCTAAAATGTTACTGTATAAAGGCTTCATTATTTTACAGTATATTAATAAATGAGTATATTAAACTCTGCTTTAGTTTCTAAAATGTTACATATCTTCAGTCCACAAGAATAAAAGCTCTTTAGCATCCTCAAAAAAAAATTTAAGAGCATAAAATAGATCCTTAAGCCATAAAGTTTGAAAACTCTACAGAAATACAAGGAGAAAGTTTTGACACTGACTTTTTGTCGAATTGGCAGATGAGAGATTATTCAACTGATGAACATCTCGAAAAGCTGTGAAACTACAAGCAGTATATCATTGCTGTGTGTCAGATGAGGGCTAGCTATGACATTTAGAACTCAAGGCCTTATAACAATGGTTTTCAAACCACCAATAGCGGATGTGGCTCTATGGTAAAGCGCTCACTCAGCATCCATGAACTGTGGGTTCAGCACACCACATCCTATAAAAACTGGGTATGACAGTATGCACCCGTAATCCCAGGACTCTGGAGGTTGAGGCTGGAGAATCAAAAGTTCAAGGACATTCTTGGCTATACAGCCATCTTGGGTTACATAAGATCCTATCAAAAAAAAAAAAATGCACAGACAAAACAGAAAACAAATAGCCGCTAATGTACCTGATACAAGATACCTATCTTGGTTGACCAGGTTCAAGTGGATGAACTCACACAAAGGGACATATGGGGACACAAGCTTGACTCTATCGGCCTGAACATATGTGACAGAATGCATGAAGCTGGGTGAGGGGGTACAGGGGATGCAGGCAGGAGGGGGTCTAAACATGATTAAGACGTATGAAATGCAGAAAAATTCAATAAAAATATTTTTAATTACAAAAACTGTTTTAGAGAAACCTATCTTTAAATAATAGTAAAGTCCAAAAGAGGTAAGGGGCCCCTCCCTAGTCTGCAGGTGGGGCTCAGAGGTCACCCCCTTTTCTTCTCATCTCACAGAGAAGCTTTCCTTTGGCCTTTGTGACTAAGAAAGACTTAGTTACATATTTGATGACCTTAGTCTCTCTGCACTAATTACCAGGGTTTCTTTGGACTTTCTAATTTATTCCCCTCCTTTGTTAATTCCAAAACTATTGAGCAACTAGGCCTAACCAAGGGACATGCAAAATCAGTGGCTTCAGAAACCACAGGATCAAAAGGTCAGCGTGACGGGTGTGGAGTGCGTAGATGGAGCACAACCTTTATGCTGTTGAAATTTCTTCCTGGGCAAAATTCAGAAAATAAAACAAAAACTCATTTTACAATTATATCCAAGTTTTCCAAAATGATTGCTCCATACTTGAAACTTTCAGTCTGGAGTGAAGGAAACCTTCCAAAGGAATGAATTCTAGAGGACACAGGATTCCACGAGGTGGACAGCCTGCCACGACGTCCCTCTCCTCTGCCCCACCCAGCTCTTGCCCTGTGCCTGAGGTAGTACAGGATCTTCTGTGACTGGAAAGAGGAAATGCAAAGATGGAGAACAAGTCTCAAGCCCAAGTCTGTGCTTCCTTTAAACCAGCATGCTGTGTTAATAATGTTGTTACAAACAACTTACACATGGCTGAGAAATATGTAAAGTGCCCACAAAATTGCATCGGAGTGTTTCCATAGTGGGGTTTCACACATATAGTGTACCTAGTATACATCTCCGAAGTGTCTTTGAAGAAGTCCAGCTATAATTCCCAAGCAGGCTGAAAGTTCTAGAAATGCGTGACCGTGCTCACTGATTCCACAGTAGAACCACCTTGGCATGGACTAACTGCTCCGGCCTTTGGGTTCTGTGCCTGGAGTCCTAACCTGTATCTTGGTGAAGGACAGGCTGAGGCATGCCCCTTTGCCTTTCCTCTGACTTTGTTTTTATTTTGTGTGTATGAGTATTTTGTCAGCATGTATTATGTGAACCAAGTGCGTGCAGCACACGTGGAGGACAGAAGGCATCTGATGCCCTGGAAGCAGACTTACAGGAGGTCGTGAGCCATCGTGTGGGTGCTGGGAACAGAACCCAGTCCTCCGCAAGAGCAGCCAGCACTCTTCACCACTGAGCCATCTCTCCAGCCACCTTTTGTGTTTTCTATTAGTGGAATCCTGTGTGTAACCTGCTCAGTGCTTTTTATCTGTCTTCCACTTCTTTGCTATTACTCCTCCTAGTAACACCAAGAGGCTGCCAGTGTGGAGGACAGCTTCACACTCCTGCCTCAACTTCCCTATGATCCAACAAAACCCCTACTCAGCAGTTCATCCAAAAGAATACACAGGCCAGGGGAGGAGCCACAGGCTGGGAAAGTCATGGCCCTCAGACTCCAGAATCATTGTGTAGTGACCTGCCATGGGTCAACAGGTGGGAGAAGCCAACACGATTTCTCTCCGGGTCTTGGCAGAAATATCACGACCTCTGCATCTTAAGAGTCCTTTGTGAAGCTGGCTTGGTCAATGGCTCTTTGATGAAATTCTGTCTCCATGATCTTGGTTAATGTAGCATCTCACCTTCTAAGTTTCCATTTCTTCATCTGCTTCCTTGAGAAAAATGCAGCTACTGAGCCCTTCGCATGGTCCTGGCTCCCTTGCTGTGGTCAGGTGTGTTCTATCACACACTCCAAAAGCACATGGCATGGCCTTGCAGGGCCTCTCTGCCTGCCCCACCACCATGACAGAAGCTCTGTCATCGTAATACTCCCCTAAGATCTTTCTGTGACTTCACTATTATTTCATGACACAAGTTTGGCTGAATTTTAAATATAACGAACCATCTCAAATAGCTGTGTTAGAACTGCCAAGGTCAAGTGCCCAGAAATCAGCACTGGCTCTGTAGATAACAGAGCCGGGAACTGATGCTGAGTGTGAAGACAGTTGTAATGACGGGGCCGGGACAGGGAAGCACACAGAGGCGCAGGAGTGATGTTGAACTCTCTCTCTCTCTCTCTCTCTCTCTCTCTCTCTCTCTCTCTCTCCCCATGAGATCTCACTGAAGCTGGGCTCTGCAGGATGGTAAACGTGGCGGGATCTCCTCATCTTCCTGTCATCAGCTCTCAGAAGGCCCCTTGCAAGCCTGAGCTCCAACGTAATCCGTGTTAATGCGCTGCTGTAGACCTTCATCCTCTCCTGGAGTCAAAATAGTTTGTCTTCCATTGAATTTAGAGGGGAAAAAATTGGTAAATCTATATTACTCCATAAACAGTACTGCACAGTCAGTTGCAATTCTGCGCAATTTTCTATAATCATGTATACTTAAGTGAAATTTACATTATCATCACGAGCTACGCTATGGAAAGGATTCTTTTAGCCTGCGGCTATTAGAACCACCCTGTGCCAGGACTCGGTTGTCAGCACTGGGGGAAGCAATTTCATCGGTTTCTTTTTACAGGGACACACGGCTCCTATTAACGCTCCAGCCTCTTATTTTGTTTTCTCTCTCGGACTCATGAAGTTTGCCTCTGAGTGGAAATGAAAACAATTTCAAGAATGAAAAGTTTTAGCTTGTTGCTAAAAATATACTCAGTCCTCAGCAGGGGAGGCAATTCCTCAGCCACTTGCAACAAAGATGACCTCTGCCAGGCTTGGCCTCCAGCAAGAGCAATCTGCTCCTGAGCTCCTTTTCCATGGGCTCAAAAATAAACAACCAGTTCCTCCGCTGGCCTCCCTCTCTGAATGGAGGCAGAGAACATTCTGTACGAGCAAAAGTTTTCCCATCGACCTGGAGGCCAGTCCCAACTCAGTCCATGGAGGCAGCTGATGGCCTGTAAACAGTAATTGCTATTAATTACGGGTGCCCGAGTGGCCCAGTTTTAGTGTTTTTCAACCCGGACAACTCCATATATCAAGATTACTCACATTACCATAGAGGGGTGATATAATATTTTATCGTCTTAAAAATAAAATCAGAGTTTTGTTTTTTTTTTACATGAAGTCTCTCCTTTGAAGATAAACCTTTCCCAAGGTCACAGAAATACATTTTCATATTAGAAGTCACCAAGTAAGCAAAGAGTTAGACATGAACGCCAAATCCGGAAAAAGTCATACATAAAATCCCCTTCTGTCTTTAAGGCCAATGGTGAAATTTCCAGGGCTGGACCAGCCCTCTGAAAAATTGAAACCACATGGTATCCCTCCTGTAGGTACTGTTACTGTATGGGAGGAGATGTGTCCAACTTCCTCTGGTAAACAGAGAAACTGAGGCAAAACATCTGAGAAACTGATAAAGTTTCAAGCTGATAGCTCAGTTCCAACCATAAAGACAGTGAATTCATAGAACTACAAGCCATATTCAGAAGTTCAAAAACTTTACTGTTTCTACAAAGCAGTGTGATATCTGTTCTTGACTAGCTACCAGACATCTTGATAGAAAATGCCGGGCATGGTGGCGCACGCCTTTAAGCCCAGCACTGGGGAGGCAGAGGCACGCGGATCTCTGTAAGTTCGAGGCCAGCCTGGTCTACAGAGTGAGTTCCAGGACAGCCAGAGCTACAGGGAGACACTGTCTCAAAAAGACCAAAAAAAAAACAACAAAAAAGAAAATGTAATCTTGTCCTGGGGAGACAGTTCAGTGGTTAAGAACCCCGGCCACTCTTGCAGGAGACCTGGGTTCAATTCCCAGCACACACATGGCAGCTAGCAACCATCCATAGCTCCAGTTGATGGGGAATCCGATGCCTTCTTCTGACCTCTGCAGTGACTGCACAACAGGGCGCACTTCCCACATATAGGCAATACATTCATACACATAAAATAAAAAATTATTAGTTAAATAAATAAAAAAAGAAAATGCAATGTAGATCAGTCACATCCCAGATATATTGAGTCTGTAAGCTTCATCAATAGTACGTTCAAAGTCCCCCATGGCTACTTCTCGCAGAATAGCACTAAACTCCATGAGGTACAGCAAGTTGTGGGGCCATGGATGTGAATGGAAGGGTGGAAGCGCCCATCTGCACTGAACTCATTCAGATCCTCCCTGCGCTCTCGCACCACATGGTCCTCCGGGATGCCCATCTTCTCATGGTCCTCCGGGATGCCGTCTTTGTCTGCTGAGGGCTCCCTTAACCCTGGCCGTGAGACCCTCAGGCCTGTCCATGAGACCCTCAGGCCTTGCACTTCTCTCCATCCCACCAGAGGCCATTCACCATGTGAATGGTGTTCCCAATGCCCAGAAGAGCGTGAGACACTCTGGAAAGATGCTAAGGTCTATTCCTGTAGACAGTCCACGCTACTATTTCAGATCCTGTCTCCCGGGCCTCATGGGGGTGGAGAACTGGGGACCTTACCCCCCACTTCTGGGAGGTTACTTTGGGAAGCTCTGGCTCAGAAATTGGCATACAGACCTTCTCTTTGTTTCTTACACTTCTTATATTAGAAGACGTTCTAATCTGAGGAATCAGGATTTCCCCCACTGGGTACATTTTTGTTTAATTATGTTTTTATTAATTTACTCTATGTATAGCTGGGCATGGTGGCACACACCTTTTTTAATGCTAGCACTCCGGAGGCAGAGGCAGGCAGATCTCTGTGAGTCCAAGGCCAGCTTGGTCTACATAGTGAGTTCTAGGACAGCTGGGGCTACAGGGAGACCCTATCTCAAAGAGACCCAAAAAAATTTACCCTATGTATGGTTAATTTTGATGGTCAACTTGATTAAATTAAGAAACACATTTCATGGAATCCACTTTCCCATGAGCCTGTGAGGATGTTCCCAGAGTATTAACTGAAGGTGAAAGACCCACTGTTAATGTGGGTTCCAATGTCCTATGGATGAGGTGCCAGACAACATGCCAGTTAAGTGTGAGCACTCCCTTTTTGGATTTCCCAGTCAGCCTCAGACTCCCACTGACAGACCTGACCCACCTTGATGGACTGTACCCTGAATCAGGAGCCAAAATAAATGTCTCATTCCTTAAGTTCCTTTATCACAGTAACAAGAATGCCACTAAGCTACCTCTCCGAGGAGGAGACCTACACAAAATGAGACCTCACTACACCACACTCCACAACTGAAAGATGAGACCTCAAGAGGACTAGGTCCTTCACTGTCCTGAAGACTAGGTCCTTCCTGTCCTGAGGACTAGGACCTACACTGTCCCGAGGACTAGGTCCTTCACTATCCTGAGAAGTAGGACCATCACTGTCCTGAGGACTAGGTCCTTCACTGTCCTGAGGACTAGGACCTACACTGTCCTGAGGACTAGGTCCTTCACTATCCTGAGGACTAGGACATTCACTGTCCAGAGGACTAGGACCTTCACTGTCCTGAGAACTAGGTCCTTCACTATCCTGAGGACTAGGACATTCACTGTCCTGAGGACTAGGAC
This sequence comes from Rhizomys pruinosus, assembly GCA_009823505.1. Lineage (NCBI taxonomy): Eukaryota > Metazoa > Chordata > Mammalia > Rodentia > Spalacidae > Rhizomys > Rhizomys pruinosus. The sequence continues at coordinate 45,066 of VZQC01006870.1, forward strand.
CTTCACTGTCCTGAGGACTAGGTCCTTCACTGTCCTGAGGACTAGGACCTACACTGTCCTGAGGACTAGGTCCTTCACTATCCTGAGGACTAGGACATTCACTGTCCTGAGGACTAGGACCTTCACTATCCTGAGGACTAGGTCCTTCACTGTCCTGAGGACTAGGTCCTTCACTGTCCTGAGGACTAGGTCCTTCACTGTCCTGAGGACTAGGTCCTTCACTGTCCTGAGGACTAGGACCTTCACTGTCCTGAGGACTAGGACCTTCACTGTCCTGAGGACTAGGACCTTCACTGTCCTGAGGACTAGGACCTTCACTGTCCTGAGGACTAGGGCCTTCACTGTCCTGAGGACTAGGGCCTTCACTGTCCTGAGGACTAGGACCTTCACTGTCCTGAGGACTAGGACCTTCACTGTCCTGAGGACTAGGTCCTTCACTATCCTGAGGACTAGGACCTTCACTGTCCTGAGGACTAGGACCTTCACTGTCCTGAGGACTAGGGCCTTCACTGTCCTGAGGACTAGGGCCTTCACTGTCCTGAGGACTAGGACCTTCACTGTCCTGAGGACTAGGACCTTCACTGTCCTGAGGACTAGGACCTTCACTATCCTGAGGACTAGGACCTTCACTGTCCTGAGGACTAGGACCTTCACTGTCCTGAGGACCAGGTCCTTCACTGTCCTGAGGACTAGGTCCTTCACTGTCCTGAGGACTAGGTCCTTCACTGTCCTGAGGACTAGGACCTTCACTGTCCTGAGGACTAGGTCCTTCACTGTCCTGAGGACTAGGACCTTCACTGTCCTGAGGACTAGGTCCTTCACTGTCCTGAGGACTAGGACCTTCACTGTCCTGAGGACTAGGTCCTTCACTGTCCTGAGGACTAGGACCTTCACTGTCCTGAGGACTAGGTCCTTCACTGTCCTGAGGACTAGGACCTTCACTGTCCTGAGGACCAGGTCCTTCACTGTCCTGAGGACTAGGACCTTCACTGTCCTGAGGACTAGGTCCTTCACTGTCCTGAGGACTAGGACCTTCACTGTCCTGAGGACCAGGTCCTTCACTGTCCTGAGGACTAGGTCCTTCACTGTCCTGAGGACTAGGTCCTTCACTGTCCTGAGGACTAGGACCTTCACTGTCCTGAGGACTAGGTCCTTCACTGTCCTGAGGACTAGGACCTTCACTGTCCTGAGGACTAGGTCCTTCACTGTCCTGAGGACTAGGGCCTTCACTGTCCTGAGGACCAGGTCCTTCACTGTCCTGAGGACTAGGACCTTCACTGTCCTGAGGACCAGGTCCTTCACTGTCCTGAGGACTAGGACCTTCACTGTCCTGAGGACTAGGTCCTTCACTGTCCTGAGGACTAGGACCTTCACTGTCCTGAGGACTAGGTCCTTCACTGTCCTGAGGACTAGGACCTTCACTGTCCTGAGGACTAGGTCCTTCACTGTCCTGAGGACTAGGACCTTCACTGTCCTGAGGACTAGGTCCTTCACTGTCCTGAGGACTAGGACCTTCACTGTCCTGAGGACTAGGTCCTTCACTGTCCTGAGGACTAGGACCTTCACTGTCCTGAGGACTAGGTCCTTCACTGTCCTGAGGACTAGGACCTTCACTGTCCTGAGGACTAGGTCCTTCACTATCCTGAGGACTAGGTCCTTCACTGTCCTGAGGACTAGGGCCTTCACTGTCCTGAGGACTAGGTCCTTCACTGTCCTGAGGACTAGGGCCTTCACTGTCCTGAGGACTAGGTCCTTCACTGTCCTGAGGACTAGGGCCTTTACTGTCCTGAGGACTAGGTCCTTCACTGCCCTGAGGACTAGGGCCTTTACTGTCCTGAGGACTAGGACCTTCACTGTCCTGAGGACTAGGACCTACACTGTCCTGAGGACTAGGACCTTCACTGTCCTGAGGACTAGGACCTTCACTGTCCTAAGGACTAGGGCCTTTACTGTCCTGAGGACTAGGTCCTTCACTATCCTGTTTTTCCTCACTGTATAACCAAGGGTTGCCTGGCCTAGTACTCACTGTATGACCAAGGGCTGCCTGGCCTAGTACTCACTGTATAACCAAGGGTTGCCTGGCCTAGTACTCACTGTATGACCAAGGGTTACCTGGCCTAGTACTCACCGTATGACCAAGGGTTGCCTGGCCTAGTACTCACTGTATGACCAAGGGTTTCCTGGCCTAGTACTCACTGTATAACCAAGGGATGCCTGGCCTAGTACTCACTGTATGACCAAGGGTTGCCTGGCCTAGTACTCACTGTATAACAAAGGGTTGCCTGGCCTACTACTCACTGTATGACCAAGGGTTGCCTGGCCTAGTACTCACTGTATAACAAAGGGTTGCCTGGCCTACTACTCACTGTATGACCAAGGGTTGCCTGGCCTAGTACTCACTGTATAAGCAAGGGTTGCCTGGCCTAGTACTCACTGTATGACCAAGGGCTGCCTGGCCTAGTACTCACTGTATAAGCAAGGGTTGCCTGGCCTAGTACTCACTGTATGATCAAGGGCTGCCTGGTCTAGTACTCACTGTACCACCAAGGGCTGCCTGGCCTAGTTCTCACTGTATGACCAAGGGTTGCCTGGCCTAGTACTCACTGTATAACCAAGGGTTGCCTGGCCTAGTACTCACTGTATGACCAAGGGCTGCCTGGCCTAGTACTCACTGTATAAGCAAGGGTTGCCTGGCCTAGTACTCACTGTATGATCAAGGGCTGCCTGGTCTAGTACTCACTGTACCACCAAGGGCTGCCTGGCCTAGTTCTCACTGTATGACCAAGGGTTGCCTGGCCTAGTACTCACTGTATAACCAAGGGTTGCCTGGCCTAGTACTCACTGTATGACCAAGGGTTGCCTGGCCTAGTACTCACTGTATGACCAAGGGTTGCCTGGCCTAGTACTCACTGTACCACCAGGGGCTGCCTGGCCTAGTATTCACTGTATAACCAAGGGTTGCCTGGCCTAGTACTCACTGTATAACCAAGGGCTGCCTGGCCTGGTACTCACTGTATAACCATCAGTTGCCTGGCCTAGTACTCACTGTATAACCAAAGGTTGCCTGGCCTAGGACTCACTGCATAACCAAGGGCTGCCTGGCCTAGTATTCACTGTATAACCCAGGGTTGCCTGGCCTAGTACTCACTGTATAACCAAGGGTTGCCTGGCCTAGCACTCACTGTATAACCAAGGGTTGCCTGGCCTAGTACTCACTGTATAACCAAGGGTTGCCTGGCCTAGTACTCACTGTATAACCAAGGGTTGCCTGGCCTAGCACTCACTGTATAACCAAGGGTTGCCTGGCCTAGTACTCACTGTATAACCAAGGGTTGCCTGGCCTAGTACTCACTGTATAACCTAGACTACACTCCTCAGTTTGACTGGGCCTGTTTTGTGGCTGGAGCAGAAGCCAACATCACACACCATCAAGGAAATCCTTTGAAAGATGAATTGTCTTGAAAAGGGAGATTTTTAAGCCTTATTTTTCCTAATCTACTGTGTTCTGAGTAAAGGACAAATTGATAAACTATCTCTATTTCTGTATTTTCTGTGGCCTGAGGTAGTCTACCTCCTGCCCAGAAGCAAGAAAGACTCATGGCTGACAGACTCATGGCTGACAGAGTGCCACTGGTCCTGCCGATGTCTATCTAGCATCTGTTTCTTTCTTCTGTATTAATAGGACTCTTGATTTTGTGTGCGTGTGTGTGTGTGTGTGTGTGTGTGTGTGTGTGTGTGTGTGTGTGCAGGTATGCACATGCCACAGCACATATATGGAGGTAAGAGGAGGATTTCAGAAGCTGGTTCTTCGTTGAGGCATTGTCTGTCTTGTTTCTGCCATAACATGTACTCCAGGCTAAGAGCTGCTAGGCAATTCTGTCTCCACCTCCTATCTCCCTGTAGGAGTGCTGGGATTGTCGACATGGTCCATGTGGGTCCTAGGTCTGAGTCTCAGGTGGTCAGGCTTACTCCTGGAGCCACTTCACCACAATCAGGCAGAATGCTTCTGTCCGAGGTGAGAATTCTTACCTTGCTCTGGGCCAGTCGTGTTGTTTATAGTTGCTGTGTCTATGGTTCTAGGATCAAACCTGCAGCCTCATGCATGTTAGGCAGGAGCGCTGCCACTGAGACACACCACTGTACAGACAAAAGAATCCTTGGGGTGCTCAGACCTAAATGGGACACCCATGTCACAGCTTCTCCTCTGCAGGCTCAGGGATCATTGCAGAAGAGGGAGTGGAAGATTCTAAGAGCCCGGTGTGGCGTGGCAGGTGACTACTAGGAAACTGTTATTCAGATACCACAGCACAGATATGACACTACACAGTAGTTGCACATTTCAACCACAGTGCTTATGATTATCTTCTATGTGTGACTGCTTTGCCTGCATGTATGTAAGTGCACCTGTATCATGCAATGCCTGCATAGGCCAGAGAGGGCATTGGATCTTGCTCTGCTTTTTACTTGAGTTCTGGGGATCCAAATGCAGACCATCACCCTGTGAGGCTGTCTTCAACCCTCATTTCCAAAGTGGTCATCTGCTCCATTTTCTGAGAGCATTAACTCTTCCTGTATTCACTGGGTTCCCATGCAGATCAGGCAATTACTAAACTATACAGCAGCAAATATCAATAATCAAATAATTCTGAGGGCAGAAAACCAATTCATAAAGCTGTAGTTTTCCCCCAATGCATGCCAAGAACAAAGCATTTACTATAACTCACAGAAAGCAAGTTGTTTCAGTGCAATCAACCGCTTCAGCCAAACTATACTCAAAATAACTCCAACAAATGTTGAGACCTGGAAAACTTTGAAAACTGCAACATATTCTAATCATTAGCCCTTTGATAGCAACTTCTCTGAAGGTAGCTCACCCCACTTGAAGTAACTGCCTTATTTACTGAGAGCTACACCACCTGCTGTCAGACAACTCTGCTGCCGATGGCTTCGATTCACCGTGTTCTGAGAAGTAAACAGTAGATGTGAGAAGAGCGTAGGTTTCAGAGGGCTCGGACGGGATGCAGTAGGTCTTCACCAGTCCCATGCCACATAAAAAGTGTCTACCATAATCAAGTTGTTCCTGGTTGACAGCTTCCAAAAGCCACATCCCATGTTAACTTAAGAGGAAAATACAAATGGGTTAGAGTGACCCTCACTCTCAATTTGTCTGAGACGAAAGGTTTCCCAGGAGGAGGTAATTACAGGCAAGTTGGGGTGGTTGATCTATGATGGAACTAGGTTTTCTGGGGTGGGATGCACTGGGTAAATATTTGCATGTCTGTGAATTCAAGAAGAAAACATAGAGTGACTTCTCAACCTAGAGAAACAGGAAATCCTTCCAACCAAACGGCATCTTTCCCTCTCTGCCCCAAATACTCACACTGGTTGTGGGCCGATTCTCTTTTGTTCTAATTTTCTCTTGATCTTCCCTCTGACGTATCATTTCACTATCTAACCCTGAATAAAAGGCACAAGGACACAGCTCAGAGGGATTTAAGAATTTGACTCCTTATAGGGCACTCTTTGGGGTTCCTACACAAGCCTCCAAACTTTTTGGTGCATCCAAATATATTTGTGTCCCTGGTGGTTTGAACGGACGCTCCGTGGGCTCAGGTGTCTGAAAACTTGGTCCTCAGCTAGCGGCACTGCTTGGGAAGGTTTAGGAGGCCGGACCTTGTTGAAGAAATTACGTCACCGGGGCCAGGCTCTTCTTTCTCTGCCTCACGTTTGCGGCTGAAGATGTCATCTCTCTACTTTCTGTTTCGGGCACCAGCTTCTGTGTCTCCCCTTCCATTATGGAGTCTTCCTCCTGAACCATGAGTTAACATCAACCTTTTCTACCTTAAGTTGCCTTTGGCCGTGGTGACTTAACACAGCAACAGAAAAGCAACAGATGCAGTGTCTTTCCAAGAATACTGCTTAGTCCAAGAGTAGGAGTCTTAAAGACAGTCATATTGACTCAAAATTTGTAGGTCACAATATAAAACTGTCCATCAATTAAAAAACACTGTCCATGTTGTTTATTATTTATGTGGTTTGCTGGAGAGTTACAGAATCACAAGAGCACTGTGTTCCTGCCCCAGGGACTAAATGCCTTTAACTGTAAACACTTCCACCCTCCCAAAGCACATGCTGATCCTCACTCAGTCCTCCATGTCTGTTCTTCTTAATAAACATGAGACTCATTCTAGAACAATTATTTGATTAATTTTGTAAAATGCTGACCTCAAATCTCATTGCCATGGAAGCTGTGGTTGTTTTACTGACAGTCTTTGAAAGAAGTTGGGAATCTGTAAGTCATACTATGAGAATTCTCTATAGTGTTAGTTGAGTTTAATTAAAACACACTGTGCTCAGTGGAGTTAACAAGTCACCCTCCAAATTACCAATAGGAAAAGCCTAAAGTGTTAGCTAATTTCATGCTAGCTACTGTTCTAAGGCAGTGAAGTAAAGTTTCAATTTTCTCTAATTAGCTACTAGCAGAACCACAAACTACATTCTGAAAATTAAGCTACGACTGTGAATGATACTGCACTGGTGTTTAATAAAGCAGATCACCCCCCCCTCCCCCCCGCCCAACCAGGGAGCTGAAAATGAATTTGGTTCACTGTTCGGATGAATTGCTGAGCTTCCCCCAGCTGTGGTGATTTTAGTGGAAAGAAACAAAGGTTTCCTTATAACATTCTTATTCATCATTTTACTCTCACATTTCCATCACTGATTCAGACATAAATCTTCCCAGGAATTTCTTGAAGCTATAACTCTGTCCATACATTATCTTCCTAATACAGCACTGTTAATGAACGCTCCATTTTCCTTGATGTTACCTGTGTGGAATGTAATAAGTCCTGTGATTCTCAAACTTATGGAAACAAAAATCAGTGCCTTGCCCACCTCTTATCACCCCCAAACTTCCATATTTTTTAGATTTTTGCTTTGAGTGCACGTGCCTGGGTATAAATAACATGATTTACACTCATGCCTTTTTATTGGAGTTCAGTTGTAGCTATTATTCTTAGATTTCCATGTAAAGACTCAGAAGTCCTTTAAATTGTTTGTATTTTATGTGTATGAGTGTTTTGCTTGCATGCACGTAAGTGCACCTGTGCATACGATATCTGCAGAGACCAGAAAATGGCATTGGATCCCCTGGAACTGGAGTTATGGATGGTTGTTAGCCACCATGTGGGTTCTGGGAACCAAACCCAGGTCCTCTGCAAGAGCAGCCAATGCTCTTAACTGCTGAGCCATCTCTTCAGCCCAAGACGTAGAAATCTTAAACCTTGCCTTTGGCATTTTTTTCCTCACATAGATAACTTTCTCCCATCCATCCATCCATTCCACAAAGCAACAGTCTGTGGTTAGAGCAGGTGCCAGACACTCCTAGGACGGCCGTGTAAATATTATCCAGAGATGACCTCTGCGAAATGCTGTGATTACACTGTGTCTTCTGTGTGTGTGTGTGTGTGTGTGTGTGTGTGTATGTGTGTGTGTGTGAAGTGTGAACACTTCAAAGGGAAAAAGTGAAAGCCATGGAGTGGATAACTACACGTTCTCTCCTCATCAATGGGGCATTGGACTGGCCAGGCGTGGTGGTGCACACCTTTAATCCTAGCACTCAGGAGGCAGAGGCAGGTGGATCTTTGCGAGTTCAAGGTCAGCCTGGTCTACAGAGTGAGTTCCAGGACAGCTGGGGCTACAGGGAGATCCTGTCTCAAAAAGAATTAAAAAAAAAAAGATGACTTGGGGCTGGAGAGATAGCCTAGCAGTTAAGAGCACCGACTGCTCTTGCAGAGGACCCGGGTTCGATCCCCAGCACCCACATGGCAGCTGAGAACCGTCTGTAACTCCAATTCCAGGAGAACTCCAGTTCCAGGGGAATCCGAGACCCTCTTCTGACCTTGGCGGCATTGCACGACACGGGTGCACAAACCTACATGCAGACAGTACATTCATACACATACAAAAATAAATAAAAAATTTAAAAAAATTTGTAAAAAAAAAAAAAAAGACGACTCTACATGCACAGTGGAAGCACAGCCCTCAATTTATTGATTATGAGAGGAAAGACAGAAGTACATCCCATCAGAGGTGGTTGAAGTATTTATCACTCGTGCAAATGGTAATTCCAGTGGGAGATTTGGAAGCAGGAGTTGGATTTCTGTAGAGATCAGTGCTAGACGCAATTTGGGCAGTTATCAGGAAGTATTGGTGGAAACAACTTAAGAAGGGGCTGGAGGACAGCCCAATAGTTAAGAGCCTGGGTTGCTCTTGCAGAGGACACAGGTTCAGTTCCCAGCGCCCACTTAAGGTAACCTGCTATGACCTAAACTCTGGTTCCAGAGGATCTGATGTCCTCTTCTGGCCTCTGAGGGCAATGCACTCATGTGGAGCACATAAACTCATGCAGGGACACAGAGACACATAAAAAATCATATTTTTTATACTTGGGAAAGATGGACTTAACACAGGCACAGAGAGATATCATTGCTACTCTGTATCAGTCAAGAAAGATGCTTTTATTCCTTATAAAAATCAGTCACACTGGAAAAAGCAGAAGAGGGGGAGCATTGGAAGAAGGCATAAGGACACGTGTGAAAGTTGTATGCTAGCTTTAAAAATTAGAACAATAACACAAATCAAGGCAGGAAAATGTAGGTAATTATCAGAACAAACACTAAATGGTAAAGGAAAGCCTTGACCCCTGAGATTTCTACCTACAGAATTTATTGTTTCTGCCAACCATACAAAATAATAGCAAATAATAATTTCTACAGTTGATTTTGGTGATTATGAGAGGTGACAGCAGACTAAAATGATTCAGATAGAAACATTCAATTAGCAGTTCAAGTTTAAATTTTAAGATTTTTATCAACTTATTTTTTAAAACAACCATAAAAAGAAAATTTATAGAAAACATTAGGTATATATATACTCTTGATCCAACTTCAACAATAAGAAGATTGTCTCCATGGAAGGAATACTGACAGCCGCACACCGCACGCAGCATCCACTGAAGAGATGGTCTTGGAACCCCATCTCTCATCTAGTAGAGATTCAGAGACCCACATTTCAGGTGTCCAGCCCAAGGCATTTCAAGGGGTTCTTTTCCTCTTTACCAGTTTCAGTTTTATTGTAACCAATAGAAGGGTTAGTCTCATTCAGTTTGATATCACAAAATGTTTTAGTGTTTAAATTTAAAATACAAAAAATAAGAAATTAAAAACAGGAAGAAAAGTCTAAAATGTCATAATTTTAAGACAATACCGAAGTAAGAGGGAAGTCCTCCATCACTCTAGCTGTTAAATTGATGACTGATGGTCACTAATGCAGAAGACCTTATCACTTGGTAAGCTAACCTCGATTCTGACCACTTTACTAAACTTGCTGGTTTTTATAGAATTTCAGTGGATTCTCTTAGACTGTATATGTAGGAAAAGAGACCAGAGTTTTAGGCAGGGCCTCGCTATGTAGCCCTCACTGACTTAGAACTCACTATGTAGATCAGGCTGTACCTCACAAAGATCTGGCTGCCTCTGTCTTCTCGAGTGCTGGGATTAAAGGTGTGGACCACCACACCCAGCTAGAACAGACCATTTTTATTATTTTAGCAGAATCACTTTATTCCTGGCTTTATTTCAGTTAACCAAATCAACATAATCCCCCAAAGGCATGCCCAGAAGCCAACCTAACCTATATATTCCTTCACACAGGCATGGCCAGACTTGTCTCTCCTAGATGATTGTAGAGCCTGGCCAATTGACATCTTACACTAACCATTACTCCACTGAAGAGTGATCCAGTAAATCAGATGAGGCCCCATCCCACCCTCACTGGGCCCCTCAGCTACAAGGGAGAAGATGTTGGGACTGTTTGTTACAGCACCCAGCATGACTTACTGTGGCCAATAAAAACTAACATGAAGTTTTGATCCTTACCAAAAGAAAATTAAAACTTTACTAAGTGACACAAGAGAGCTACAGTATATTACAGATGAGATGTTGCAGGTAAATGGAAAAATTTATGTGTAAACTTGTGTAATCTGAATCAAAATCCTACAATGTTGTAGAAATGCTAAGGTTAGACTGGAAAATCAAATGAAAGAGGGAAAACAGCTAAGATAACTCTGAAAAGACTAGAAAAGAACATTTGTAATAAAAAGATAAAATTTAGAGCTACTCCACATAAATAGGGTTTGTGATCCTCTGGGATTAGTTAATAAAATAGAGCTCACAAGGCCCTCGTCATTGTCTATTCCTCATCACTATATAACAATCAAAATAATTGATGCCATTTTTCAGATTAGGAATCTTGGGGAGCTCCATGTTATAATTTAATATGAAGAGATTATCTTGCCTTTATGTTGGAGGAAAACAGCAACTTGGAAATTTTCCTACTCAGACTGGCAAGATGATGCAAAGCCTGACAGCCCAAGTCCAATCCCCCAAAACCATGTGAAGGTGGAAAGACAGAAACAGCTCCACCAAGTTGTCTTCTGACTTCACAGGCACACCACAGAGTGTGTGTGTCTACACCCCCCCCCACCCCCCTCCCCCCCACACACACCATACACATACATACAATAATAATATATAATTAAATTTAAAAAGAAAATTTTTATTAGATAATGTGGAAAATGGTTTAAGGTGTTCAGGAAGTAAGCATCAGTTGGCTGTTTCAGAGACACCGAACCCTTGTCTTTGGCGGTCTAAGGATGGATGCAGAATCCTTCGCGGTCCGGAACAGACTGTCTGCTGGCACAGCCATACAACCAACATTCCAGAGGCACACTCAGTGTGTGCTGTCTGGTGGCAGACCAGGAGTGGAGAAGGGGCCACGTTTCGTGATCTTTACTTTGTTTCCATGTTGAGTTGCATCCTAGCTCGGCAGGGACCCCTCATCTTTGACTTTCCAGGTCCCATCTCCTCTCTGTATTCCCACATGAATTCCTATTATACAGAGTAAATTGCCCAAACATGGTTACATGGTGTCACAATAACATTCTGTAAGTTTGAGAAGAATGCACTATACAGGCAAAGCAATCATGTAGTTATTTTTAAAAATGTACAGTTACTGGAAATTTGTGATTAAAGAGCAACAAGCTGGGGACTGGGGAGATAGTCCAGTCAGTAAAATGTTTGCCATGTGAACATGAGGGTCTGGTTTCAATCCCAGGCACCTTGGCTTAAAAGCTGGGCATCATGGTTGGTACATACTGCTCTAAGGAGGTAGAAGCAGGAAAAGCCCTGGGGTTAGCTGGCCAGCCAATCTACTGTCCTGATTAGCTCCAGGCCATCGAGAGAGACTCTGTCTCAAAAAACAAGTGCATGGTGCCCAAGGAGCAACATCCAAGGTTGACCTGTGGCTTCTACATTCATATACACATATACACCTGCACATGTATGTGTACTGACACACAGGATCGTGGCATGCACACACAATCATGGCATGCACACACACACACACACACACACACACACAGAGCAACATGTTGGAGTCAGTCTTTCTATAACAATGCCAATAAGAAAACAAAATGTTTGGGCTAGAGAGATGGCCTAGCAGTTAAGAGTGCCGACCGCTCTTACAGAGGACCCGGGTTCAATCCCCAGCACCCACATGGCGGCTAAGAACCGTCTTTAACTCCAGTTCCAGGGGAATTCGATGCCCTCTTCTGACCTCCATGGCATTGCACGACATGGGTGCACAAACCTGCATGCAGAGAGTATATTCATACACATACAAAAATAAATAAAATTTAAAAAAAAGAAAAAGCTGCATGGCAGCACAGGAGACACAAGGGTGGCCACACCAGGGCCTGTGACTGGGGTCCGTGTCCTTTGTTGCTAGAACTATGAATATAAAAGTTCATTCAGATAAATATCTCAAAGAAAACAGAAATTTCAAAACTCAAGAGATTCTATGAACAAAATATTTTCAAACTTAGATGAAAGGGTAAGTTTTTCTTAATCAAGTCAAGAAGAAATATTAAACCCAATAAAGCAAAAGATAGCTGGAGAGCTGGCTCAGCAGTTAAGAGACTGGCTGCTCCTGCAGAGGACCTGGGTTCAATTCCCAGCACTGTATGGCAACTAACAACCATCTCTAACTCCAGTTCCAGTGTATCTGACACTTTCTCCTGACCTCCAAGGGCACTGCATGACACAGATGCACTTACACACATGCAGGGAATACACACAAAATAATTTAAAAATATCTTTTAAATAGAGAAGGGGCGGGAATAAGAAATAAAGTGCATTAAAGACATTAATTTACCTTCTCCCAAAGAAGCCAGACACAGATAACTTCAGAAATATCTTTAACCAAGGTTGCCCCAAATGGAGTAGCTCTAATCAAATAAACTGATTTTAAGCAACAGAAAAATTGGGAAAGCATTTAACAAATTTTTATGAATTTAGAGTAAGTTTCATGCCTGAAACAGGCAGCACTAAGAGTTTACTTGTGAATTCAGACATAATGATACTAAATTACTCAAACACTAACCTCAACAGTGCCTAAAAATACACTTTACTGGGGCTGAAGAGATTGGCCTAGCGGTTAAGAGTGCCGACTGCTCTTGCAGAGGACCTGGGTTTGATCCCCAGCACCTACAGGTGCCCAAGCCTGCGTGCAGACAGTATACTCAAATAAATAAATAAATAAATAAATAAATAAATAAATAAATACACTTTACCAAGGAGAGCCAGATAATCCAACATGTTAGATGCAGATAACTCAGCATCAGTGTCCAGTATCAGAGATAAGACATATAGTGTCTCATCATTTGCCAATAGATGGAGGAGAACATTCATTTTAGGCAGGCATTCATAGTAAAAGCCTTTATTAATACTAAAAGTCCTTTGCATAAGAAAAATCACAATCAATATGAAAAGGCTTCCTATACTACGTGTTCATCTGTGGATGCTGGGAAATGAACTAGGGTGCTCCCCAAGAAGAGTACCCACTCTTAACCACTGAAACCCTTCTTCCTTCTTTTAAAATGCAGGGGAACCAAGTTCAAATCCCAGCATCCACATCAGGTCCCTCACAACTACTGTAACTCCAGCTCCAGGGGCTCTGACACCGCCTACTGGCCTTTATGGGCACTGCATTCACATACACATATCATCATAGAAAAATCCAACAGAATGTCCATTAAACCTCGTCAATGTGAATGAGGATTTAGAGTTTATGGCCCAGTTATCAACATAAAGAAATGAAAACCTGGACTTTGGGCCTGTGATAAATTAAGATGGAAAATGGACTAGAAACAAATCACACTTGTAACAGGAAGAAAGATTCAATATTCCCAGGAATAAATCTGATAAGTAATACCTGAAACTTCTTCAAGTGAAGCAAAGCTATTATCAGTCTGGATGAATACAAGATGTTATTATGGTCCTATGTGAAAAAAAAAAGTAAAGACATCATTTTTTTCCAAACTAATGCATAACAATCAGTGTAATTCCACTAAATTCTGGTTGCCATGTGTTCAAGTTGATACAGGAAAATCGATTTAATTCCATTTAAAATAGAATACTAAAATCATGAAGACTGCGCAGAATCCACAATAGTCAAAATTTGAGTTTTAAAGAACACTGAAGGAGAGACTTGCTCCACCCAATGTTAGAGATTATCCCTGAGATCTAATAAAGACCTCAGAGAAAGGAGACAGACAGGCAGCATGCTGCAGCAGGAGGGATCCACAAGCAGAGGTGTGAATCAGTGGAAAGGAGGTTTTATCAGAAGTGCAGTCCTGGAGCTAGAGAGATGGCTCAGCGGTTAAGAGCTCCGACTGCTCCTGCAGAGGACCTGGCTTTGATTCCCAGCACTCACATGGCGCCTAAGAACCGTCTTTAACTCCAGTTCCAGGGGAATCCAACACCCCCTTCTGACCTCCGCGTCATTGCATGACACAGGTGCACCAACCTACATGCAGACAGTACACTCACACACATAAAAAATAATAAGTAAATTTTAAAAAGTTAAAAAAGAAGTGCAGTCCTTAAAATCAAGGAAAAGAGTGATTGATTATGTGAAATAATTTACCAGGTTTTAAAAACTGTGATTACTGTGTTTTGTGTGCTTCGTATTCCTATAACAAAATCCCTAAGACAAGCACGTTATAGGAGAAGAGATGTGAGTGGGTTCTAGCTTAAGATCATGGACTTTGGACTATGTGTGGAGCCTGCATGACAATGGGGTGGGGTTGGGGGTTAGGCTGTGGATCAGTACCCAGGAAGTAGAGTGAGGCTGAAAGAGACACAGGCTTGCTTCCGTGATACTGTCAGGGGCACAACCCCAGATCCTTGGAGCCTTTCACAAGGCCCCACCTTATAAAGGTTCCACCAACTCCCAACAGTGGCACCTCATAAAGGTTCCACCTCCTCCCAATGCCACTTCAAGAATTTGTCCTTCCTCATAGTGCCACCTCTTAAATGTTCTACCTGCTCCCAACAGTGCCAACTCCTAAAGGTTCCACCTTCTCCTAATAGTGCCACCGTCTAAAATTTCCATCTGCTCCCAACAGTGCCAACTCTAAAAAGTCTTACCCTTTCCCATAGCGCCACATCTAAAAGGTTCCATCACTTCCAACAGTGCCACATCTTAAAGGTTTCACTTCCTTCAATAGCACCATCATGAGGAATAAGTCTTCATTACAACTCACAGCACACAATACATAAAAATAAGAATTTAGGCAGGTTTTATATAACATCAAAATTAATATGTCAGAACAATGTCACAATAGCTTTATAATTCATAATTATGAAATAAACAATTTCTTTTTTAATAAACAATTTCTTTTTTTTATAAGTGTATGAGTGTACTGTCTGTATGTAGGCTTGTGCACCCCTGTTGTGCAATGCCACAGAGGTCAGAAGAGGGTCTCAGATTCCCCTGGAACTGGAGTTCTCCTAGAATTGGAGTTACAGACGGTTCTTAGTTGCCATGTAGGTGCTGGGGATCGAACCTGGGTCCTCTGCAAGAGCAGTTGGTGCTCTTAACTGCTAGGCTATCTCTCCAGCCCTTAATAAACAATTTCTTAAACAAGATGCAGAAGACAAAGACCACAGAGGAAATTCTAAATAAATGAGGTTATGGCTTAAAATTAATTTTTAATTTTTTCTATTTTATTTATTATTTTTATTTTGGGTGTATAATTGTATTGCCTACATGTGTATAAGTGCACTGGTGTCAGTGGAGATCGGAAGAGAGTGTCAGATTCCCTAGGGCTGGAGTTACAGACAGCTGTGAGCTGCTGTCTGGTGCTGAGAATCGAAGCCAGGTCCTCTGCACAAGCAGCCAGTGCTCTAACCACAGACCCATCTCTCCTGTCCCAATTTTTTTTTTTTTCAGAAAAAGACATCATAAGTTCTGAATTGCTATTTTAAGGCACAGGTGTGTGTGTTAAAGGGACACTATACAATGCAGAAGAAAAGTAAGCAGTGTGAACTCTTAGTTATAAACATGATAAATCTCCCGGCAGAGAATGAACAGAAGGAACAGGTAGGCAGGACACAGGAAGGAGCCTGTGGCACATTCAGGAAGGGAAACAGGAGAGAAGGACTTTGATAAGCATCTTAGTCATCTGCCAAAGGATGGGGAAGAGCCTCTGAGATGCAGTGATCCTCGACAGACACTTCAAAAAAGGTATAAAAGAGAAAAGACTGAGAGGGAAAAAGAGGAATATCCAAGAAATGAAGAATGCTGTGCTAGATAGCTTTAGTGTCAACTTGACACACTGGGGTTGAGAAATGAAAATAAAATAAATCTTAAAAAAAAGAAAATGTGATAAGTATACACACAATGAGATACTATTAAATGTGAAGAAGGAAATGCATTATCTGTGACAATGTAAGTGTAATTAAGATTCCACCAAGGAGATGCCCACACAATGTGGCATCTCGCCTCCCCCGCCCCTGGATTCCCAAGACCTGCAAGAAAGGCTCTCTGAACCACAGTTCAGGGAAGTCTAACCAGTTTACTCAGGCTTGCCTACAAAGCGAATGAAAATAACTTACACACCATGTTGCAGCTCCCTCCCCCCATGTAAATCCAAAGTCCTGCATGGTGTTGGTGACCTTTCCCCCAGAGAGAGAGAGAGAGAGAGAGAGAGAGAGAGAGAGAGAGAGAGAGAGAGAGAGAGTCAGTCCAGCCTCAAGTGGTGGGCCCCTCCTGAAGTCCCAGAATTCCCAAGTCTCATGTACTTTCCTTGAGAATGCCAGCGTCGCCAGGGAAACTCACTGCGCAGCTGGGCTGCAGACTTAGCTCCGCCCATTACTCAGCTGGTTGCTCAGGGTGATGAGCCCATTTCAAAGAAGAAATAATGTTGATGTTTTTAAGATTCTTGAACTCACAGAATTAGAAATAACATGACAGTTACCAGAAGCTGGAAGTGGTATTGGATTGGGGAGATGCTGGTCAAAGGACCTCAAATCTGCATTTCTCTAATTACTAATTACTAAGGATGTGGAATACTTTTAAAGGTGGTCCTTGGCCACTGCTATTCCTTCTTTTGAGGGCTGTCTGATCAGATCCATAGCCCATTTAAAAATATATCATTAGTAGGATCGAAAGGTTATGCCTGGACAAGCTGGCAGCCCATGAAAGAAAACAGCCAGAATTGACTAGAGACCAAGACATCAGCTCCGGAGAAAGTAGAGTGTTTTGCTTCTCATCCACCTGTGCCCCTTTTCTAAGCCTAGGGAACAATCTGCGGAAGAGAGGGCGTGGTAGAATGTAAGGGCTGCGATTGGGGTTAATGGTGAAACTACAACAATATAGACTGGACACTCATTTGATTAACTTGATTGAACATACAAGCCCCCCCCCCCCGCTGGATGGTGGGACCCATGAGCTGTGTGGGTTTGGGCACAACTGCTTGCAAATTGGTTTTACATGAAGGATGCTTGTACTCACAAATTATCACTTATTGTTAAAAAAATGAAAACAAAACAAAACAAAAAAGCAGAGAAAGATGCAGAAAACTTACGGCAGAATGCATGATCTGGGATGGGTAGGGGTGGGGTGGGGGGAAGGGAAGGGGATATATGCCTGAACTGAATTGGAAAATGATGTATGAAATACACAAAGCATCAATAAAAAAATATATTTTATTGAGGCTGGTTCAGTGGTTGAGAGCACTGACTGCTCTTGCAGAGAACCCAGGTTCAATTCCCAGCACTGACACAGCATCTGTCAGCTGTCTGTAGCTCCAGTTCCAGGGGAATTTGATACCCTCTTCCGACCTCCTTGGGCTTTGCATGACAGGTGCACTTGCATACATGCAGACAATACACTCATACACATAAAATTTTTTAAATTATAAATAAAATATAAAATAGTCATTTTCACTATACTGAGTCTACCAATCAATGAGCATGGAAGGTCTTTCCAGCTTTTTGTGTCTTCCTCAATCTCTTTCTTTAGAGATTTAAAGTTTTCATTGACTAGGTCTTTAATATCTTTGGATAGGTTTATCTTTAGGTATAGGTATTTTTGAGGCTATTTTGAATAGCAGTGTTTCCCTGAATTCTTTCTCTGATTGCTTGTTATTTGTATATAGAAAGGCTACTGATTTTTATAGATTGATTTTGTAATCTTCCACTTTGCTTGAAATAGTGATCATTTCTAGAAGTTTTCTGATGGGATTTTTGGAATCTCTCATGTATAATATCACATAATCTGCAAATAAGGATAATTTTGCTTCTTCTTTCCCTAATGGCACCCCCTTAATTCCCTTCTCTTGTCTTATTGCTCTAACTATAGTTTCCAGAACTATATTGAAGTGGGAAGAGAGGACAGCCTTGTCTTGGTTCCTGATTTTAATGGGAATGTTTCACATTTTTCTCCATTTAGAATGATATTGGTTGTGGGTTTGTTGTATACAGCTTTAATTATGTTGAGGTGTGTTCCATCCAATACAAATGCCTCTAGGACTTTTATCATGAATGCATGTTGGATTTTGGTCAAAGGCCTTTTTTGTGTCTATTGAGATGGTCATGTGGGTTTTGTCACCTGGCACTGGGCTCAGTCACCTAGGGTAGTCCATTGTTTTGGCTTCTCTTTGCACATAAGGTGAAGAACTGTTAGTGGCAAACCACAAAATGAAATTACAGTTTTAAAAAGGCAAACAAAAAAGCTAATGCTTTAAGTAAGTTCCAATTTGTGTTAATCCGAATTAACAGCTATCCTGGGTGGATCTGGCTACATGCAGCCTGCCATGGGTCAAACAAGAAAGGAAGTGACTCTTTGGAGACATGGAAGCCATAGTTCTGGGTTGAGCCCCCCACCCCTTTTGTCCTCTCTAGTAATTCTCTAAGTCCTTTGCTAAAAGTCCTTCTTCTCTTCCCATGTTCATTCAAAACAATTGATATCATGGGGCTGGAGAAATGGCCCAGAGGTTAAGAGCACTGGCTGTTCTTGCAAAAGACCTGGGTTTGAATCCCAGCACCCACATGCAACTAACAACCATCCATAACTCCAGTTCCAGGGGATCCAACACCCTCTCATGACCTCTACAGGCATCGCATGACACGGTGCACTTGCGTGCATGCAGCCAATACACTCATATGCATAAAAAAAAATCCATCATGTGTGACATTTTCTGCCAGACTGAGCTCAGGAGCACTGCATAAACTGCAAAGCCTACTTCTGTGATTCTCCTTTTTCTGATCCTGGGTTTTGAGCATAGCATTTGGGGCAGCAATATGACTTCTTCAAGAGATGCCGGCACATCTATAAAGATGCAAGTGTGCTCTGTGGACAATATTAAAGCTTGAGGGCTGTTAGGCAGTCTGAGGAGCAGGTGTGAGGACAAGGCTGCCAACCGGACACGTCTTTTCAGTCTCTTTCACGTTAATTGTGAATGCTAATGAGGGGATCTTGCACAGGTTTTTGAAAACTGACTTCTCTGTGTGCAGTAAAACACCAGAGTCCAGGAACAATGTGTTGTGGCTTGGTTTGGTCTGGCTGTTTCTGGTGCAATTTAGTACATGGATAAGTCCAAAAATCCAGACACAGAAAGTATTTCTTTGTATCCACATGAAGTTAAAAACAAATTACATTTTCCTGCTTATGTTATACCAACCCTGTTGTTTTAAAAATCTAGAGTAAAACTTTCATAGCTTAAAAGGCTTATAGAAAAAAAAAGTCCTTGTTTGCCTACGAATCACAGGATTAGAAGTCGTATAGCAGTGCTGTGTATTTCCTGATAGAACGAGGTTCCATCTTCCCCCCACCCCCTCCCATCCCACTGGCTCCCCAGCAGAAGGCTACCTGGCAAATTACAAAGAATAATGTGGTCTTTTCTGACAGTTTGGCTTGGAAACCCAAAGCACAAACTCACATCACTGCTACCAATGAATGATTTTATTCATTTTAAATATTCACTTTCTTTTATTCAAATACACCTTTTAAGGCATGTAATACACCAGGAGGAAATGGAATACATATATTTCAGAAGAGAGATTTACATGAATGCCCACCTCTACATTAGAAAAATTAAAAATTACCCTGACTAAAACTCCATTTAAAACTGCATTGGCTTCTGCATATTCCACTCCCCAAACATCAAGGTGTGTGTGGGTGTGCGTGTGTTTATGGCTGTGTGGGTCTGGTTTATTTAGGGAGAGGTTCACTTCACACTGCCACCCACTCTGCATCTGAAGCGAGGGTATTCTGAGGTGCCCCTGATTACCTGGAAGTGAATCCACCGTACTTCAGTCTCAGTACATCTCTCTTCAAAATGTAGCTCAGGAGTCACTAAAAGAAACCACACAGTGTTAAGACTAAACATTCTTGAGTCAGCCCCAGTTATGGCAAGTTCAACAGCCCAGCCGTTGAGAGAGCAGTTACCAAAATTTTCCAAATAAATAAAGCAAACAAGTTACTTCAGGAAGAAGTTCACATCTATATGATTTATAATCCTGGGAGTTGGTCCATTGAGGCAGGAGGAACCCAGTGAACCAGCAGTAAACTAGAGGCCACCCAGGCACTGAAAGCTCCCTCCAAGGATAGAGTTCATGTTCAGTCACCTACCGAATCCTCCCTGGAGCTGCTCTAGTTGGGGAGGTGACGGCTCTCATAACATCCTGCAAGTCTTACTGGCTCATATGCAATCTCTGGACCTCTAAATGGGTTAATATTAACAGGAAAAAAATAAGGATCCTATTTAGAGGCTCCTGGCAGCAAGCAAATAGAGAAAAAAGTACCCTCCAAAATCAATGTTTGCTTTGCTGAGGGTCTCCTTAGGTGTACATTGGAAACAATTCTGTCTACCAGTTAAGTCACCCTGCAGCCTCGGGTGCCAGCCAGCTGCACTTAGCAGTCCAGAATCAACAGGCCTCTGCTGTTGAACACCTACCAGGACACAGGGCTAGAGAAGAACGGAGAGCTATGTGACAGAGCAGCCTTGACAGATGTCAACAACAAGCCAAGAGGTGCACCCGGCGGGGTCTTGTCGCCCCTCTGCCCCCCCCAGCCTCAATTTAGCAACCCTCTCCCAGGGCCATGCCAGCCACTAGAGCAAAATGTATTCCTCTTCAGGTGCTCTCCATGTGCCTTTATTACATACGTCTAAATAAAAACACATGTTCCCACACACACAAACACATGCATATACCACATATTGCTTATTGTGAACTGTATGGGAGAATATTCTGTGTTGGTGGAAAAATAGGCACAGTTTTCATGCCATGCTTGCAATCAGACCTGTCTTTCTGCATATATATATATATATATATATATATATATATATCATACATGGACTGCATCAGACAACAAATCATATAAAGGACATAGATTGCGTTTGCCTAAATTATGCTATATATCTTTTGGCAAAATGCCAAAATACATGCAAATGACTTGGGCATGGCTTAGTAACATTGCCTAATTATACAGTCCCGGAATTTTATTCCAATTATAAAGTGCTTATTACATTAAGTACTAAAGAAGTGTATGCACATATCAGAAGGCAGGGGAATGAGCTATATTAGTTTAATGCCCTGATAGACATTTTAATTAGCAAATCATACTGGCAACTTTTCTCTTTGGTACTGAACTTGGTTCAGAACTTCCAAGCTCCCAGGAGGACACGCTCTTGTTAATAGTAGTTGGGATCTGAGCCCAGTGCTTTCAGGGCCCCCGTCTCGTCCTCAAATAACTGAAGGAAGGATTCACACAGAATTGAAAAGGGATCACAAACTCATTCAGAACAGACTCCAGACGAAGAATGACACAGGGTCAAAGGGACAGCAGGCCAAGAGTACCGGTGCTCAAGGCCCATGGGCCACAGCCTGGGGTCTCCTTTCATGAGGTCTAAAGGAAGGAGGGGCTGGTTACTAGGGGGTGTAGTTTGAGTGGTTCTCTATTTTGATTGTTAGGTTGTGTGCTACTGTCATTTCTTTTATGGCATATATCACTTCCCACAATGCATCTGATTTTAATCATATGCATGCCCAATCATGTATGCATAGGCATGGTAAATAAGAGGTTTTTTTTCTCCCCAAAAATATTTTTTCTTTTTTTAGTCTTTTGGAGACAGGGTCTCCCTGTAGCTCCGGTTGGCCTGTAACTCACAGAGATCTATCTGCCTGTGCTTCCTGAGTGCTGGGATCAAAGGTGTGTACCACCATGCCCAAATTTTTCCCCAAATCTTACTAGAGTTGCATTACTGTGCATGCATGCCAAATCCATTTCAGGCTTGATTAGCCTTCGGGTTTTTCACACTTGGATAAGCTGGGTACACACTTGCACAGCGACTGTCTAAACTGAATTATTACCAGAGGTAGGAATGTTACCATTGTTCAGAGATGGGAGTGTAAGAGGCCTAGTGCAGGGGGAGGCTCCAGGGAGTTCCTAGGTTGCTGGGCGTGTTGGAGAGGAGTGTACGTGCATAGCACAGGTGAAGGAACTAGACTGGCAGGTGTATGATATAACCAAATGGGGTCCAGGCTAGATGGTCTCTTAGGCCTGCCCGCCCACTTCATTCTGTCTTTGTTTCACCATTACATCAACAGATTAATGCAGCTGAATACGTTCTACCTCACAGAGAGGTAGAAGCTAAGTGCACAAAATGACTGACTGAATTCCTTATGAACGTGTCAAGGAATGCTCACACACCCATCTTAGTGAGGCATTCTTTGGTGTGTCAGATGCCTGTAGAGCTTTGATTTTGTCATATATATGTGGAAATAGACATGCATGCAAGATGCATCGACTACTTGTCAACCTGCTTGTGACACTTTGGTTGCATGATATTCATCAGGGAGGGAGAACATGGGCTAAGTCTGTGCCTAGTTTCCAAATGTATTTGCTTTCAGGGTTAATCAAGGGTTAATTTCGTTCACTGGACCAGAGAACTCCAAATAACAGAATATGGGAATAGGTGAGTTTACATAAGCTATTTACAGGGTTCAGATATAAAACACCCGATGAGTGTCACTGCATCAGTACACAACACGTGCATCTTGGAGTGCTCTTGAAGTGCCATGAAAACCAGTTCTAGTTTGTGGGAGATTTTCCAAAAATAATATGGAGGATATTAGGTGGACCACTATAAACAACAGCACAATCAAGTTGTTGGGATAGCTCCAAGATTGGGAAGGGGTTGTTACCAAAGCAGATTGTGGCCTACCTTCACTGATCCAGGGAGACTGAAAAATCCATCTTCCTAAGAAGCATTCTCACTGCCATCACTGGCAAGCCAAAATCACATTTAGTTATGTGAACACACACAACACAGAGAGGAAGAAACAAAGACATAGTCACAGGTTGTTTTTTGTTGTTGTTATTTCTTGAAACAGGCTCTCCCCATAGCCACAGCTGGCCTAGAACTCCCTATGTAGACCAGGCTGGCTTCGATCTCACAGAGATCCACCTTGCCTCTGCCTCCTCAAGTGCTGCGATTAAAGGCATGCACCTTCACACTGGACTAAGTCACAGGTTCCTAATACTGTGTGCAGTATAAAGTGAGCAAAACAGCTGGGGACATCTGCCCCACACCCATACCATTAGTTGAACTCTACAGTTGTAAAGGAAAGGAGAGGGAAAGTCATGGGACAAGGGAGATGAGTCCAAAGGCAATGAGCTGATGTGTGAAGGGTGGGCGTCACCTGCAGAGCAGGCTCAACACAGAAAGAAGTAAGAAACGGCAGGTGGGTGGGAAAGGCGACGATGAAGGCAATCATAACTGCCTAGCACAGCACCAGTGTTCATCTGTCTGACAGGGAGGACTGGACTCCGTGAGCTGCTCGTTATTGCCTATGAGACAGGTCTCTGATCACAGTCCCTGGTGATCTGACCTCCAGAGAAAATTTACAGCACAAGAGGATTAATAAGAACGATGACCAGGGATTAGCTCACAAAGGGGACATCCATGAGCTTTCACAGAAGGCTGCTGCTCATGAAAGAAGCTCAGGCAGTGGTTAACTACATCATTATTAGTTTCCTTTTAATAGATAGACCAAACAGCAGCAGATCCCCTTGGATGTTTGGTGGGGAGTTTGGTTAGAAGATGAAGTAGAGGCTTTCTGTTTGCTTACAGCTTCCTTACTTGGTCCCACGGATGATTTAAGTGCATTGGAAGATGATATCCGCCAAACCCCACAAGTGCCCACGCAGGTGAAGGGGATCTGTGTGTTTTCCTTCTCTCCATCTCAGAATTAACTGAAACCTGGACAAAGAGTGTGAACACATGAGATTCTGGAGTTTCAGTGTTTACGGCTATAAACGGCCCTGAAGCCGCCAGCCAGCCTCCCACCCCCACTGCCATATTTGGGTCTTTTACCCCAGTTTACCTGAAAGAATAGTAACAGACAAAGGGGGAAACTGGTGATTGGATATGAAACCCACTGCAGAACGTGCCAGCTGTGACTCTCAGGTAAGTACAGAGACTGGTTGGGATCTACTTCCTTACCTAGAAAATGGGGGTGCTAGCGTATACACGGTGTAAGGAACTATTGTAAGGAAAGACAAGGCTGACCAGCCACGTCTGGTGTCGGTCCCATCCAGACGCTCAGCCAATCTCAGATCAAAACTATACAGTAAACTAAAAGCTACAACATACACCGTTTCTCCCTAAACAATACAACACAGCAGCTCTTCCCATAGCACCTACATCGCATTTCGTATTAGAAGTAATCTAGGGATAATGTGGCATCCAACAAGAGCATGTGCACAGGTTATATGCACACCCTGCACCCTTTACGTGTGTAAGGGCTTAAGTATCTGTGGGCACTTGTGTCTCACCCCCAGGAAACCAATTCCCCATGGATACTCCATTAGTTTGGTTTTTCTTTTCCTGTGATAAAGACTCTGACCCGTACCAACTTGGAGAGGAAAGGGTTTATTCGGCTCACATCTCCTGGGTCACAGCTCATCACTGAGGGAGCCCAAGGTAGGAACTCAGGACAGGAACCTGGAGGCAGGAGCTGAATGAAGCACAGGCCATGGGGGAACGCTGCTTACTGGCTTGCTCCTCTGACCTGAGCTCAGCCTGCTTTCTTATTCAACCCAGGACAACCTGCCCAAGGGCGGCACAATGGGCTGGGCCCTCCCGCATCACTCAACAACCAAGAAAATGCCCCACAGACATGGCCACAAGCCCATCTGACAGAAGAAATTCCCCACTTGGGGTTCCCTCTTCCCAGGTGTGTCAAGCTGACAACCGAAGCCAACCATGACAGATACCCGGGGACAATTACATGAAACATGAACTAAATAATCAATAAATCACAGTAATCTCTGTCATGAGACTCTTTGAAGACAAAACGATGACAGAGAAGAAGCCAAGAGTAACTTAAGGTCTCCACCATCTGCCTTGATTGTGCAAACTCAGAGGACCGTAGGAAAAAAGAAAACGGAATTATTTAATGTTCACCGAAGGGTGAGGAAGACCTTGAACAACCTTGAAAAGAGGCGGAAAGAGAAACAGGAATTCAGCTCAAGAGACCACTTCAGGTGTACAGCGTGGAAAGGAAGAAATCACAAAGGGAACGATTTTGGGAGACGCCCCCCCCCCCACCCGTGTCTCCACCCACCTGGATGTTGCAGTGCTTAGGAAAGCCCACGGATAGACAGAGACACAGCTGGTGGCGGCTTCCAACTGGAGTTAAGGCCCAGCCCGGGTGTGAAGAGTGGACCCTGAAGAGGCTCTCCTAGCAAGGAAACCGGGTCCCAGGGGGCCACTTACACGGACACACGGGGAGGGGGAAGATGTGAGGGAGCCTGGGTTCCCTGCCGGAACCTCCTCCACCTTGAAGAGATCTCTGTCTCCCCTCCCCCCACCACCCCACTGTGAGCCAGAAAGTTCCACCTAGACATACAGGGAGGGGAAAGATGTCAAGGATCGTCCGTCATCAGTGTTCTCTAGAGAGCAGGCTGATGTCAGAATCATAACTCAGCTTGAGGACCCAGGTGAAGCAACGCGAGGATTTTCTCTGTGCTGGGAAATCTAAGAATTTGTCTCAAACACACAGAGTGCCCGACTCCATGAAGAAATTGATGTTTTTACCTAAAATAACTGCTCCAACTGTACGTTTGCTCTGTTTTATAAACACCAGAAGGGCCCCGCTGACACCCAAGTGAAAACTCTCCATTTGGGGCCAAAATGGTTTCACATGAAAACAACTTACCTACCAAGGAAAATGCTTCCCTCTCCTGTGCCCAGGGGAATCTGGGGCAGGAGAGAGCGAGCCTACCTCCGCAGGGAAGCAGAATTTAACTCCAAGTGAAACGGGGCTTGGAGGCTGCCAGGCTCCAGGCTGGGTGGCTTAGTCACTCCTGGGGTTAGAGAAGATGCTTTGGAAAGTCACCCCTAAGGCAGATTCGTCTTCCTTTTTAACCTGCCCTGGGTCAACACTTTACCCTCCGCGGGCAGACAGCCCACCTCTCCGGCCTCCCTGACTGCTGGCCTCCCCCGCCCAGGTTTTGTCTGCTGGAAAGTCTGCAAACAAGATGGCTTTGGGGCTGTGCTCCCCAGGCCTGCCAGTTCTTTCTGGGGGGCGTTTACACACTTGGCTCTGACTTCAATGAGCTGCTCTGGAGCAGCCAGTGAAAAGTGCTTCAGCCTCCTGAAAAATACTGGAAGGCTTTGATGCCCAAGGGGAACTGGTAGCTCTGGTCATCAGAGATAACAGCCAAGGGGACGGAAGCACTCATTCCGTCGTCGTGGGTGATTTCTGCCCCTAAAGTGTGGTATGGCAATTTCAGCTCCCAAGCTATATTTTGCAAATAATTTTCCATTTTCTTCTGATTCATCAAGCATCTTCTGGCCCTTTACCTAATCACCCTCTGGTTTGTATATTTCTGTGGTGTGTAACTCCTAATGGGCCAAAAAAAGACTCAAAGCTAACATTTACCCATTCAGTCCACATGGAGTGCTTGAAGAAAAACACCCCCTTTAGAAAAGACATAAATTCTGACAGGAAAAAATATTTCAAGGGAAACTGCATATATTCCTTCACTTGGCTCTACTGGAAATATTATCAAATTAGTTTGTGCCACCTCCAAATTTAATATTTTCATTTGGTTCTTTTTCCCCTTAAGTGTGCTGAATAAAGATGATTAATCAGAAAGGGAGGATTACTTCTGATTGAGGAAGTTCGTTACCCATGGCTGACGATGTAGGTGGGAGACTTCACGCACAGCTGGTTTGAGGTTTTTATTTTCTTCTCCCTAGGTGAGCCAGATGAGTGGGCAGAGGAGACAGCACCCAGCAGGAGTCTATGGAAAACGCTGAAGGAAAAGATGGCTTCCCCTGCCACCAGCCCAAAACAAGGCTGAGGGCAGGCAGGCTGAATGGAGTATGCCTTTAATCCCAGCACTCAGGCAGAAGCCAGGGGAAACTCTGTGAGTTTCAGGCCAGCCTGATCTACATAGTAAGTTCCCAGTCGATGAGGGAAGAAAGAAAGAGAAAGAGAGAAAGAGAGAAAGAGAGAAAGAGAGAGAGAGAGAGAGAGAGAGAGAGAGAGAGAGAGAGAGAGAGAGAAAGAGAGAGAAAGAGAAAGAGAGAGAAGGGAAGGGAAGGGCAATGTCCAAAATATTTCTCTGTCTAAAATGTTATTGTATTCAATGGGGTTTCTATGCTATACAAGCATTAAGTAACTGTACAAATCCCAAGATTGTTTAGATAAATAATCACAAAAGAGAGGTAGCACTTGGGTTGGAGCTATACTTCAGTGGTAAAGGCCTTCCCTGGGCGTAGGGCCCTGGGTTTGATGGGGGGAGGGGGGAGAAGACTTGGGAGGGGAGGCAGAATGTCTGGTGTAGGCCCTGTTCCAGCCTCCTCGATAGCTGTGTAAACAGCGGGAAGGTACTTAGCATCACTGGACTGTGGTTTCCTCATCTGGAAAATGACGGTAACAACACCACCTTCCCTCAAGAAAATGGCAACACTTGTATCAACTGCATTGCGTGCAACCTAGGATATGTTGACTACTGAGCAAAGGAAAGGATATTGAATAAAGACAGGAGGAGGACATTACCCTGGTCAGCCCCACGTCTTCTGTCCTTGACTGGTCAGAAGGCAAAGTGGACATCGTTCTTTAATGGGACCCTGAGATCCTTGTCTGGGAGCATGCTGACCCTGTAGTTACCATAGAGGTCAGAAGAGGGCATCATATTCCCCCTGGAACTGGAGTTACAGATGATCGTTAGCCACCATGTGGGTGCTGGGAACCAAACCTGGGTCTTCTGCAAGAGCAGCCAGTGCTCTTATCTGCTGAGCCATCTGTCCAGTTCCCTCGAGCTGTGAGGTCTTTCTGAAGAAAGATTTCCTCATCAGAACACCTGTCTCCTACCACAGCTGTCCTCACCTTGATGACGGAGGGGAAAACCTGACATTGCAGTGTGTTAAGTGCATTTGGAAGTGAATCTGAAAATTGAAACACATTTCTGTCTCTGAAGGTTTAGTCTCCCGACCCCCACCCCCAGCCAGGCTTTGTGCCCTTCACACTCTCTGGTTTATCTCCGTGGTCTGGCAATCCTGGGTGCAAGTCAAATTGGCATACACCAGGCAGACATGTTTTCTCAACACAAGTTACCCGGAGGTGTCCGGTCAGTGTACCATGGGCTGTAAGCTTCCATCTGCCTTGGCTCTTTAAAGCGAGATTTGAAGGTCAGATGATGCCAAAGTTAAAAGCCCTCTTAATGGAACTAACTCACTCACGCTGGCTGCTGCTTCAAGGTCATAGAAATACTTTTTACCCTGGGCTGATGAACAAGTGACTCAGTCTCTAGAATCTTTTTTCCCATTTGTAAAATATGATTTCAAAAGTCACCCTCCCTGGATGGGAGCTCCCACATCTATCCGGTGGTGGCCCCAGATAATCACTCTGCTCTGTTGGGGCATCCTTATTTCCCACATGGACAAGAGACTTGTTCTTCTGAGGCCTAGGGATCTTTTTCAGCTTTGGGTCCTTTTGTCTGCAATAAAAAAGAAGTCCATAGAATTGAACCCTTGGGCTTCCTGTTCCCGTGCCTGACCTGCTCTTGTGTCTAGGTTTGCTGAATGGCCTATGTGCTAGCATCTGGTTCATCAAGGGCTGTACATGATCTTCAGGCTTCTAGCCTTGCTGTTTGTGTCTCTCTTTTCTCAGAACTAAGGAAAGCAGAGGCAGGAAAGCTGACTCTAACGAAGAACAGGAAGAGCAGCAGGCTTTGACAGAAGATAAAAGCTTACGTAACGTAACACATACACATCATGTTTAATACCTTTTATTATTGTCCAGAATACACATTTCCTGAGAGATGCATGGAGGGGGGGGTTACAGATATGATCTCCAGGCCACCAGTGGGCTTATATGTCGTAAGTGGTCCTATGGGCCAATGATGGATTATGTTCTAAAAGATCAGTCAAACTGTGTTTTTAAATTTTATTTTATGTGCTTGTTGAATTTAAATCCTAGTGAGAGGGGGCTGGAGAGATAGCCTAGTGGTTAAGAGCACCAACTGTTCTTGCAGAGGACCCGGGTTCGATCCCCAGCACCCACATGGCGGCTAAGAACCGTCCGTAACTCCAATTCCAGGAAAACTCCAGTTCCAGGGGAATCCGAGACCCTCTTCTGACCTCCACGGCATTACACGACACGGGTGCACAAACCTACATGCAGACAGTACATTCATACACATACAAAAATAAATAAAATTAAAAAAAAAACAAACAAGTAAATCCTAGTGAGAGAATCAATATTTTATTTTATTTTTTTAAATATTTATTTTATTTTATTTTATTTATTTTAAGAGTATGAATATACTGTCTGCATGTAGGTTTGTGCACCCGTGTCGTGCAATGCTGCAGAGGTCAGAAGAGGGCGTCGGATTCCCCTGGAACTGGAGTTCTCCTGGAATTGGAGTTGCGGACGGTTCTCAGCCACCATGTGGGTACTGGGGATCAAACCCGGGTCCTCTGCAAGAGCAGTCGGAGCTCTTAAGCGCTAGGCCATCTCTCCAGCCCCGAGAATCAATATTTTAAAAACTGCAACTTCAGCAATGATTATTAATTGAAGAGAAGATGGTTTGAGGTTTCGTCTGAGTGGGTGGGTGGTGGGTAAGGTAGGAGGTTCAGAGGAATTTACTTGGGGTTCAGGAAGCACAGTTTTAAAAGGTTAAAAGGACAGAGGCTGTGCTCTTCAGCAGTTGGTGACCCATAGGACCACGAGTCTAAAATAACAGAAACTCAACAGTAATCTCTGTCTCAAGCTTTGGGGAATGATGTAAGAAATGTTTGGGGCTGTTTTCTGAAGGAATGAACCCACAGTGGCCTGTCTTTCATTGTGATTTGGAGTCCTCTTGCTGATAATAGGAAAAGGTCAACAAGGATGACTAACTTGTAGCCAGGGCTAAGGATGGAGAATTCCATGCTGTCACTACCAGACAGCGGGTGAAAATATGCAGTATATTGGGGGTGTTACAACAAAGCAGCTTCAGAAAATAAGTCTAGGCACGTAACCTTCTCCAGAGAAACTAGTGTGCTGGCTGGGTTCAATAAGTTAGAGTTGGTGGTTCAGGCATGTCCAGCCGGTCACTTATGACACATGAGGTCCAGGGCAGGGCTATGAACACAGCTTAGTGCAATCATAAACTTATTTGAAACACTGAGGATTTTGAGATTGTTTTTGTAACTTGATTGTATGTTTCATGAATGTGAACTTTGTAGATGACATCATGTTGCCATGTGGGAAGGTTGGGTGCTCTTGGCCACTCGTCAGCCCAGGCTGTGCAACATGTTTCTAATATTGCCTAACTATTTTAATTCTGGATTTTCCAATAACTTTCAAATTCTAACTTGGAATTATAAGTAGATATTAGCCAGAAGGATCAGAAACTCATGCTTGCCCTTAGCCACACAGCCAGTTCCAGACCATCCAGGGACATGCGAAACCCTGTCTTGAAACAAAGTTGTGTATCTCAATCTCTGAGATATAGATAGATGTAAGCTTACCACCAGGGCTTCAAAGTTATGTACTTTAAATTCATTCTTTCTGGGGTACAGTTGAAAAGTGTCTCCCCGTAGCCCCAGTGGGCCTGGAACTCACTATTTAGACCAGGCTGGCCTTGATCTCACAGAGATCGGTCTGCCTCTGCCTCTAGAGTGCTAGGATTAAAGTTGTGTACCACCACACCCAGATAATTCATTCTTTGAATTATCTGTAGAACTTGACCAGACACTAACACTAGACAGGGAAGACTATCTGATGCCCCCTCTACCACCACCAATTCTAGCCTCTTTCTCACTAATCTCTTCCCCAACTTATACCCTACCAATTCTATCACCAGCACCATTTCCACACCTTCTCCACCAACTTCACCTCCACCACCATCACCACCACCAATGAATTCTACCACCACCTCCACCCCCTCTACAATATTACCTCTACTACCTCCACTACCACAACTGTTACCATCTCTACCACCACAACAACCAGCTTCACCATCACTACTGTATCACCACCCCCATCACCCCCTCTACAGTATTACCTCTACTACCTCCACTACCACAACTGTTACCATCTCTACCACCACAACAACCAGCTTCACCATCACTACTGTATCACCACCCCCATCACCCCCTCTACAGTATTACCTCTACTACCTCCACTACCACAACTGTTACCATCTCTACCACCACAACAACCAGCTTCACCATCACTACTGTATTACCACCCCCACCACCCCCTCTACAGTATTACCTCTACTACCTCCACTACCACAACTGTTACCATCTCTACCACCACAACAACCAGCTTCACCATCACTACTGTATCACCACCACCACCACCACCCCCTCTACAATATTACCTCCACTACCTCCACTACCACTACTGTTACCATCTCTACCACCACAACAACTAGATTCACCATCACTACTTTTCCACCAGCACCACCACCCACTCCCCACCACCCCATCCATCAGCCTCGCCTCCTTGTCCACCACCCCCTTTACCACTTACTCCATCACTACCTCTACCACACCTACCTGACTACTGCAAAACCAAGTCCCCTCCTCCATCACCCTGACTACCTCCACTGCTACTATTTATACTTCTCAGTAAAGAAAATTTCTATGGCTGGATTCATACTTGTCTGGTAACTTAAGTTAGGAAGTATTTGTTCAGGTTCCAAGGAACCGGCAACTGTGAAAAATGACAATCGTATGGGAATACTTCAAAAACCTATATTAAGTTTGAAAATCTAGGAGAAACAGATGAATAACTGAAATCCTGGGAATCACCAAAGCTTAACCAAGAAGAGACTGGCAGCTTAAACAGACCCATAACATATGAAGAAATTGAAGATGTAATGAGAAGCATCCAAACTAATAAAAGTCCATGCTCAGATGGTTTCACAGCAAAATTATATAAAACATTTCAAAAAGACTTACAACCATTATTACTCAAATTGTTCATAAGGATTCAAGCAGAGGGAGATCTCCCAAATTCCTTCTATGAAGCCAGCATCACTCTAATACCAAACCCAGTCAAACATATAGCAAAAAAGGAGAACTATAGACACATTTCATTAATGAACATAGATGCAAAAATTCTCAACAAAATACTTGCAAACCATATACAGAACCACATCAAAAAGTTCATCTATCATGACCAAGTTGGATTCATACCAGAGATGCAGGGATGGTACAACATATGAAAATCAATAAATATCATAAAACATATAAATGGACTGAAAGACAAAAAATACACGATCATCTCAATTGATGCAGAAAAAGCCTTTGACAAAATCCAGCATCTCTTCATGATTAAAGTCCTAGAGGGAATTGGATTGGAAGGATCATTCCTTAATGTAACCAAAGCCATATACAGGAAACCCAAAGCCAACATCATCCTAAATGGAGAAAAGACAGAAGCATTCCCCTTAAGGGTACAAACTTGGCAAGGCTGCCCCTTGTCACCACTCCTCTTCAGTATAGTGCTTGAAACACTTGGTAGGGCAATAAGGCAAGAAAAGGAAATTAAAGGAGTACTAATTGGAAAAGAGGAAGTCAAGCTATCCCTTTTTGCTGAGGATATGATTGTTTACTTAAGGGATGCTAAAAACTCCACCAGAAAACTCCTAGAAACGATTAACAGCTTCAGTAAAGTGGCAGGATACAAAATCTTTTATTCTTTTGAATATGATGTTTGTCTGGATATAAGTGTGTTTACTCCTTAGTGTGACCTGCTACATAGGGTGTGCTGGAGTGGTTCATCAGAACGTAACATCTAAAGAGCGGTCGTATTGCCGTTATAGATCCTCTTCCAGAGCAGCATAGTTGCGTTTGTGACGCGTGTGGCTCGCGTATGCACTGTGTGCAATAGACAGCCTCTAACGCGGCGTGCTCGTGGAGAGCTTACATGGGGCTCCCCATGCCAGAGCTCTGTGGTGGATTAGGAGTGCAGAAGAGGGTTGGTCATCGAGGGCTTGTGCGCACCTTCGCCCCTCTGAGTGAGATGTACCAAACAAGAAAATAAGGGGTGGTTGGCTGACTCCTCGTGCCCAAGGCCAGCAATGCCTGGAGAGACTCCAGATGCCCAGAAGATGTTCAATCTGGACAGTGTGGGTTATGCAGCACATTTATTCCCATTCTTAAAAGTAACGTCCTAGTCACTGTGCCCACCACCTTCATCATCACTGTTACCACCACCCATAACTCTACCTCCGAGCATCCCCATACCACACCCACTGGTATCATTTTTTGTGTGTTGTATTATCATTGTCCATTCAGTTCCAAGAATGCTTTTATTTCTTTATCTCTTCCTTGGACCCATTCATATTCAGAAGTGTGTTGTTTAGTCTCCATGTGTTCTTGTAGATAGTAGGGGCTTATCTGGTGTTGAATGACTTTATTGTACTATGGTCAATAGAATGCACGAAATTATTTCAATCTTTTTGTATTTGTGGAGGTTTCTTCTGTGTCCGCAATGTGGTCGATTTTGGAGAATGTTCGCATGGGGTGCTGAGTAGAAAGTGTATTCTCTGGTATAGGGTGGAATATTTGGTAGGTGTCTGTGAGATCCATTTGGTGTATCATTTCATTCAGTTCAGCTGTCTCTCTGCTTATTCTTTGTCTTGTTGACCTGTCCAAAAGGCTCAGTGGGGTATTGAAGTCCACTACTATGAGTGTACTGAGGTTAATATGTGTCTTGTGGTCCTGGAGAATTCTCTTTATAAAGTTTGGTGCACCAGAGTTTGGTTCATACATATTCATAATTGTGAAATCTTCTTGGTGAATTGTTCCTTTGATAAAAATGTAATGGCCTTCTTTGTCTACTTCTGATTTTCTTTTACTTTGAAGTCTACTTTGTCTGATATAAAATAGCTTTCTTTTTGGTACATTTGCTTGGAATATTTTTTTCCACCCTTTCAACTTTAAGGTGGTGCCTGTCCC